>OY776111.1:71846745-72446745 GCA_963675035.1 Allygus modestus | reverse complement strand
CTTAGTTGTGAACCTAAATTAATACAACTTGGTATGTAGCTTCACCTGGTTGAGTTATATTGATAATTGCAAAAAAACACATTTCTTATCTTCCTTGTTCAGCAAACCTGCGTACTCAATTATAATGTTATTCTTATGGATAATAAATAAAATGCTATATATCACTTATTAATTAATGTATTTTTATGAAACTTGGTAAGTGGCTCTAGGTAGTAGTGATACCCATATATATGCATTGGAAATTCGCTGAGTACGCAGGTTTGCTGCGATGGGGGTATTTAAGGGTTATTACCCCCCCCCCCCAAAATCACTATAAATAAAAAAAAATCCAAATTTCTTAAAAACGGCTCAAGCGGTTTTAGTTAATATTTAGTGGTTTGTAGAGTTTTAAGTTTACAATAAAATGACATCACCCGCTTTACACCATTTAACGTATTTAAATTCGGAAAAATTCGGGTTCAGAAATTACAGGACTTAAAATGTTCCAAAATTCAGTTTCAGCGAATTTCCCCTATAGGGAAGAAGCTATTACCGTAGTCGGTATGGCAAGATCTAGGCCCGAGACCATGATAACTTTTCGTTCTGAGGTCCCCAGATGCCAAAAACAACATTCGTTCAATATTGTATATATATATATATATATATATATATATATATATATATATATATGTGTGTGTGTGTGTGTGTGTGTGTGTGTGTGTGTGTGTGTGTGTGTGTGTGATTGTGTGTCCGTAGGCACGATAACTTTCGTAAAAATGGTAATATTTTGATTAAATTTGGTACAAACGTGTAAAGCAACATTTATGACATTTAAGTTCGAAAACCAGACAGATCGCTTTATCCGAAGGGGTATTTTAGGGGGGTTAAAAATGAGTTATTGAGTTTTTTACATGCAATATTTAAAAAAATCTAATTTTAGTTTTCACCATTGGATTCGGCTTAAAAAACAAACAATATTTAAGTACGTTCTTCAATGTTTTTTTTTTTTTTTTTTTTTTTTTTACGTAGGAGGAACGCTTAATGCGCGAACCCAAAGGAACAGTGTGCGACTCCCTCTTACGAGGTATACCCACTAAACCTCCTACGGAGCCGCGGGGGAAAAACCAGGCCGGAACCCTTATCGGACAACTTCGGCACTGGCCCGCGTGTCTTGCGCCCAGACGGGTCACGTCACCGTTTCGGGAAACTTAGAGGTCACCTAAGCATCCCTCGTCTCGCTTTCCCCGAAGAACGGATTGCACGAAGAGCGCAACCGCTCTCCAGGAGTCTTCATCTCGAAGCATCGCCCCCACCACGACGTCCGGGGACAGATCGCCGACAGCAGAGACGAGCCTCCTCCTGTCTTCAGCGAAACGACTGCACCGGAAGAAAGTATGATGAGCATCATCCACCTCCTCCGGGCAGTACCTACACTGAGGTGACCTCACCTTCCCCATGCGGAAAAGGTATTCCCTGAAGTACCCGTGGCCCGTCAGGAATTGACACAAGAAAAAGTCAATTTCCCCAAATGCACGTCTCAACCACGGGCTTATGTCTCTGATGAGACGAAACGTCCATCGCCCTTCCAGTCCACCGTTCCAACGCTCTTGCCAAACTCGCAGAGTTTCGAGTCTGGCTTCCACAGCAGCTTGGTCTCTTCCGAGATCAGGAGCACGGCGAAAGATGTTCTGCCTCTCAGCGGCGAGCAGATCAAGGGGAAACACTCCAGCCACAACCATTACAGCCAGTCCAGACACAGTGCGATACGCACAGGCAACCCTAAGAGCCGCCCTGCGCTGAACGGAGAGAATTCTCTTGCTGTGTTTTTTGACTCTCATGGCACCCGCCCACACTTCTGCGCCGTACAGGAGAGTCGCGTTGACGGTGGACATGAGAAGTCGCCTCTTGCTGGACCTCGGGCCTCCGACATTCCCCATCAATCTGCTGAGCGACAGAACAACCCTCGTCGCCTTGTTGCAAACCGCCTGGATGTGCTCCCACCATGTGAGGCGGCGGTCAAGCACCACTCCCAGATACTTCGCCGCAGTCTTCGTCTGGACCTCCACGTCACCAACAGTCATAGGGATTACTGTTTGGATCCTCCGTCGCGTGAGCATGACGATCTCGGTCTTGGCGACCGCCAGCTCAAGTCCATGACCGCTCATCCATCTGTTGACCCGAAACATCACCTGGTTGAGGCGAAGCTGGGCTAACTCCGGATTCCGAGCCGTGATGACTGCGGCTACATCATCTGCGTAGCCCACGAGATAGGCTTGTGGTGGCATCTCGAGGCGAAGCACTCCGTCATATGCCACGTTCCAAAGGTCAGGGCCAAGGATCGACCCTTGCGCCGCGCCGGCGGTGACCACTTTGGAACGGACCCCTGCTTCTGTGCTATATAGCAGCCTGCGCTCCTTCAGGTAGTCCTGTACCACGACCAAGAGATAGTCGGGTACCCTGAAGTCCCGCTGCAACGCCTCGAGCATGTCCACCCAACGGGCCGAGTTAAAAGCATTTTTAATGTCCAGGGTGACCAGCAGCACGATCGGCCTGGCCTGATGGCAGGCCGTGTCAGCCCGCTGGACGGCGCCCAGGACTTCAGCCACGGCATTCAAGGTTGAGTGGCCCTTCCGAAAGCCGTGCTGCCGGGGGGACAAGTCCCCCGCGGCTTCGACGGCCAACCTCAACCTGGGTTTCAGCAACCTCTCAAAGAGTTTACCCGCCGTGTCCAACATACAGAGTGGTCTGTATGCCGACGGGGACTCCGGGTCACCTTTGCCTTTGCTGATGAGCGCCAGTCTAGCTGTCTTCCAGCGTGACGGAAACACACCCGCCGCCAAACACGCGTTGAACATGCGCAGCAGCAGATGTGGGTGACTTCCCGCCACAACCTTCAGAGCCTCAACCGGAATGCCATCAGGGCCTGGAGCTCTGCTGTTGTGCATGGCAGACGACGCTGCCACGAGCTCCTGTTCCGTGAACAAAGGAACATCAGGCACCGGCCCCGTTACTCTTTCCTCTCGCCTCACAGGGTGACTTGGGAAGAGAGCATCGACGATGGCCGTGATCGTGCCTGCAGGCATAGAGGCACTGCTGGCCCCCATTCCCCCGAGCTTTCTCGTGACGAGCTTGTACCCTTTTCCCCATGGATCGGAGTCCACGTCCCGGCACAGCTCCTTCCAGCAGCGAGCCTTGCTCAGGCGAATTGCACTGGCAAGAACTTTTTTCGCAGTCTTGTGCTCTGCCGACCTGGCCAAAGCCTCCGGTCGGTTTCGAGTTCTCTGCGCTCTTCTGCGAAGCATCAGTGCCGTTCTCCTGAGCTCCGCGATTTCGTCCGTCCACCAGTATACGTGGCGACGACCCCGGACAGGTTTTTTCCGAGGCATCGACGAGTCGCATGCACGCTCGATCAGCTGCATTGTGGAACCCACGAGAGCTTCGACCCGATCTCGATCAGCGGAGTCAAAGCGCTCCGTCAAACCGGCCTCGGGGCTACGACTGAGCCGCTCGACGAATTTTCCCCTGTCCAGTTTGGCCTGATTCCAGCCAATTGGGTTTCGGGTACTGCATCGACGAGACAACTCGTTTTCTTCCAGATTGAAGGAGATGAATTCGTGGTCACTGGCCGTGTACACGTCCATCACCCCCCACCCCGCTACCAGAGGAAACAACCCTGCCGATACCAGCGTAACATCTGGTATGGAGTCACCAAAACCAGGTCTTCGGTATGTCGGCATGTCCCCTCTGTTCGCCACTTCCAGGTCGAGCCTCGAGGCCATCTCCAAGATTCGTCTCCCCCGGGCGTTAGTGACTGGCATGCCCCACTCAACGGCACGCGCGTTGAAGTCCCCAGCAACTATTACGCCCCCCGAGACACCCTGAAGACTGTCTTCCAGCGCCTCCAGCCTCTCCCGGTACTCCTCGGCGGAATAGTTTGGAGAGAGGTAGACACGTTCTTCAATGTTATTCTTATGGAGAATAAGGCAAATTTTATATCTCGCTTATTTATGAACGTACCCGGACGAAACTTGGTATATGGCTTCATTTTGTTGTGGTCTATTGATAATTGTCCAAAAAATATATTTTGCCGATGGTTCCCGTAGCAGCAAACCTGCGTACTCAGCGCCCATGTTATTCTTATGGAGAATAAGGAAAATGTTATGCCTCACTTAATTATGAACAAAAATTAATATTTCCATTAAAACCTAATATTTTCTGTTCCTTGTTGCAGCAAACCTGAGTACTATATCCCCATGTTATTCTTATGGAGAAAAATTAAAATTTATAAATTTATGCCTGAGTATGCAGGTTTGCTGCGACGGGGGTATTTTTTTTATTTGTTATAAAAACCATATATCTATATAAATAAAGCAGAGTTCTTGTTTGTGTGTGGATCGCCGTACGGCTAAACTACAAGAAGTTAAGGCATGACATTTTCAGGGTAGGTTCCTTTAGGTTACAGCTGTTGAACTACATTTTGTACCCGGGTTAAACCGGTATAATCAGCTAGTTTTAAATAAAATTTACTTATCACCATTTAAACAAGCTGAAACAACTAAATAATTTAGTATTTTTAATTATTATTCTACGATTACTGGTTGCGGAGAAAATTGAAATTTTCATTTAGCGGTAAACACAGTATGCTGTCCAATGTTATTCTTATGGGTAATACAAAAATTACCATTTATCTCAAATTTAATGATCAATTTCTTTAAACCTTGATATGCAGGTCAAGATAGCATTGACCAAAAGCTAGAGAATATTCTAAATATGTTGCCCTTAACCCTGGGGGGATTAGGGGGAATTCCCCTCATAAAACCACTGTAGTAAAGGATTCTGTAGTGCCTCAAAAAAGGGATTTGGGTAGACATTTCTGGAAACAAGTTATTTAGAAGATTTTATGTACCTTCCACCGTACTTTATATTATATGGTAGTAAATAAAATACCCCCGTCGCAGCAAACCTGCGTACTCAGCGAATTTCCAATGCATGCATATGTTTCTCACTACCACATAAAGCCACTTACCAAGTTTCATACAAGTACATTAATAAATAAGTGATCTATAGCATTTTATTTATTCTCTATAAGAATAACATTAGGGCTGAGTACGCAGGTTTGCTGCAACAAGGAACACAAAATATGTGCTTTACACAATTATCAATATAACTCAACCAGGTGAAGCTACATACTAAGTTTTATTAATTTATGTTCATAATTAAGGGAGATATAAAACGTTACTTATTCTCCATAAGAATAACATTAGGGCTGAGTATGCAGGTTTGCTGGTACTGGGATAACCAATAAAAAATCAATTGTTCGTGCAAATATCAATATACCAGTACCACGTGAAGCCACATACCAAGTTTCATCAATATACATTCATAAATAATCAAGATATCAAATTTTATTTATTCTCCATAAGGATAATATTGGACAATGTACTGTGTTTAGCACTTTGAATATCTCTGCAACGGTTGGACGTAGAATCACAATTTAAACACCAAAATGATTGTTTTTTAGAGCTGAATTTATTAGTAAAAGCAAATGTGAAGTTTACATTAAAATGAACTCAGGAAAAGCCAAAAACCTTTTTCCCATAAGATTAACATGGGAGATTATAAGAGCAGGTTTTTTAGATTTTCTCCGCAACCACTTAACCTAGGTTAATAATTTAAAATACTATATTATTTGTTTTTTTAAGCTCTATAAAATGCTGAAAACCAAAATTGAGAGTTTTAAAATTTATAGGGTGAAGAGTGCAAGAAATTGAATTTTGGAACATTTAAAACCCCTATAAACCCCCCTTCCCATGGTTCGATTTTTCTAGTTTTCGAACTTTAAGTCATGAATGTCTCTTTACACATTTGAGCCAAATTTCATCGAAATCGGACTTTTTTTACTCAAGTTATCGTGTTAACGGACACATATTTATAAATATATATATAAATTTGAACGAATAGTGTTTTTGACATCTGGGGACCTCAAAACAAAAAGTTATCATGGTTTCGGGCTTAAGTCTTACCATGAGACCTACGGTAATAGCTTCTTCCCTATAGGGGAAATTCGCTAAAATTATGTATTCACTACAGTTGGGCTAAAAGGGAGAAAGTATGTGTCAGTTTCTTGATACCGTTTAATTTTGCACTAAATATCAAGCAAGCTGGGTTATAAAAACCAAAACACTTAAATTGTTAAATTATTCTGAACATAAAATGGATGACAAACAAAAGCCATTAATAAATTTGATGTAACTAGATTTTAGGCTTTCCCAACAGTTCTCAATATTATTAACCTTTTTATTGGGTAGGCCTATTATGCTCTGTGTCTAGTTGGTTGAAAGCTAACCTAACTGAAGAACTACTTGACTACTACCGAGAAATTAATCTTCTTAAGTGGATGGAGAGTTGAGTTTAACTTTTAATATCGCAAACATATTTTATGGTGTGAAATACAATAAAATTGTTTGTTAACTACTAGTAAAGTATCTTTTTGAATTTCAGATTTGTTTGTTAAAATGTTTCCCCTTAAAATTAAACAATTTACCTCCTCTGTAAAAAAATAAACATATAAACTGCTTGAAAAGTATGAAAGTTGGACAATTTTGCCAAAAGTAGGATAATTCCTACTTTCCTACTAAAAAATAGGATAGTAGGACAACTGGGCTCCTTTATATTTATTGTAGTTGTAGCTCAGTTGCCCTACTATTCCTATTTTCCTACTTTTTAGTAGGAAAGTAGGAATTATCCTACTTTTGACAAAATTGTCCTGCTTTCTTACTTTTAAAGCAGTTTATATGTTCATTTTTTTACAGAGCAGGTAAATTGTTTAATTTTAACAAACAAAGCTGAAATTCAAAAAGATACTTTACTTGTAGTGAACAAACAATTTTATTGTATTTCACACCAGAAAATATTTTGGCGATATTAAAAGTTAAACTCAACACTCCATCCACTTAAGAAGATTAATTTCGTATATAAATAAACGGTAAATGTAAAGCAGATATTACGATGCTATGGATTTCAAACAGTCTCACCGGTCATCAGTCCTGGTCACAGGTTATTTTTGCCCATTTTAATGTTTACTCTTGACTCAGTAAAAAGAGAAGCTTTATTGTTCTGTATAATCCCGTCTGCTTGGTTGTAAGTAAAACAATGCAAAGAGCTGGGAGGCTCATTAAAATTACAGTTCCAATTTAGCCCGAGGCTAAATAGATGTGTTAAACAGTGCCTGTCCCCTTTTCACTTCACGACGCCGTATTAGAACTTAGCAGGGCCACTTCTCTTTATAGATTACTATGCAAAAGTTAATGGTTATTCTTATAAAATGGTTTAATAAACTTATGTAGTTTTACTACTCATTCTCAATAATTATGATCAAGCGACAACAAGTAGCACACCTCAGGTTTATATGTGATGTCTATAAATAAATATAGAAATAACTGGGCTTTTAAACATATATTTTATTTATATCAAAAATATGCTATACAAGATAATTCTTTAAAACAGATACAGAACACTTAATACTTGGTACATTGATGAAAAGCAAATAGACTGATAGATTATGTTGGTTAGTTATTTAACTCGCCGTCGGTAAGAAAGCAGCAACATCGTTTACTACAGAAGTATTCACGTAATAAGGTCACATATACATGGTCCTGTTGAAGGGCGCTGGAGGCCTTGCCAATGACGACTCCTAGTCCCCGCATTCAGAAGAGGCTTTCAACCAACCATATTTTAACGCTCAATCACTAATAGACTTCTCTTACTTTTGTCGATTGTAAAAGTATTTTCTAGCATCGATCCAGTACTTGTCATTACGGAATTTCTTAATAGATTAAACCTTTCTTTGAACTGACGAGCGTTTAACGAAAGTGTCCCATAGGACTTATGGGCGGCCGCGTTTTCTTGTATTTAGTTCAAATATATTTGCGGTTACACAATTTATATATAAAGGTCTGTTTGGAATTTAGTTGAAATGTTGAAAATATTTGATTTTTAATGCAAACCTGGACCAAACCATGCAAACCTAAAGGGGACCTTTTCAACTGCCCATTTGATTACACGTTTATTAAACTCACTAACATTTACTGATCAACAGGATTATACACTAATGTCATTTACAGATGTGACAGGGCGCGGTCACCCGCCTGGGCAGTGGCGCTCCCAGTAGCAGAACACGAGACCATCCAACTTCGCTTTTACTTTTATTTAGGACTTTCCAAACTGGTAAATTGTACATAGCAACTTAATTTTTAATTAAACCTTACCCAGGCAAAGGTTAACATTTGGCTTGGTCTAGATGTTCAATTGACTGACGCATTACCTTAGAGTTGATTCAGGAAAAATCAACCAATTATTCCTTATATAATAGGTCTGACTGAATACTCGTAATGTACTGTCTGAGCTAATAACAGATGTTTAGTTACTGCTTCAAAAGAATATTTTTTTCTTATAAATGAATCCCTTAGTTTGTAGTATTACAAGCTTGATTTTTCAACTCCAAAAGTTAATGTAAGAGGTGTATTGTAATGTATTTTCGAGTTTCTTTCTGTTTAAACATAACAGCAATATCTACACTGAACTTTACAAGTAAAACGTAATTTTAAGATACAAAATATAGGAAATTTCCATGAGGAAAAACACAAAGGTTAATTTACAATAAACTCCAATCAATTAATGATAAAAAAGTCCATTATTATTATTATTATCAGTTATCAGTTACTCAGTTATTATTATCCTCTTTAAAGAGTGCTATCAATTAACTTAAAACAAACTATTAAAAGACTTACTATTATAGAACAACTCAGATAAAAATTATAGAAAAGTCGCGATAATATGATCGATTACAAACTAAAATTTAAATTTAAAAGGGCGAATAATTTATGATTACACCACACAAACGTGGCAATTACGTAAATTGATCATTCGACATGTCCATATTACGGACTTTGCTCAACATTAACTACAGGATATAAGTTTTCTGCTCTATCCATGGCTCAATTATTACACTTTATACATCGTTGGATTTGTTAGCAGGCAGGTTTTCCACACACTGTACTAAAATATTACGATCTTGTAATAATATACTTTGTAAAAACGTTATATCGTGGGGAGGAAGATCATCGTAACCTATAGGTTGTTACGTTAATTTAGACAACTATGTTTTAGACAATTTTTTTAAACTAGACAGCTTTAGATCTGGGAATGTGAGGGTAATCTAAAATGAAAGCGTTTTCAGCAAACAAACGCGTCAGCGGGAAATGAAAACTGTGACAACAGCACTAAAGGCTGCTTAAATGTAATATCTGCACAACATTCACAGCTGATTTATCCTTTTACATTCCCTGCCGTTGGCCTGATAGGCCTTTATTTTATTACTGTGCCGTGACCTTCAAAACTATTTTTATTACTCTATTCATTACTTACGGTTTATATTTTTAACTTGATGTTATATAATGTTTCATTAATAATTTAACGTTAATATATTTTTATATTTTATCCGTTAATACATTCTCTGATTGGGGCTGATGATTACTGGTGTGACTGGTTGAAATCAATCGCCTTGTGCCATATTTTTTGTATATTTACCGTCTTGTCTGTAAGGACAGTATAAATATAAATATATAATTGTTGTGAGACTTAGTTTATTTTTTCTTGTTGGATTTGTCGCCAAATGCATGGCAATTACTTGTGTTCTGTAGTGTATTATTTAAGAAGGTGATAAAAAACTGTCTTTACTGTAAAATGTTCAAACCTGTGAAGGAATAAGTTGCGATAACAATCATAGTATAATCAAACTATATGTAAACTTTATATACAACAGTGTAAGATAAAGGTTGAACATTTTATATCACACAAACCCCTTCTGATATT
The DNA here is from genome assembly GCA_963675035.1 of Allygus modestus. NCBI lineage: Eukaryota > Metazoa > Arthropoda > Insecta > Hemiptera > Cicadellidae > Allygus > Allygus modestus. The sequence continues at coordinate 72,436,893 of OY776111.1, read as the reverse complement.
AATTAATAAAACCCTAAGCTGCGAATGCATTGGGTTTCAATTTGAAACCGCTAGTTAGTCTTTCTAAGTTAGCCACACTGTTACTTTTAAGCACAACCAAATTAGATAGATCATGCAAACGTGCCAAAGAATGATGTTAAACAAATCTAAACCCGTTTTAGATTGTTTAACATGATAATATACACATAAAGACCCATAAAATAAAACGTTTCATGTAAGAATATCCACATAACAAGCAGCTTCACGTACCAGATGTAAAATCTTCCTTCAGAAAAATACACATTTCTAGTTTTATTATGAACAAATTACGCTTTGTAATTTTTGAGTGGTGCACTTATGTAACTTAACGCACACTACTTTACTAAAGTAGTTTGTCTTATATCTTATATTTTCATCAACCTATTTTATCAATAAAGCTTAAATTAAATAACATCTGTAAAATCGAATTAAAACCCAGAACGACCACTGTCAATGTTTTTACTCAACTATGTCCAAACAAACATTATACAAACATTATGTTGGTCTATAGTGTTTCCAAACTATTTCCTGAAACTTCAGAAATTGGTCATGGGGTCAAAACAAACAAAATATGTTACATAAACACAAAGTTCATCTCCCATCTTAGTGTCTGCTTGTACTGTATTTTTTTAATGAATACATCTTATCTCAAGAACAATTTGGGATACTGACTTTAAATCTGGCACGTGAAATATGCTTGTTAAGTTCAGTATTGAATTTATGTTTTAATATAAAAGCCATTTAACAATTTAAATCTTACTATCTTGTAAAGGACATATTTAGGTAGGTATTAAAAATTGTGAAATGTTAAACAAAAAATGTATAAATAATTTAAGATGACTCAACTCGTAGCTGAAAATGCTCGTAAATGCAAGTTTTTTAAATAAACTTAATTTCCGTGGGATTAGCTCGATTTTACTAATTTTGCAAAATGCAATGGTGGTATAAAGATTTTAAAGGTTACTCTATCTATATCTTTTATAACGATTGCAATTTGAATTAGTAAAATCGTGCAAATCCCATGGAAATTATCTTTATTCAATAAAAATAACTTGCAATTACTCAGCTCCGAGCTGTGTTACCTTAAAGTCTTTATACAATATTTTTGGTTTAAAATTTCACACTTTTTGAATACCTAGCTAAACACAACAAACTTTTTTCAAGGCATTAAGCTTTAAAAGAATTAAATGGCCGTCATTTTAAAATGGTAATAGTTAATACATATGAATTTAATATATAAAACAAAGTATTTTTGAATTAAAAAATAAATTAGCCTTAAAGTATAAAACACGTGCCAAATTTCAAGTCTGTATCTCACGTGGTTCTTAAGATATGCTACATTGATTTTAAAAAGCTCACAGAATACACAGGCGAGAAATACTAATGAGTGATATAAGCCTAATGTTTACAAACGATTTTTCCGTTTTGATCCCGAGAAAAAGTTCTTGAAGAGAGTACGGAAACACCGTGCATACTAACTTACTAATTAAATAATTACGCAATCATGTTTTAACTGCTGAACATATTCAGAATAAAAATGGGTGTTTTCGACAAAGCGATAAGCTGACATTCATAAAAGAAAAGTATCAGGAGATAACTGCTTACAGCGAAAAGATTTATTTGACGTGCGATACCTATCACCGGAAACCCATTTTTAAAACATCCAGTCATTAAGGTATCAAGACAAAAATTACTTCCAATTTGACTAATGGTTACATCATTGCGGTCAAATTTATATACCCGTCTCGATAAAATAATTCTGCTTAATCAAACTCCGAAATGGAATTTACTTTTTAAGTATTCCAATGTATTATTCTTTTTTTGTGTTGTTATAATAGATAAAAAGAACTCAAATAACTGGGGTTAACATACTAAACGATATCTCATCACATTTCAAATTAAATCGCATTATTATTTAATTTCTTTATATTTTTCATTCGTTTTGCATGATTGAATTTGGCACTCCGTCTTAAATTTAAAAAGTTAATAATCCTCCCATAAGCATAAAATTAGTTGTTCCAGACATATATTTCCTTCAACAGATGTGTGTGGGGGAGGGGAGTTCCAAGTCGGCCAACATAACCTACATCCCGCGGCTCCCTCAAGCCACATTTCCCGCGCTTTACGGCGCCATGTTGCCACTTGTTCCCGCGCTAATGGTAACGTAAGCGACCCCGATGCTTTGTGGCAATCACGGCTATCTACTGGAGAAGATGATGGGTTCCCATCGATATAGAACACTTGTTAGGTTTTCTTTGAAATTATACTTTTTTATATTAATTAACAGCATTAAAAGATAAATGGGGTAGGATAGAGTAAATATCATACTTACGTTTAAACACCCGGAACAGGTATGCAAATATATGGTTTTAAATCTTTAAGACTCTTATTATTAAGAAAGTAAGTTATTAATCTTGGGATGACTTGTTCGAGTTTTCCTTTTTATCATGACACATTAGTAATTCTAGGTGGAAAGAAAAACTTAAAAAAGTGAAATGATGGTTGGATTAATTTTATATTAGGCTTTTGAAATGTTTCATAATTTATCAAAGGATCTGTGTTTTATGGTACTTCTCGTTACATATCAAAATTTCACAATACAATATCACATTTACATAATCACATAGAACATTCTTGAATCAATAAAAGCCAGTAGGTAGTTCACAAGATTGGTTGTCAGTGAGAGAGTCATTAGAGATTTCAATAATCCATCACGAATCACGTTGTTAATAGGAATCAAACAGTTTGATTATAATCTTACAAGTAACGTAAAACTATCTTTTCCGAATGCTGATTTATTAATATTAATCATTCTCAGCATCATAACTAACCATTGAATAGTTATAATTTTCCGCTGATATTATCAAACAAATTATAATGAGTATCCAAAAATAAAAAATAAAACTAATTGAGACTCGACCTTTAAAAAATTTCCAAACCTTTTTTAAATTAACATGGAAAACCATTATCTTACTGTTAGACGATTTTATTACAGTTGTAAAAAAAACTACCCACTCAAATATCCCAGTCCATACAGCAAACATGTCTAATACTTACCAATCTTCTAAATGCCTATCTTATTAACATAGCCTTAATAACAAAGTAAAAAGGAACATTCAACAGAAAAAACTAAATTATTTTTACATTTGACTTAGTTTTCGTGTCGCCACTTAAAGATTTATTCTTGTATAAATCAGGTTGATGATAAGAACCAGCGATTATATTGATATCAAAAACAGAATATTGCAGCGTTTGTTGCTTGCTTGTGGGGTCAACAGTCCAGCAAATCTAACAGGCTATTGATAGTACTGATAACAACTCCGGGTTTATGAAGCTTAAGTTGTTTACCTGTTTATGAACGCACCAGTCTCCGCTGCGAGTTGCAGGCATGTTAAGATGTACATCTCGCTCAAATAATAAACAGAACGTATATCTAGTTATAACCAAACCATAGGGAATTTTCCACCACCATACTACAGATAGTATTATACATTTGTCTTACTATACCTAACAGGCTGTGGTGAACTTGTTTTAAGTATTGCCTGTAAGATGAAATAGTAGTCTGTTACATGCATTTTAATTAATAACAACAGCTTACAAACTATAACCTACAAACAAGACTGATTATCTTCTGCATTGTAAAGAATCCCAACGAGAAAAATAATGTACTAAGCAAATACAACAAAGGCCTAAATAAGACTTAATATTCACACCAAGGAAAACAGTTGTTATTTACCTGTCACTGTATGTTGCAGATGTTACCTCTTCACAGTCAATATCAATTCAGACGTAATTAAATTATTAGGCCTATTAGAGACATGTCCACCTACACCAGTTTGATAACGAGAGGGCTGATCAGAAGTGACTTTTAGTATCATAATTGGCATACAAAAATATCCATTCCTCGGTCGTTGAAAAAACTACAAGTTGACTATCCTCTAAAAGTCTGCTTTGCATTTTTCGCTGTAAGTTTCTTTACTATACCAAAAAGATAATTATACTGTTAATGTTTATACATTGCTATCTTATATTATTATTGCATAGATAAACATCATATAATGTACCTGTCATTTATTTAACGTGTCTATTATTTTCCTGGAATGGCAATCAGTCAGTCAGTTCCACTGCCGTTGTCCCTTCTGCAGTCAGCACCCTGAGCGAGAGTGCGGGTGAAAAGTTATCCGGAGCCGATTACACGCATCGCAGCCGCAGGACCGCTGTCACTCGCACTCGTAACTACCGAAACTTCCTACATTCAATAGCCCAAGGTTGTGATCAATTGTCTAAGGTAAAGATAAATAAGACAGAAAACTCTTAGATCGAAACGCTGTATAATTGTTCACTTGTGTTGTTGAAATTAAACTTTCCTGATTAAAACCAACGTTACTATTCAGGTATAGTCTACATTTGTGACTCAATCCGTTTATTAGTAAATTTCCTTTGGAAAGTGAACTATTAGCATGACTCGCACGGTGAAACTTAAGCCCGGGACCACCATAGAAGTTCCTAACGTGACCCTCTTAACACGTTTTGGGGGGTCGTTCAAAATGTTATATATATATATATATATATATATATATACAATATATATATATATACAATATATATATATATGTGTGTGTGTGTGTGTGTGTGTGTTTGCACTCTAGCGGTCGCATTTATTGTCCGATTAACTTCAAATTTGGTTGGGGCGTTCCTTTCTGTAATCAGTTGGACAAGTTCGTTTAGCAAAACAATCGGAAAACTCCAAACCCCTTTTTTGGGGATTAAGCTTTCAAATTTCGAGTTTTTCGGCCCAAAAAGGGTCAGATAAGCCCCGGATGTAAAATTAATGCATGTAAAAAGATGGGAATTAGTGAGGCGAAAGTTTTAAGCCCTCTTTCGTCATTCTAGCATAAATATTTACCGAGTTATTAAAGAAAATTTGTTTCGACTTAACACAGTACGTTGCCTTATGGGGTTTTTACACTAGAAAAGCCTACTACTCCTTTGTTAGAGTACTTTTATCATCCCCAGCAACCTCAGGCCTACTTTCAAGCCTGACTGGACCTTCTCCTAACATTATAATGCGCAAAATTGTATGCCCAGCTTTGCAGGTAAATGAAACCTGGAGCATCAGAACAGCAAAAAATCTATGTTTTCAGATTTCAATAACAATTGGAATACATGTATGTTTTTACACTGATTTTAAGTTTTAAAAGTTGTTATGTGGAAATTCACTTCCCTCACGTCAGCGTGCTGCTTGCGAACTCGTTTTTCCGTTAGTGTTTTACGTTACTTATTTGTGTTGGTGTTCGTGTATGGGTGAGTGTTTGAATGCGTATTTTAAGAGCTAACTACCCCCAAACGAAGAGAATATAACGTCCTTGTACAACCTGAAGACGACTTCACATTATAAGTAGAAACTAGTTGCCACGGCAACAATTTTAAGATTACTAATACTTTTTTAAGAATTCATCAGTAATTCAAAGGGTAAATAACACAACTAATAATACTTAACATTACTTCTAAAAGAAATGTACAAACCGTGCATTAATACCATTATTTATTGTATCAAAATACCTTTTATTGTTACACTTATTTCTTCGTATATTCTGTTTTAGGTACAAGCAACAATACTTTCTCTTTAACGTAGTTATGTAATAACTTAAATACAAAAAATACAACCGCAATGTGACAACAGATCGCATGCACACAATAACGGCAGCTACAGCGTAAACTGCAGACAAACATTCAACACTAGTTGTAAAACGTCCGCTACAATAAATCAGGTGGCACTCACGTTGGTCGTTAAACGTTCTTGTTGTTACAACTCCGCATTAATTAAATCAAGCTGCACCTATTTTCGGCCTTCAAATAATAACTTAATTTAATCGTGTAGTAGGGGGTTATTTTTTATTTAACATAAAAAATCTTGAATATAACATCTAGAATGATATTTTTGTTAAAACGTTTGGTTCTTATTAATGTCGAGTTGTGGGAGATATCCAACAGTTAAAATATAATTCCCGTCGCCGGAGAGCTGAATCCATTTTATATGCATGGCTGTCCAACAGCCAAACATAGGTTTCGAACTACAATCTTGATAGGCTACTGCTTAGTATTGATATTACAAACTTTTAGAGCCGAAATATCCGCACTGAGTTTTAAACGCTCAAATCTGTAGATATGATGTTCACAGTAAATAGAAATTTTACTAACTGGGTGTTTTAATCCAATTTCTCCTGTAGATTTGATACGTAATGAAGAAAATAAAAAAGGATAACTTACAATTCTATAACAATTTTGACCCTTATAACTACGTTAGATTTTTCTTTGAATTTTCCAAGAAGTTAGTATTTTGATATTTTTTGAAAACATTTTAGTTTTTTCAATAGTTAAAGATATAAAATTCAACTCAACATTATTTGGAAACGTAATGATTCGCGTAAATCCACATTTAAGGAATTCGTAACTGGTGTCATTATTTCATTTAAAATCTTTCTGGGAAATAAAGGGGTTTTTAAAAGTTAAATAAATATGCAAAAGAAAAAAAATATATAATCGTCTATTTTAGGTTTTTATTACTTTAGTAAAGAATTGCATGATTAGCATGATAAGTCAAAAACAAATTAAAGTCATAAGTTTTGAACAAATTAGATACAATAAATTATGCCTTACAACACTACAAGATATGTTTACACTTACACTGAACGTGCATATAACATACGTTATATTTCACAAGGCTCTGGGCCGTGCTTTATGTATACTAACAAGACGTTTGAAAATGCAGGGAGTATATTTTATAGAGTTGTTAGGCGTACTTTACCACAATTTGTCTACTAAATCACAAATAATATATCTATGTAAAAAATATATATATTTCCATCGGTTGTATATATAACAACAGATGGAAATTAAAAGTAATCATTTAAAACAATTCGATGTACCTATTAAATTATTTGTTCAAGCTAACAGCCGCGTTCATGTTAACAACGTGATTGTCCGCGGTTTTCAAAGGCCTTTATTTTGTTATTTCACTCACTTATAATCACTTTATCTAAAAAGAAACACTATGACTTTGAAGCTGTAACTTGGCATGACGGTTCATCTAATGCTGTAGATGTGCAAAATAAGGCTGGTTTTGAGAAATTCCTTCAGGGCTCTACTCCACAGGTTGTCAGTAATCCCATGATACTCCATGATGATATAACAAAGTTAAAAAAAGTTTCACAACATTGGTTAGGACTCAGCCCCCCTGACAACTGACTGACTTACTACTAATTCACAAAGTGAAAATATAATCTAGCAAATAATTGTGCTACAAAATAAATTTAAGGTTGGTCGCATACTGTAACTAACTTGATCAAATTAGTACTCGTAGTTTTTAAACAGTACAATCACAATATTGTCCAAGATAATGTAATAAAACAAGCTATTTTATAGGTAAGTTAAGTTAATATATCATTATCTACAGTCGTCTATCTTGCAAAGTTGTTTTGAGTTTTGCGATCTGCCATCTGCCACACGTTGCCGTTGTCTGCCACTGCTACTCGTCGCCTCTGACGACTGACGATGTTTTACACAAAGTAGGCATACTAAGAGAATATTAATTGTATGGATATATTTTTAATACATACACTTAATCTATATAAATAAAATTAGAGTTTTGTCTGTACATTGCTTGGAATTATGAAATTTTTGCATATTTTTACGTTTCATGCCATAGGAAAGCAGAAACGCGTCTTATCTCAATTTCTGTCTGCCTGTTTATCTGACGATCGGTGACGCTTAAGGACGGGTTTTTGTTCGCTTTTCACGGGAAAACGGGTGCACTGACATTGATGAAACTTTGTTTCTTTGTTCTATACATGCGTGAGAAGGTTTTAGGCCGGTATTCGCCTTTTGGAAAAATAATGGCGGCCGCTCAAAAACGTGATTTCGTGCGATTTTGGACACGTTTTGTTTGCTTTTCACAAGGAAACGGGTGCACTGATTTCGATGAAACTTTTTCTATGTTCTATATGTGCGTTAGAAGGTTTTAGGTTAATTGGATTTTTTAAATCACCTTAGGACTCTGCCCTACGGGGTTTTAAAGATACTATGTTATTCTTATGGACAAAGTATTTATTTATATTGAACCAGATGATGACTTAATAGTTTTATCTATAACTTAAATTTATTGTAAACAGCTGTTTATCATTATGGAAATAAAAAACTACTTGAATGGCAACTCAAACTCTTTTTCCGATAGGCGAGAGTAGGGGGTATTGGGGTACTCTGCACGCTCCCCCTCCCCAATTTTATACTTTTGCCCCCCCTTTTATGTTTTTTTGCCCCCCCCCGATTATATGTTTTGCTCCCCCTTCTTTGATTTTATATTTTTATTTTATGTCCCCCCCCATTTTATATTTTTGACCCCCCTCCCCCTCCCTCACCGATATTTTTTTATTTATTTTGTACTTGAGTTCTTTTATTTCTAAAAGCGAATCCAAAGTGTTACGTGTACCGATTTACACGCCGTTTACTACCCGACAGAGTTCCTCAACTTAGCAACAGTACCCGAACTATCTGCCAGTATATTTCGTTAACTTTGATTTAATTGTACATTAAACGTGTAAAATGTAATTTTAATATTGTAAAATCATGTGGATTGTTATTTGCTTTAGTTAATCTACCATTTATATACAACCCTTACGAAGGACGGGTACACAGCTAATAAAATAAGAAATAAAAAATAATTATACAAAATGAGAAATATGCTCACAACTTAAAAATATACTTCGATTCATCTCTCTTTGTTTGTTTTTTTAGTCAAAAATCTTTTGTTATCCTGTATAACAAAGTATACTCTAGTAAACACACTATTGTTACTCTGTTGTTGAAATATAGACGTTGGCTGAATTTTAACGATTCAAGAACCACTAAAACTGCTTTCAATGTTGTTCTTATGGAGAAATTTCCTTTTATTAATTTTTATTAATACTGAACTAAATTATCCAAATAAGGCACTCGACCGAGATTTTGTACTGTTAGGTTTATCTGAAAAATATGAAGTTTAACTGTGGAGGCGTTGTCGAGTTATTTTGGTTGATTATCTTAAGTCGTGTATAACGATACCTTCACTCCGTTCGATTATCCAAACAGGAGTAATATATATTTTGTATTACAATAATATTGTTTTCAACTAATAGTTGCATTTCTTCGTATATCAAAGTTTAAGTAAACTGTATACATAGATGTTCTAGAACAAGTAGTGATCGCGAAACTCTTCCTTCCTGTGATAAAAGAGAAGCATCACAGCATTTAATAGCACACTGACAAAACAAAAAACAATGTAATTTTAACATCAAAAGGTTTTTAAAACTACACATTGGTATACTGATCAACTTGACTTGAAATATTTTTCGCATGGCCGAACATATTATATAACGGCTAACAAGCTTACCAAAATCCCCCGGATTTGAAAATAATACAGCTAGGTGGAACAGAGAACACAGTGTCGTGAAACGAATGAATAATGCGAGGTTAGATTAAAGCATTGATCATGCATTTTCTTTTTGCAATTACGATAATATATATTGTGCTTTCTCATCACGTAATTAACATTAGGTTACCATCAGTTAATCAACAAATGTGTACAGAAGAACACTGAATTACAATCCTCGTACCCAAATTAAATTTCCAATGGGTTTGTGTAATAAGTCAGTTTAACAAAATCAGGATTAATTAAAAGTAAAATTATGCTTGAATTTTTAAAACAGGCATTTTAGTTACCCTTATGGCAATTCTCAACTAAACTGAAACCTAAAATAAGAATAAAAAACAAATATTTACTATTGGTTAAATCATTTAATTCGATTCACCAAAAACGTCGTATAGAACCAGAAAGTGTCATTAATTTTTACCAGAGACTGATCCTTAATAGGTGCCTGCAAACATTCAAGTACTGCTGGATGGGATTTTAATGGGTTCAAAAAAATATTAGTAATAACAACTTTTAGTTATCATGAATATTGATGATATCAGTATCGATCTTTTAGCAGGTGTGATGGCGTGTCACCCGCACATAAAATACTGGCGGGTATTTATAATGTAATCATTGTTTGTTGTAATAATCAGGCTAACCATTAACTAATTACTGTGTATTGTAATCATCAACCAAACCATCAATTCACGGTGGAATGATTTAATAGATACTTTTTATTATGTTGATTTAAACACATTAGTATACCGTTAATAATTCTTAGGACTTGCAGGTCGTGCATGCTCGGAGAAAGTCAGTCACGCATTGATATTTTGCAATGTGAGTGTTACATTTAAATTTATGTTTTAATAGCTGTTATGATTATAGTTTTGGTTTGAAACTCAATAAGTCCGATGTTAATTATTTTTATTTTAAAACATGTTTTCTAACAACTTTTGTTGTGGGGTTGAGGATTTTCCAATCGATTTCTCAGTCCAAAATCCCCTATTTTTTTAGTTTAAACAAAATCCTTCCGCGGGATTCCAAGATAAATTTTGTAAACATAATTTACTCATATAAAACCATACAATATTTTATCTTGCTCGCAAACATTTTAAACTGCTATTAAAACGTTTTTAGCAAATATATTGTTCTAAATAAAGGAGAAAATTACATTTGTTTTACAGATATAAATTTCTCAAGCCAGTACTGCCTAGGTTAATGCTGACACTTCTTTGCTTTGGGCAGGCAATTCTCCCACAATCCTCAATTGTCGTGAACATTTTTCCAATGTCGGTAAAAATAACTCAAAAATATTAAACCCCCACCACTAAGGAATGGTTGTGTTATCTGTTTAGTTGTTTTAAAAATACATTTTATCGAAACAAAGCTGAAATTGCGAATATATTTATATTTAGTTGTAGTGTTTACAAGCATTTAACATATCAGGTAAATATTTTAATTGAGAATAATTCTGTTAATTGTACCATCCCAATATGACCCTGAATTTTAGGAACGAACATGCGAGTCTAGCAATATCACCTTTGGAGTTATAAAGCGCTTGATGATAAACTGCACAAAATGAAGTGCTATGTAGTCTGCTTGAAACCCACCGTTGCTTGAATCATACGTTATAACTTGATCAGTGGTGGGACATGGTTCATGGCACACCAGACAATCCAATTAACCCAATAGTTATAACTGTAGTAAAATTCAACCGGATATGCACAACCTATGCAACATTTTCGATAACGTTGTGTATACTTTCCCGCAAATTCAACAATGCTGAAATTATAGTATAAATTGTTGAGATTAGCGTTTGAAAATAGAATGACTGACTCGGAAATGATGAACGTTACTGTTACTTAAGTTCTTCTCAAAGTTTCGTTTTAATACATCAAATGGTCTAAAATACATTTATTATTTGGTGAATTTTAAGTAATGTGGATGAATCCCTCCTGCAACAAAAGCAGAACCTTGAGTGGATTTAGGGGAAGAAAAATTATAAATATATAAATTTATGTAGGAGGGATAGCTGTAAATATTTAATTTCAATTCGAGGTGTGAACGTTTCAATACTTACCCTACAATACTCTTTATGTAGTATAATATTTAGAACGAGTTTCGTCGAGCCCGAAGCACCGTCACGACAACATTGGTCATTTTACCCTTGTCTAGGTGGACAAAAATAAAAAATATATATACTAAGAGCTAATGAACTTACTAGCATGGCTGTAAATTACCAATTGAGGCCAAATGAATTAAAATATAAATAATATAATATTACTGCTATATTTCACATTCAATAAGCAATGCATATAACACATACTATAATATGGTTTTGAATGAATCATAGCAAATTCAACGACAATTTATTACATCAAATATGACACCCTACATTAAAGTATAAATCATATAACATAACTCTTTCGAATGTTCAATGATTCAGTGCTATGTAGAACTGAGTTCTAACCGGTGAGTTATATCTTCGTTACTAGAAGAGTTTTCATGCAGCTAGAGATGGAAAAAGAAATTTTCTTCTGAAGTAATCTCTGGTTCTTCTAGTAGTTTTAAACGTTCCTGAGAATAAGGTACTGTTCTTTTCTTATTGTGGCACATTGAAACCTCCTTTATTGTTTAAATCAATGGACCAGATGAAAAAAGAAGGGTATGAAACAAATCCTCCATCGTATGTTTTCTTAAATCTTGAATGTCGAATTTATTTTGCATTCGGAATGTAAAATATTTTCGTCGATTCTTTACCTGCTGTTGGGAGATCTCGTGAGAGCTCCTTTAAAGCTTTAAAGGCATCTCTGTGGTCCATTGAATAGAAGCTAAGATGAGCTACATGTTAAAGTTGTTCACCTGAATGAAAAGTCATGTAGCAGATCATAAAAACGACGTTGTTTTATTTTTCCGTTAGTTCGACAAATGATTTTAGAGGTCTCCCTTTGCTTGCAGTTGGTTCTTCCTCATGCGGAACTACTCTCACTTGATCATCAAATTATATTTTTCCATCAAGCCATGGGGAAAATCTATAGACAAAATTACTTTTTGAACGTTGAACAAGAGCCCACTTACTTCGTAATACTTTCAATATATTAACAGCCGTGTAAGAATATTGTTTTCTCTTTTTGTCATCAGTTATTCCTTTAGAATATATTATCAGATTGATGTAATTTTAGAGAGCAGCATCCTCATTAAAAGGCGAATCTTCATTACACCATATATTAAAAAGATATTTTTGTAGGAACCTCATTTAATTGGTTTTTAACTTATTAATTTATAAATATAAAAAAATATTAAGTTTCACAAAGTCACTGTGTCATGATATAGCGACAAAAACAAATGTTACTAAAAAAATTGGCATTACCTGTAAAAGCAAGAAAACACAAAATCACTGTAGCTAATTTGTACCTACTTTTATGCAAGTGATTTCGCTGTTTCTAATTTCATTGTAGGCCAATGATGCCTAAGAAACAAGTTTCATAACGTGCAACGACGAGCCAAAAAAATTACAGCTTTAAATAGATAGAGTGTTTATTAACATTGACACAACTACATATTTACTTCTCACGGAAATATACAGTTTTTAAACTTACACAACTTGCACTGAATATCCATAATTACTTAAAATTTACGTTACAATAACAATTGAAAACCTCACCTTAACAGTGCTTGTACAGTATGAAGCGATTTAAAAAGCAAGAACTATGTTATCGGAATGGATGGCCTTAAACTGCTAAAGAATGTTATCTGTTCAATACTTAAAGCGATAACCTTGGTGGGGTTTCCCACCTAATTCATTACCTCCAACTGTTATTCATTAGTAGTACTTTTTATATTTTTTATTATGACCACCTCTATTGCGTAAAATGGCAAGAATTACCAAATCACACTGAACTTGGAAGTATTAGCGGACAAGTAGGCCCAAAAGCAGGAAATAAGTTCCAGCGTATATAAAAATGCAGGTTGTCAGATACAGTACATTTAAAACTGAGCGAAATTAAAGAATACGTGTTTTTTGAAAACCTTACGAGTTTGTGTACAATATACCAAGTTTTATCGCTAATAATTTTCTTACCTACAGTTTTTATTTGTTGTAAAATCCTGTATGTATTTCGCTAATAGGTTTTAGTTAATAGGTTTTGAGTACGTATGCAGAAGAAGTAGAAACCTATCGACGCGACGTCTAAGTCTGACACTCATCCATCCACAGTCACACACCATCTCACCACACTCAACCTCAATTTTTGCACTTCCCCCTGCATTTGGAACAAAATAATGTTTTGTTATGATTATTAACATAGATTAGGAGTAATATTTACGTCGTTGAATCTTGTTTCTCGTTAGAATAGGTACGTTTTTCAGTAGTGTGGGTTTGCCGGTTTTGCGCCGGAAGTGACGTCACATCCGGTCAGTGACCGGATGCGCTGAGTGAAAAAATACGTCATCTGAGGCTGAGCCAGTGACGTAGGCGGTTTTGTGACGAAATGAGTAAAAGTTCAAAGTTCAAGGTCACGGTGAAGTTTTTAAAAAAAATCTACCTCGCACTCGTAAAACGATTGTGATTCGATAGTTAATCGATAATAAATATCGAATGAAAATTATCGAATGAAACAATCGAATGATACGAGTGCGAGGTAGAACAATTACAAATATTACTTTATTTTATTAACAATAAGTAGTGTGGGTTTGCCGGTTTTGGACCGGAAGTGACGTCATCCGGTCACGTGACCGGATGCGCTGAGTCATGAAAGACGTCATCTGAGGCTGAGCCAGTGACGTAGGCGGTTTTGTGACGTAATGAGGTAAAGTTCAAGGTCACGGGGAGGGTGTTTTAAAAAAGTACTACCTCGCACGCGTAAAATCCGATTGTGATTCGATAGTTAATCGATAATAAATATCGAATGAAAATAATCGAATGAAACAATCGAATGATACGAATGCGACGTAGTACTATTACAAATATTACTTTATTCTATTTACAATAATTCATATTACAAATATTACTTTATTTTATTTACAATAATTCATATTACAAATATTACTTTATTTTATTTACAATAATTCATGTTTACAATAGTTCCCCGTTGTTCGTTGTCATCGATGTTGTTGATCCGGACGAGTTGCGACCATCACTTCGCTTTCTGATGAAAGACGGCAGATACTTTGATTCCTGCGCAGAGTCCATGTTGTTTTTTGATGCGTAAAGTTCCAAAGATAAATCGTAACCGGACGCAATAAGAAGTCTTAACTCTTCATTAAAAACCTCGAGGTCTTGGAAAGTCGTCAGATGAATAGAGTCATAATGAATACACCTAATTTTGATGGACATTTCAACAGAGAGCTCGATGTACACTGGTCAAGAGCTGGAGGTGTACTGACTATTCGCTAGCTAGCGTTTTGGTATCAAACAAAATGGTGGGGGTAAAAGTGTGGTGGGGCGGAGCAGATGGCGGACGGCAGATGGCAGGCAGCTGGTGCGAGGCAGATGGTTGCTACTACATTCGCCGCCACAGTAATGCAATCCGTCGGCGTAATTCTTGTAATTTATCTTGTCGGTTCATTTGATACGTTTTACATCTACATATGCAATAGCTGAAACACCTGCACTTACGACAAGCTTTCCCGTCAACTTGATCGCCTGGTATTTTAAAACATTGTAACTCGCAACAATATGTATTCAAATTGTTATCGAATGATAAATTGTTCATCGGTGGCACCGACATGTTAGCTGCAGCGTGTGTTAGACAAGACTGAGACTAACTTCACTGCTCCCCTCTCTTTTATACCTCTTCATAAGTTAACCCTGAATAAAAGTTCAAGGTCATCCGTTTGAATTTTTAAAAAAGCAACACAGCAGTATATAAAATAATATACTGCTGTGTTGCTGTTTTTCTTTTTTTTCTTTTCTTTATTAAACAAACATCTTACAATACAATAAGCTTAAGTCTAACATTAATGACTAGAAATAGAAACAGAGACATTATGTACAAGGATGCGTGATGTGCAGAGTGAGTTCCGTAGAGTTGTTGCCGCTTACACCGTGTGATACCAAATACAACGTCCCCGGTTGAATATCTCGCAAATCTTCATTTTGTAGCAGTTGAACAAATCGTTTTGGAAGAAATACTTGAAACTTCGGCTCATCTCCTGGAGTGAAAGGTCCTTCGCTCAATGAAACTAGAATTGCTTCTCCATGTGTGGTTTCCACTTTCTTGATGTTATGAATAATGTAGTGTTTTTGTTCTTTTAGTTCTGAACACTTTTTAGTTAGCAGAAGGTCGGATTTTGAATGAGTGTTGAATTGATCAACCAGTGTTTGTAGAAACTGTTGTGATGCCATCTTCGTCAGTGGTGGTTGTGGTGTCTTCTGTGATGTTTCCTCTTTGGAGTCTCGAATAATACTCGTGCTGGAGCGGTGCTGTCTCCTCGTATTTATAGGCCCCGCTACCCCCACCACATTTCTGTTCTCCGCTACCCCCACCACATTCCTGCGTTTGTTTCAAGTAAGCAGCCAAACGATATGCGTTGTACAATGCACAGTTTGTTTGGCCGTGTTTAAGATCTTTTGCAGCGACGCAAATATTACCGAGATTAATGTTAAAGTCCTTACTGATAGTTATATCGAAAACATCACCGTGCGTGTACTTTTGTATCCAGTTCTTTTTTTCTAATCCTCTTGTGTATATATGTGAATATTGTTTGCAAAAGTTAAACATAATACTGTGCAGATTACTGTAGCTTATAAATCCTTCATACCAATGTATGTGATGAAAGTAGTTTGTTATCCATTTGTTTGTACTTTTTGCTTTGGTGTTAAGTTTGTTAAAAGAAAAAGGAGCTTCAAACGTGAATGGGTAGGCTACAAATGTAAGCAAGTCTAAAATTACTAATTCCTTGATAATAAACCTATCATCATTATTTCGAAATGCTTGAAATTCTATTACACAAGGCTTTACACTCACTTCTTCATCCCCTCCGCTCATCATGGCACCTAGCGATCAACTAAACTGTTTTCCACACCACGGTAGGTTAAATACCAGGCCGTACAGTTGCAGGCGCGTTGGTGTATATTTAACGTGGGCACCGTCCCCAATAGGCCTACCCCACGTGTGTTCTTCTTTACTAAGTCAAACTTTAGTCTTTTTTAACTTCTTCTTCTTGTGTTTCGTTTTCTTCTTCTTCTTGTTTCTCCGTTTCTTCTTCCTGTGTTGTTTCTTCTGTAGCTTCTGTAGCGATTTCTACAAGTGGTTCAAAATCCTTTAACTTTCTCCACATGCAAACTTCATGAGGTATTCTATTAAAAATAGATGTATCCACAGGTCCGTACACGATGGTGCTATCAGGTTGTTTTTCCAAAGTATCGACCAAATATTCTTTAATAATAGCGCTTGCAAATACCAACTGTCTCATGTACCTTGTAATAGGTTCTGTTGCGTAGTTTAAAACGTAGAATTCTTCACGTGACAGTAGAATCTTATTTTCATGTTGAGTCAAGTCTCTAATTCGCACTTGTAGTTGCCCGCGATGTTTAACAATATCGATTTCATTGTCACAATCCAAAAGTCGAATATGTGTTTTCCTTCCACACAAACTGTTAGTTAAATAACATTCTATTAAATGTACATGTTTCAAAAATGACTCCCAAGCATTTTGCGAAAATAAAACCTTTTTTGTTCCATGGTGTAGTATTACTGTAGGGGAATAATCCAATGACTTCATCAATCCAACTGATACACTTTTACTGATGCATGCTGAGATGGGGTAAAAGATTCGCAAAAAAACTTCAGTTAAAATGTGAGGAGGAATATTTTCTTCAACTTTCTTCTTCCTCTTTGGTACTACCTTTGATGGGTCTGCATTACTTTCCTCCTCTCTATCTCTTTTACCAAACTTTAAAAATGCAGTTATTTCCTTGATGATTTCTTCTTCACTAGTATTATCACGTTCCAATAACGGTGCTACCTCTGCATCACCTTGTACAACAGATGGAGAACTCATTTTGTAGAAGATGTTACCCATGCGACGATAGACGATCAACTGAAGACCTGCATTGTTGCTCCGCTATTTATAGGTTAGCGACAGTGGCGGTGCCGGTGGTAGTACAACGTTTTACAATACTGTCTTTACAATACCGGTCAACGGTGTGTATGTAACAATTTTATCGTGCAAAATTAAACAATACGCAGATGTATTTGCAGGTACGTTTTCTTGAAATTCCATTTCTATTTTTATATCAACACTAGACGATTTTACAGATTCATTTTGTTTGGAACAATCAATTACAACAATCGGAGCTTTCGATTCAAACTGTACGGGAGATAGTAGAGGTGTATTTGTTTTGCCGTAATATGAATTTTGGAACCTAGCGTACATATCGTATAAAACACTGTACCTTTTTTTATCAAAAGAAATATTAAAGTTGTCGTAGGGAAAGAATTGTGAATTCAGGAACACTTTACAGTTTGTTAATTTACAATGGTCAAATTCACCAGCATTTTCAGTTATTATACTTTTCTTCTTCGTTTGTAATCCAAATATTACATATCTCGCTTTTTCCAAATGAGTAGAAGTTTTTACAGTCCATGTATGCCGTTGTGTTGTAGGTAAAACGGGGTATTCATGAAACTCCCAGCTTCTGAATGGCATTACAATGTCTCGATCTGATTTTAACTTTCTTAATAATGTAATCCTGTGTTCATCATTTAGTCGCACATGTGGTACTCTCCAAACAATCTTGTCTAATGTTAATTTCCAGTCTAAATTGGCATCAGTTGTTCCAGTAGCTGCTTTAATAATATCTTTATCGTTTGATGATCTTAATAAAACTAGTTCTTGTTTTACATTTATTATTATTCTTCTGTAGTCTTCAGCAAATCCTAGGAGTAATCTTAAAGGTACGTAGAAATCAAAGTTTCCCGAAGAGTCAGGAGCGAATGTACTTTTGTCTGGTGCAACCCATCCTGCAACAGCTAACAAATTCTTCTCATTTGGTGTTAAAGACGCTAATCCTTTCAATGTACTGGAAATTCCAACCTTTTTTGTTGAATCGACTGTAACTCCTGAAATTTCATATCTAATCTCGTCAAACAAAAATGCCATAGGATTATTTATGAACGGAACAGTGGTTCCAGCAGTACCATCATTTTTTGTTACTTTTCCTTCAATATATAAATAACTTTCGCATGGAAGAGTATAAATGTCTTGTTGTTGTATAGGAATCCTAATTTCATCGTTATTGTTTAATTTGGACGAAGCGTAAGGGTTGTGCGTGTGATATTCCTTTTCCCATAAGGTCTCGTCGAATGTTGGACCCTGCGCTATATCCAGTATATCCATTGTTAATGACCTTTAATCCAATTTCTTCTAGAAAACGAATGTTGTCACTTGTTAATCCTTCTACAGCTGATGAGCTACTGACCTCTTTGCTTGTTGGCTCTCTCTTTTTAAATGATAACCCCATTGTCTAAGCGGATGATTTTATATGTATTCTTACAGTAATAGCTTCTCCTCTAAAGTCAATAAGGTTTCCGTCTTGATCCACTATGTTCAGCACGATGTCTGAAATGAAACTGGTGTTTAACGGTAGGTACACAAGGTTTTGAGGCTTTTCTACTATCTTGAAACCCGGTGCAACTGATGGGTAGAATGTGTGTAATATATGACGATTCTCTCCATCTCTGTAGGATCCTTGTATAATGTTACATGTAATGTCTATGCTATTAACTTTGATGATCGTCACAGTTTTATTCCCAGAATGAGTTTTATTAGGTTCTAATACTTTTGTTTCCTTAGAAAACCCCAATAAACTACCAATTGAATGTTCTTGACTAAAATCAATATAATACTTAGACGTAATTTCGGCTTTCATTGTATTGTTATTGCCTTTTATCGTTATATTTTCTTTTCCCATATGTTTTTGTATAACTTCATTTATATTATCAATTTCATAAGCTCCTGTTGGTAAACTGAATTCTTCCAAAGCTGAATACTTTCCTTTATCATCTTTTGTCTTGTAATAATGTATTTTGTTATTAATTCCTTCACTAACGTTTGGAATAGAGTTATATGTTGTTAAATCCAATAATGCGGCTTCCCATAGTCTTCCTTTTTGCAAACGTAGCGCTGGAAACAGAATACTGCGCAAAGTACATGAGTTACCGGTTAATGACACTGTATACGAGGACATCTTAAAGTTGACTAACACTTTTAGCTAAAAAGTCTAAACATAAATGACCGCAAATGGATGTATCATCAGGTTGTTTTCTTGTATGATTGTAAAAAACATTTTCTGCCGCACGAAAGTATCGTTGAAGTTCTTTCGGTGGTGGAAGGTCTCCAAAACTGTCGAAATAATAAACGGTTTTACCAAGTTTCTTGTAACACACCCAATGAGTGCCTAATCCTTCACTATTATCCAAATTTACAATACCAGCCTCATTTTTCCACATTTTAACCGGTAATTCATCTTTCATAAATACTCCTCTAAAAAATGGGATTTTCAAACAAGAAGCATATGTAATCAGTTCTTCATTGGTTAATTCTTTGTTTTTAATTATTAATTGCTCTTTCTTATTTAATACACACGATACGGTCTTAGGTATAATCCTCCTCCCTTTTTTATCATTGACCATATTGTTGGTTTCTTTTTAGCTTTACCACTGGTAGATCGACGTTTTCTTCTGATATTACCTCCTTGTTTCTTAGCGGGTTTTTTCCCACGCCTTCTTCTCTTTCCTCCTCCAAACGTAGTTTTTGCTTTCATTGCCGCTGTTACTGCTAAAGACGCTGCTTTTTCACCAATACTCGCGTCACTAGATTTTACTCTTTGCCAAGCTTTCTCAGCAAGTGCTCTATCTGCTATTGATCTATTTTTAGTATCACCAAATTTGGAATACGCTATATCGTGCTGTTTACAAGCCTGATCGAGCTTATTTATTCCAGGATCTCCTCTAGCAAGACGTTTCTCTAATTTGGTTCCAGGACCACAATATTGATATCCTCCAGGTAAATGTAATTCCACAGGTAATAAATCAATCGCCTTGTTAACTATAGCTCCAACCGGTTTACTTAATAGAGAAAATGCTGTTGATGCTATTCCCCTTCCTCTCTGTAATCTCTCTCGATTATGACTGATGCGTTTAACCCTCGACATGACTATTTATAGCAAAACCTACAATCAGTAGGTGCACTCTATAAATGTTTTACAATGAATGTTATATCAGTTTTGGTTTCTTGTATTATATACTGTTTAAAATCTATTTATTATATAGAAATGGATTTATTAATTAAATGTAGACATATTAAATAGAAGTAGTAAAAATTGAAATAAGGTGTAATTGAAGATGTTCCAGATGTTTCTCCGCTGGTGATGGTATTGTTGTCTTCGGTAAAATGAATAAACTTTAAATAGTTGTCATGTTTCCTTAGAAACTTGCCACTAAATCGTTGGTAATTGAATAACACATCCCAGTCTAGTTTATCTTTAAAATTGTCAATGTAATTCTCAGAGAGATTTTGATATTTACTTATTACTTCCCAACAGTTATTAAAATTTGATGTCATCTCTACGAGGAAGTCTTCTGAAAACTGTTGTCTTTGTAAAATATGGATCCAGTTAACTCTGTGAAAATAAATTCTTAACATAGTCATTGTGAAGAGATAATGTATGGAAAGTTGTTCCCAATCCATATATCTATCAAACCGTTGAACAAAACCATCTGTCAACACTCCTTGGGGAAATCTCGGCTCTTGAGATATTAAACTCCACGCAGTAATATTGGATTCCATCATCCTCTCTGTATCGTCTCTCGAAGATGACTGAAGCTTTATCCCTTATCATGGGGGTATTTTAAATTCTTTTTTCTCTTATGTAATCTTCATTGTTTTCTGTTGGTTCATTAATCACATTCACTTTATCTCCCTTTCCTAACGTCTTGACTTTAGAAGGCTCAGACGGTTTATCTCGTTGATTAGGTTTCTCTGGATTGTGTATATTTTTCCAGTCTAAATAATTGTGACTGTCAACATCTGAAGCTGCATCTCTTCCTGAAGCCCGATGGATATAATGGAATAGAGCTGCACCAAACCTTTCCAAATGTTTTTCATATTCCGTAGTCCATTTCTTGTGTACAATATCAAACATTTTCTTATTTACAGCGTCTCCATCCTGCTCACAATCACCTACATTTGATAATTTTAATTTTTTTACATCATAGCTTGTGTCGGTTTCATTCCTTTTGTAAATCGTTAACAATTTTAGAGTAGCTAAATTTACTGCTTCACCATCATAAACGGGATATTGTATATTGCTTAACCTTTTACCGGAAAACCCCCAATGATCTTCGTGTACAGTTGGGGTTCTTTTTTCCATGTACTGTACCGTAACCGCATCAGACGACATAAGCGGATCACCAACATTTTGAATTACTTTTCCTTCAAAATTATAGTTGCCGTCAGGTGTTAACGGAAACCCAGCTCTTTTTTCACTATATCCAGATTTTACTCCAAACTCGGAGTACCGTCCAAACTTGTCCACACTCATGATGTAACTGAATCGCTATCGTTTAAGTTCTTATTATATATGTACGTCTACTGAACAATTATTCCTTGTTTTCGCAGTTCATAAACCAAAGCTACCCATTCGTTTTCTAAACCAGTGTGCCCGGCTTCCATAGCTTCATGTAATAACCTCATTCGATCAACTAACTTATTTATATCGTTGTAATATATTATATTAGTTTTATACAAATTTTTCAATAATCCCCTTCCAGATGTGGTAGGATCAGTTGTTTTTCTCTTTTTATGCAAAACATTTAATTCAGCAGAAGATAAAGCTCTTCTTTTAATTTGAGCTTTTTTTGATTTCGAGGGGAAAAGACTAGATATAATACTTGTATATTTTACTGACCGATTTCTATGAATAGGTAGGTCTTTGGAATACTTCTTTCTATGTGCATTTGTATACTCTAATATATTTTTAAACAATTGTAAATCCCTTTTAGTATATTTACCAGGATTATTTTTAAAGATGAGTTCAAACAAACCTTTAGTACCTTTATATTTCTTATCTCCAATAACTATATCATCATTTTCGTTTATATCTAACTTGCTATCTCCAATCATTAATCCTTTATCCTCTATTCTAGCTCCATAGGTATGATAATTTCGATTAGCATGTGCGGCGTGTAACATTTTTAACGTATATGTTCTTCCAAGTGTTCCTTTAAACATAATATCAGTGCCTAATTTGCTTAAGTTGGATGGGTTAATATCCTCTTCTTCTGCTCTTGTATCTTCTACACTTGTATCTTCTGTACTTGTATCTTCTGCAATGTCCTTTTCCTTTAAATCCTCTATATCTCCGCTTTCTTCATACTCGTCGCTTTCTTCAGATGTTTGTAACTGACCAAAACTTTCATCATTCTGAAATTCTTCTTCATATTTTGAAATTGGTAGCATTTTGTCTCCTTCGAAGCGAATTGAAGGTTTTTCCATATTTTGTGCTAATCGCTTTAAAGGTTCAGTAACAGGTTTGAATGTTGTTTCTAAAAATTGCTCTCTTTCATTTATACCTGATTTTAAAGCTCGGTTCTTTTGTCTAATAGAATCACTAAGTGATTTTATTTCCTTTAATAGCTTTTCCTGGTTAACCATCTTCACACCTTGACGACTTGTACAGTAATACCGCTAATCAGTGAATTAAAACAAATTTATCAAAACCTATTCTATAACGACCATCTTTTATAGCTTGATCTTTCATAATAACCAAAAATCCATACTTTTCCGCCCATGCTTTTCCACAAAGCTCTTTAAACTTTTCAAATGGCATATCCGCATTCACATGATCGTTATATATATGTTTTAGGTTAGTATCATCTTGTTTGAATACAATTAGAATATTTGCATTATCTCTGATAAGTTGTTTTGGGATTTTGCTATAAGTTTGTCCTATATATATGCTGTCGATGTTATTATGTCTTCCCATGGCAAAGTAGTTTCTAATAGTATCCTGATTTTCACAAGATACATCGTCAAATATAAATACAGAATACGGTTTCGCTTCGTTTGGTTGCATAATACTATCACTAGCGTTAAATTTGTAAAAATTAACATCAGACACATCAGATAGGATTTTATCCAGCAATTGATACTTTGGTTGATGTAGAGACTTTGAAAAAATATATAGGTTATTAAACCTTAATCCCTGCGGATTAGTGATCAAATTAAAGACAACATTGGTCTTTCCGCAGTTTGAGGGGCCACTTACTATACATCGAACAGTGTTTGGAAGTAAACTACCGTGTTTACCATTGTTGATTTTAACGTTATCCACAGTTAAATCATCTATGTTATTAATATTAAATCGATCTTTATGGTGAATAATCTCCATCCTGCTCAAAGGTTAACGATGAAATGAGTTGCTTGCATTAAACCAAGTCCTTTATAGGTATCCATGAATCCTCAGTTTTGTTAAACCCTAACCACCGCACTTTAACTGCGTCCTTTTTTCTTTGTAACACTTTTTCAACAAGATATACATCACCTACTGTTGACTTTAACATTTCATGTCCATAAAATGCACCTTGCAACAAATCTCCTTTGTTATCTTTTAAGATATACGTTTCAGGTACAGTCGGTTGCACTTTATACACTGTAAAAACTTCATTCGTCCAATTGGGAAGGTATTTCTTGGTAAACACTCCCTTATATTTACTAATCCGTACTTTATCACTTACATTAAATTTTCTTGGCTGCATTTTTTCTACTTTAGGCTTTGTATTTTTCTTTATGCGTTTTAATACATCTTTTGCATTTCTTCTATTTACTTTGTTAGGTTTCATACCGATAGTTCTATGAAACCTGTTGTTATAATCATTTATTAATTGTGGTAAAACATCATACCATACGTAAGAACCTCTTTTTGAAAATTGTTTATACAGTGCTCCTTTTAAAGTTCTATTGAATCTTTCTACAATAGCTGCTTTTTTCTCTGAATTTGTAGAATAATGATTTATTTTATATTTATTCATTAACTGTGCAAAGTTTGTATTAAAGTATTCTGTTCCATCATCAGTTTGTAAATGTTTAATTTTGTTTTTATCTCTTTTTATGGCTATTTCCATAGCTTCTGTTACGCTTTTACCAGTCTTGTCCTTTAGAGGCAAAGCGTCTGCAACTTTTGTAAAACAATTAATAATTGTGAGTATATATTTGAATCCTTTGTTTATTCTGCTATGCGGTCGCATTTCAATTAAATCCGCTTGATATAGATCATTTATCCCTTTTATAACAGTATTTCTTCTTGGAAACTTTATTCTTGCAGGTTTGTGTAGTTCATTAATAATCTTCTCCTTCAGGTCTGACATGATGGTTTCACGAAGGCAGCTGATATGGTATTAAATATTCTTTGGTATAAATCTGCTTATATATATATATATATATATATATATATATATATATATATATATAGTTCAAGGTCATTCAAAACTTGTGTAAAAAAAGGGGAAACACAGCTTAACATTGCTGTGTTTCCCCTTTTTTTACGGAAAGGAAAAGGATAAAGGATCTAGGACGATGAAAAGGTTACTCGTCAATAGGGTTGAGGGAGTAGTGGCCGAATGGCAATGTGTTGATTTTGTCTGGAAGGGTTTGTCTTTTGTCGTCATTACAGGATAGCGCCTTTTTAACTTCAGTCACGCTGTACAGCTGATGGTTAAAACTTCTGATGGTGTTGAATTTAGCTGTAATGATGTTATCCTCGAATAAGCATTGCTTGTAGTGTTCAAAATGCACTTTCTTCTTTAAATATAAACTCTTTACACCTTTAGCTTTCTTAATATAGCTATTCTTCTTTTCTTCTTCTTCTTCTTTTTCATTATAGAGTTTCAAAGAATATAGTTTAGACATCAGTGCAACAATCTCTTCAAGTAGAACACCATTAGCCTCATCCTTGAATTTCCCTAGTACTTTTTTGTGTCTGCCATTGTCGTAGTTTGGATGATCTTTTGGATAATCGGAGAAATCAAAGTCGTTCTTGTAAATAAATGTACGTAAGTCTTTATACATGTCCAATGTTACTATGCGATATATGAAAGCGTCAGTGTCCATATATGTAATAGATATATTTTCTCTTCCGTAGAACGCCACCATTTTGTTGTAGTGAAAGTCGTACATGTGTGTTTTTGAGATGTCCAAGATTGACATGCCTATATACAAAGGACGATCCATCGTCACACTCGTCTTCTTCATGGACACTGCTACAAGTTCTTCATTAATAATTATAGATGTTCCAAAATTTGGCTGCTGTACTAGTTTCTGTAATTTTTTTGCGTCGGTAACAAGTTTAACATTTTTATGTCTTCTTTTGTTTTCCAATGTTTTTCCAAATATCGCATTATTCATTAATTTAAAGAAATCTTTTTGAAAGTCTGATGTAGCTGCTGCTCTTCTGATGGTATTTGAATCAATGTAGGGTTTCAACCAGCATGATTGAGAAAATTCCAAAACTCTATTAATTTTTGTTAGACGCAGTCCTAATTCGATAGCTTGTTGAACCACCCAAAAGTGAGCCACGTAGCGTTGTTTATTATTTAATGTCATCATTAATTTGGGGTGTTTTCCAATTGGTGAAATTTCTGTTTTAGCAAGAAGTGGAAGGTCATAATGAAGATCATGTAAATTTTCTGGGTATTCAAAATCGCAATCCAAAATATATCCAGTGTCACCATGTTTCGGAATTTGTAAAATATCGCCAATAGAGTCGGGATTAATCCATTTAAAGTTATCAAAAGGAAGTGGGTTTGACATTGCCCATCCGTACAGGTTATTTGCATCGAAATATCCTAAATAGGTTGACGGTTTGGTTTCATCGTAATCGGGAAGGTATTTGTTGTTGGCTTTAACATGTCTGGTAACACTTTGGGTCAATCCGCCTCTTACTCCAGCTTCAACCATTAAAACCATGTCAATGTCTGTTAAAAGTTGGAGTTTGCATTTTGTTTCTTTTAACATGGCTTGCCAAGCTAATCCTGGTGAAGTATACGAATGTAGAGGGTCCAAACCGTATGCAGCAAAACAGGTGTTTCGGAATTCTTCCATTACATCACAAAGAAGAGTTACATCTAGTTTGACATAAAAGTCCGAGTAATCTCCTAAGGTCTTCATATCTAACTCGTTCCATACTCGACGTGCGTGTTGATAGTCCTCAAGTGATATTTCCGAATCATTAAGTTTGTTTTTGAAGTGTTCTGGTGGAGGTAGCGATGTTCCATCAAATCTATGCAGTCCATCGATGTAATCATAGGGGAAGACTCCTTTTCGAAGAACCAAATCCATTTTACTATTGGGTACGATTTTGCTTGTTTCTATCAAATCTGTTCTTCTTAGATTTTCAGATAATTTCATGAGGCTTGAAGGCATAAATCTAAATGAATCAACAAACCTTAATTTAATTTTACCCACCTTTTTTGAAAAGCTTATAAATTTTTCCATTGTCGTAGCCAAAACGTCTATTGCTCCATTATCTCTTCCTAGTTCGGGGATTATAAAGTGCGAATCATAACCACTCAGATTGTGCAGAACTACGGGGATGAAATATGGCAGTTTGTAGTTCAAGTTGCAAGCGTTACAGGCTGCACCTCTGTACGCTCCCGTAAGATGATCGTGGTCACGAACTTTAACGTTATCCAGTGTAAAGGTGTTATTACACAGATAACACGTTGTTGTTGAATCATAATGTTGAAGCTCTTCTTCTTCCATAGGTGACATGGGTACCTTTGTTCCATACAGTTCTTCTACCTTTGCAGCTATGTCATACAGATCATCGACAAAGTATTTGGCTGCTTCTTCACCGCGATAAATCTTTGGAGAAGATGATAGTCCATATTTTTGAAGATGGTCTTCAGTCAACGTGGATTTAATTAGTATGCAATAACTGTTTGGTGAATGAAGTTGGTATTTGCTTCTTCTTGTAACGTCCTCTTCTTGTTGTTCAAGTGGATGTAAAGAAGACTCGAAATCAGCGTAAACAGCAACAGGTACACGGTATTGTTGTATTACTTTGTCAAATTTTATCTGCGCTCTGCTAGGATGCGGCAATTTAATTCTTACTTCATAGTTTCCATTACATAATCGCTGGTGTTCTACTAGCCAATCTGACCCTCCCCTTCTTAGTTCTTTGTTCACGTGACAAAAACATCTTTTGCATATTGTCATTTTTTTTTCATGATTGGATAATTGTTTAGAAACAAGACTTTCAAATTTTTTGATATACACAAAGTGTGAAATATCGCCTTTAGTAATCAATAACAAATCGGTATGATCTCTGCGCTCATTTGGTGTTATACGTAAGGGGTACACATTGTTTGACGAATCCAATCCGAATAGGTTGACAGAAGCTGAAGGATTTTGTTTTTCAAATTTTGAAACGTCTGTTATAGCAACAGGGTAAGTTATCCCTTGAAAATTATATCTATGTTGTACTTCTTCATAATGGTGACTTGGTCTTACCGGATGGTCTGTTACATATTTGGCCAACATAGCATACTTAAAACACTCAGTATCTTGATTTTGTACGCTGACGCAGGATAAGGTATTTCTAATCTTTGTTGGTAGAGGGATGTAGCTACTTCCTCGAATTCCATAGCCGTGTTTGTGTACTCTTAAGTCTAGCCCTGTGATGCTTAACAAACTCCATCCAGAGCCTCTTCCTTCATGTTCTTGTATTTTCACCATTAGCTCATCAAAACATTCAGATACAGTTGAATCAATATCTGACGAGAACATAATAGTTCGGTTTTTTGTTAAGAAACCTCTCGGTGAGGTTTCATTTTGAATGTTTGTAAATAAAGTATCCAGTAATAGTCCAAATTTAATAAAATTTAATCTTTTTAATTCATTTTTCAGAGTTTTACTAACCAATCCTTTTGCGTTATTTAAAAATTCTTCAAGTTTCAATTTTGTATTGTCAATTTTAAAGTGGGTTACAACATTACCCGAAAGTGCTCGGGCGTGTAGTTCCACATTTACTGATGGTCCAGGCGCATAATGAATGACACTTGGTCTTGAAACTTCATTTTCTTCTTTTTCTTCATTTTCTTCTTTTTCTTCGTTGTGTTCTTCTTCATTTCTTCCTTCTTCATTTTGTTCTTCTTGATGTTTTGCTAATTGTTGGTCGATTGAATCTAATTCTTCTTCATTTGGTTCTTCTTCTTCTGTATTTGTATTGGTGTTATGTTTCAATTCTTTATGAATGGTTAAAAGCCATTCCTCTCTGAAAGAAGCTTTACAAATATTGCAGCGATTCATAATGTAGGTGTGCTCTCCACAAGGGTCAACGCAATAATAAAAAAAGACTGCAAATGCACCTCTATTTATACCCTAGAAGAAGTGGTGGGGGTAAGTATTAGGTTAGGTTTACTATATTTTACATTTTCTGTTTACTATTGTAGTTGGAGGCTACAAAATTTTGTATTTTAGGTCAAGGTCATTGGACATATTTGCCAAAACGGGGAATAGAGCAGTAAATGATTTCATTTTAAACCATAAATTGATCTATTCCCCGCTCTGTATTTAACAAGGACAATTTTCTTCAACAGGAACATTTGATAGATTTTTAAACTTGGATGTGAAGTCGGATTGTACACATTGCATCTCGATCAACTAAAAATTTCATAAAATAATAGGGATCTTCAGTTGTAGATTCATCTTTAACATATTCAATAGTCAACATTGCCGAACGAACATCTTGTGGAATTACGTCGACTTTTATGAGTCGCCTTTCGAGTTCAAACCGTTTTGTTATTGATGTAAGTTTTATCACATCATCAATATCGATAAGGGGAAAGCTGTAACAAACGGAGTTTCCTGGTGGGTTCATCATGCCGTTATGCTAAATATACACTGTTGCATCGTCATTAAATAGACGTTCCCCCACCATTAAATGTATAAGTTACCCCCACTTTTTCAGTCATGTAAATGGTTCAAGGTCATACAACAATATTACCAAAACGGGGAATAGAGAATAAGTGATTCTCATTATAACCACAAACTGATCTATTCCCCGCTTTGTATTTAAAGTAAACTATTTGAAGACAACAAAAACTTATTCAGATTCTTCCGATGATGATGATGATGATGAGCTCATATCACTAAATAAGCGACGACAAACACTAAGGTTCCCTGTGACTGGATCTAGAACTACGTCATCAATATTAATACTGCTTGGAGGGGTTCCACTATCAACAAGGTCCATTTCCTCCAAACAAAGCAACTGATGATGAAATTCTGGTTCATTATCATCGTCGTTGTCGTCGTCAGTCAACAGCTCCATCTCTACAAGATATGGTTCACTGCTAGCAAACTCACTCAGTAGTTCAAGATCACTAAACAGTTCATCTTCCATCTCTGAATCGTCTTCGTCTTCATCTTCGTTTATATTTACTGGAATATTTTGAATTATTCCCAGTATAGTCTTCTTAGAAGGGAAAATGTTATCTCTGGGCGACATGATTCCAAGTAGCAGACTGATTTTACAACTAATACAAAACCACCTTTTATACCCCGATTCCGGTAATGGTGGGGGTAAGTGTTGAAAGTACAAGTGGTAGGGAAGAGGTATTATTGTAACACAAATGATTAAGTCCTGTAAGTGGGTCAAGGTTACCTTAACCTATTACCAGAACGGGGAATAGAGCAGTAAGTGATTCTCACTTTGACCACAAACTGATCTATTCCCCGTTCTGTCTTCTGCTGTTCAGTATTTCCAAAGACTCTTAGTTAGTTGAAGAAAATTGGTCAATTTCCATTGCTAGCAATTCTTCAGGCAGTTGAAATGATGTATTTTGTGATAACATTTCCAACATATCAATATATTTTATGGCGTGTTTTATAGTAGAAAGTTTTGAAGCGTTTGGTTCAAGAAAAGGTAATTTTGTTCGTAATAAATTATAGGCTTCATTCAATATTGCAATCCTTTTTCTCTCTCTAGCACACCTTCTTTTCTCTATATCATTCTCCTCCTTTCCTTTAACATCTAAGTTAGATGATCCTCCTGGGCTATCCATAGCTGAACAATAACTATACTCCGAAGCCGACTGCCTTATATATGTTTACCACCACTCTTTTACAATGAATATAGCTGGTTCAATGTCTTGTTCGGGAAAAAGTCGCTAACCTAACGTGTAGTGTAATAAAGACACAAAACAAACCCCTCTTGTAATAATCGATAAATTTCTCTCTTCAAAGGAATTGGTTCCACATCTATTTTTACCTCTTCAGTTTTACGAATACCCAATCCTTTGACCTTAACATCATGATACTCCATAAGCAGTTGGTATACACGCTGGGTAAAGATCTCCGCTTTAGTAGTAGAGTTAATATAGTGGAGGTATACCATGGTAGATGCTCTATTGATGCAGTTCACAACCAAAGTGATTATTGACTCTGCAACATCGCGCTTTAATACCCATCATGTAAGTGGGTCAAGGCCGTCTGATTATATTACCAAAACGGGGAATAGAGCAGTAAGTGATTCTCACTATAACCACAAACTGATATATTCCCCGCCTGTAATCACCCCTTCTACCACATCTTCTAACTGGGTCAAGGTCGTTTCTGACCAAAATGGGGGGTGGGGTGTGAGATTTGACAGAATCTCACACCCCGGAAACCTAAAGGGAAGTAGATATAATTTACAGTAAAGTCTGGCTAAAGTTCAAGTCACAATGAAGAGTTATTATTTTACAAATATAAAGTCACACAAATATGTAAATTGTACAAATCTAAAATAAAGGAGTCGGTGAGGAGCCTTAGGACCCCTCTCACCGAGGTCTAGCGAAAACCGGGGAAATGCGAAACCCCATCCGGTATGCAAAGAAGGTGCAGTGATCGGTTTGCGGGCCGTAAACACTGCAAAGCAAGAGCCGGTTTGCTGGCCGTACTCTTAAAAGCTAAGGAGAGCCGGTTTTCTTGCCGTACTCGCAAGGAAAGGAGATGGAGTTAAAGGGTATCTTACATATTTGTATGATGAATAATTAATTTCAATTAACAAGAGTTATAAATGTAAATTGTACTAATCTAAAATAAAGGAGTCAGTGAGGAGCCTTAGGACCCCTCTCACTGAGGTTTAGCGAAAACCGGGGAAATGCGAAACCCCATCCGGTATGCAAAGAAGGTGCAGTGATCGGTTTGCGGGCCGTAAACACTGCAAAGCAAGAGCCGGTTTGCTGGCCGTACTCTTAAAAGCTAAGGAGAGCCGGTTTTCTTGCCGTACTCGCAAGGAAAGGAGATGGAGTTGAAGGGTGTCATTAATATGTGTGTGTGTGTGTGTGTGTGTGTAAGATGTTAATAAATTAAAAAAAATTTATAAATAACCTAGCCAAACTTTAAAGTAATTTAAAGAAAGGAGTTAGTACTATCTACAATACAAAATAAGAAAACAAGCAAGCAAAGTTCAACCAAACATACAACATGCAACATGCAAAAGTATAAGGGATTAATAAAAAGTGTGCGCATACTTAGTATTAACCCCTTATTTCTCCAGTTGTTCTTATAAAAAGAACAACTAGACAGTTGCACTGAATAGTGGAGATGGTACCATGTTAACACTCCACTGTACAGCAAGCAACTGATGTCAGTTACTGCATGGTTCGCTTATATAGGAGACGCGAAATTACCTCGGCTGAGTTTGATGAGGTTTTAATTTCGCTTTTATCAGCATACTACAATACAGTTAAGAAAAGCAAAGACATGCGGAAGATTTTAAATACAAAAGCTGAAAGCAAAAGCAACGACCCTAGCATGCAAGAAACTAACTACTATAGCCGGACTAATAAAGCAGCAATATAACATGCAGGAAAAGACAGAGTGAAAGAGAAGGAAAAGAGAGAGAAAGAGAACCCAGGTAGCGAGATCTTACGAGGGGGGCGCCCTCCCCCCGCATTACCCCGCTACTGCAATTGTCCTCGCACTTTAATACGCAGGTCACTTGCATGGGAGCAGTCTCGACTTAGATCGACGACTGGTAAGGAACTGTCCGGAGCACTCGCTTATATGGCCGCGGGAGGGCGTGGGTAATTTTCCCGACACAGGGTAATTTGGTTGGATATTTTGTTGTGTAATGCAGCTCTAGACATAAAAACAAAATTCGGCTGATTTAGTGAGGTTTTTAATTTCGCGTGTAACAGCTGGCGCGGGGCGTTCCCTTGACAGCTTGATTTAATGGGTTGCGCACCGGTTGCATTCTACTAGGTAATTAACTCTCCCACTCGTTTTGTTGAACGCTAGTACAGGTTGGGATTCTCTATCTCTATTCATATTTAATTTAGGTACCTTTTGTTGTAACTAAAATAATTATGTTGTGTAGCTCTTCTAAAACATCTTTCGCAAAGTCGGCACACTTTTAGAAGGTTGTACAATCCCTTAATTTACGAATTACAAAGAAATGATTTTAAAATGTAAACGATAGTAAAATGTGTATTTTATTATATTATTTATCCCAAGTATCTTTTACCCCATTTATAAAAATACTATTTATTATATACAGGATAACCGGTACTTTAATTTTCGTTGTTTTTTGTGACCAACACAAAAATAATCATTAATAGATGTAGAGCGAATAGATTTCATAGAGAAATTATAGGAATATTCAATACAATTTATGACCAGACGTAGCAAACAAACAAATTTGTAAGCAAGGACTTACAATTTGTTTGGTGGTGCATTCCGTGTCATGACAATGTGTACATTTTATTGGACCTTCTACGTGTAAGCTTAAGTGCCGCTTCGTTCCGGTTATGGTATTCTGAACTAAGATATATATATATATATATATATATATATATATATATATATATATTATGTAAAGGAACCTCTAAACGGACATTATGTCTTAGGGGTCTTATTTATTTAATTTTTTCTGCTCAAAAATTCGTTTTAATGGATCAGCCTGGTTTTAATTTTTTTGTATGAAAGATGATTGTTTGTGAATTTTGTAATATTTATGTGTGTAAAAATAGAGTTGAGACTCTAAGAAGACTTATTCCAAAACCATCTCGCTATATTTTTTTTTTTTTTTTATTAGTCTTCAGAGAGCAATGTGCATTTTTGTTTTGTTTTATTAACTTGATTTATTCTCTGAAATATTTTTTCTCGACTAAATGCTGGTCCGACAGCCAGCTTATCAACTAACATTTATGACTTTAAGTTCGAAAACCAGAAAAATCGGACCATGGGAAGGGGGGTTTATGGAGGGTTTTAAATTTTCAAAAAATCAGTTTTTTGCATTTTTCACCCTAAAATTTTTAAAACACTTAACTTTGGTTTTGACTATGTTATAGAGCTTAAAAAAAAATAATATGGTATTTTGAATTATTAACCTAGGTAAAGTGCTTTTGAAGATAAGACAATAAGGATCTATCTATAGTGCTTATCTACATGATTTACGGAAAATATTAAAGTTATTTTTGTTCGTTATTTTATTCCCGATTATTGTACTGGGAAGAGGTTCCTTAATTACTTGTAGTTATTAGTTTATAGATTCAAGGCATTTTCAAGATGTTTATGGATTGTAATTACAAAATTGAGATGTCTCGTTTACGTAGTGTAAATAATAAAATAAATGGAATACTTTAACTTGTCGCAATCATTTTGAGATATTTATAAAATAATTGACTTATATAATTGAACAACATTTTAAAAATGGCAGATATAAATTGAGGTTAGATCGAATCGTCTTAATTCAACATTGCATTATATAAAATGAATATGGAGTTGTGACATTAATTTTAAAAATTCACATTCCGTAAAAAATTAACTTATCGAATTGTATACATACATATATATATATATATAAAATTTTCATTCGGTAAAATATTGTAAGATTTTTTTTATACAAATATCAAAGTCAACTTCAAGTAAACCATATCTACAGTTACATTCTGCTCTACTTCGAAAGATGTCTAAGTAGTTGTACACACAGGTCTCGCAATCTACATTATCAGTTAGATTCATATACCTTGTAGTATTTATTTTGAACGTCTAATAATTCAGTTTACAACTGTTATATCTTTGTGTGGTTCACCGTAGATTATCAAAGGATAAATTCAGCTTACAACCTTAAATCTTTGTGCGGTTCACAGTAGGTTATTAATTCAAGGTCGGGTGACTTCTTCCAAAGCACTCGCTCTCTCTCCAATTTTATCCAGCTCTACTTCGAAAGATGTCTAAGTCCCGAGGGGGAAGTGTTTTTTTTGTCTCTCTCTGTACACACAAGTCTCGTAATCTACGTTAACGGTTACATTCATATACTGTACCTCTTTAACCAGGCAGGGGACTTGTTAGTCTCGAGTTTGTGTGCAGTTCACGTTGTGTAGCCACTTTCTAACTGGATATGCAAGCGACCTTGCCCTTAACCTTGGCTATAATCTTGAGTGACCTTTAGGGTATAGGATTTGTATTAAAGACTAATACCCAAGGGTACAGTTAGTTTTACCTGCGTTCTCTTTCACCTGATTAAACATTCATAATTGTTTTGGGGTATAAAAAAAATGAGCTTGGTTATTATACACCTTCGAAAAGGTATATAATATTTGTGGATTAAATTGCGCTTTATTAATGCGGTAGATAGATAGTGTTTATTTATTCGAAAATTTAAATTAAAAGTAAATATATAGCTTAATCCATTGCACAGAAAATGACATGTATTGTGTTTTATGTAATGAGAAAAGTTCTAATGAAGAAATCTTTGTTATAGGTTTGTAATATCCTCGAAGTTTCACTTGCTAATAGAGAAGACAAGCAAGGGTATTAAATAACTTAGTCCAAATAGTTTTAAGACATTAGTTAATGTTCATTTACCCAAAGAAATTACAGTATTATTCAGTTGTTATCTCACCTTATATGTATGCAGACCTTCATTAATAATATTACTGTAATGCCTGTTTGAAATTTGATATAATTGTAAGGTAATGTCTGAAGTTCAGTTTACATTGGGTGTGATATACGATTTCAGCAAACAAGGATTTCACCCATATCAGAAGGATAATAATAAACAATATATATATATATATATATATATATATATATATATATATATTCGAACATATATTTAACATAAGAAACCACATTACAGTATAAAAAAGGTCTAACACTAAAATAAAATAAGGCTGGGAAGAAAAGCATACTTCCGGGCTAGTTTTTTATTTTATTTGAAATATATTTTTAAAGTAACTATGCCAGGCGCGGCACCGGCGCGGCGGCGCGGCGCGCCGCGGGACATAGCGCCTTTGGCTATCCGAAGCCCAGTACACTGATTAAAAAATTGTATCGGAGGGTTGTGAGGTTTTTATATATTCATATTGTAATCAAAATTAGCTATCCGATACGCCGACTCGGAGGTAGATCAGACTAACATTAAGCGTTTTTATGAAGTTATAACAGTGTTTTGGACGGTTGTTTGAGCATTGCAAAGTGTTATAAAACGTAATTCAAATAAATATGTCACAAAATTTGTATTTAAACCCGAACAATAACCACTATATATTTAAACTTAATTATTCATGTAAATTTAACACCAGAAATATATTAAGACTGATTATTTGTCACTATTATCTCCTAAAGACTCTTCTTGACGTCATTTTCAAGCTTATATTCATTGGCGATAGAAAGTTATATTAAAAGCGTTTATATAAGTTCGGTATAACTTGGGAAATTACTGTGGGGTAAGGAAAATATTGAAATCAAAGTATTGTTAAGATGTTGGAAAATTTATATATAGTGTTTCTGTCATTTAACGTCTCGGTTTCCAAGAAATCTACCGTAGAATACTCCAGGCTGAAACATTCTTAGCAAGTTGTCTGCTACGCAAGATGCATCATATGAGTACATGCAATAAATTAGATCACAGTGACTGTTATGATTGCGTAAAAACAGTGTCGAGCAAGAATTGTTAATGTTTTTAGTTACGGAGCTCCGATCCTCACAGAGTCAGAGCTAGACTCTAACTAATGCATGTCCCGTAGTTATTGTGCGATGTGACAACTTGGTGGGGGAAACTGGTGTGGTGGGGGGTAAAGACGAGTGTCTATCCTACATGCTTGTATCACTTCAGTATACCTGCGGCTCTTGCATAGTTCACATGGATTCGCCAATACAAGGCACTACGGTTTCTTCCACATGTTCTTCTTTTAATATTGAGCAAGCTGACAATACAAATGATGAAATACAAGTACATGAAGTTTATAGCACAATATCTTCTGATGCAGAAGCAATAATGTTATCTCTAATAGGGTTTGACTAATGATGGTGGATGTAGTAGCAACCATCTGCCTCGCACCACCTGTCGCCTGCCATCTGCTCCGCCCCACCACACTTTTACCCCCACAATTTGGTTTGATACCAAAACGCTAGCTAGCGAATATTCAGTACACCTCCAGCTCTTGACCAGTGTACATCGAGCTCTCTGTTGAAATGTCCATCAAAATTAGGTGTATTCATTATGACTCTATTCATCTGGCGACTTTCCAAGACCTCGAGGTTTTTAATGAAGAGTTAAGACTTCTCATTGCGTCCGGTTACGATTTATCTTTGGAACTTTACGCAACAAAAAACAACATGGACTCTGCACAGGGATCGAAGTATCTACCTTCTTTCATCAGGAAAAAACACGATGATCGCGACTCGTCGGCATCATCAACTTCGATTTTAACCAACATCGGCGGAAGCTTCGTATTGTAATTAAGAACAAACATTGTTAATAAAATAAAGTTGTTTTTGTAATAGTACTACGTCGCATTCGTATCATTCGATTGTTTCATTCGATTATTTTCATTCGATATTTATTATCGATTAACTATCGAATCACAATCGGATTTTACGCGTGCGAGGTAGTACTTTTTTAAAACACCCTCCCCGTGACCTTGAACTTTACCTCATTACGTCACAAAACCGCCTACGTCACTGGCTCAGCCTCAGATGACGTCTTTCATGACTCAGCGCATCCGGTCACGTGACCGGATGACGTCACTTCCGGTCCAAAACCGGCAAACCCACACTACTACAATAAGTCATATTACAAATATTACTTTATTTTATTTACAATAATTCATGTTTACAATAGTTCCCCGTTGTTGGTTGTCATCGATGTTGTTGATCCGGACGAGTTGCGGCCACCACTTTGCTTTCTGAAGAAAGACGGTAGATACTTCGTTCCCTGCGCAGAGTCCATGTTGTTTTTTGATGCGTAAAGTTCCAAAGATAAATCGTAACCGGACGCAATAAGAAGTCTTAACTCTTCACTAAACACCTCGAGGTCTTGGTAAGTCGCAAGATGAATAGAGTCATAATGAATACACCTAATTTTAATGGACATTTTAATATAATGTTTTACGTTTGTGAAGAGCACTCGATGTTCACCAGTCGAGAGCCGGAGGTGTACTGACTATTCGCTAGCTAGCGTTCTGGTATGAAACGAAATGGTGGGGGTAAAAGTGTGGTGGGGCGGAGAAGATGGCGGACAGCAGATGGCAGGCGGCAGGTGGTGCGAGGCAGATGGTTGCTACTACATTCGCCGCCACAGTAATGCAATCCTTCGGCGTAATTCTTGTATTTTATCTTGTCGGTTCATTTGATACGTTTTACATCTACATATGCAATAGCTGAAACACTTGCACTTACGACAAGCTTTCCCGTCAACTTGATCGCCTGGTATTTTAAAACATTGTAACTCGCAACAATATGTCTTCAAATTGTTATCGAAAAATAAATTGTTCATAGGTGGCACCGACATGTTAGCTGCGTGTGTTAGACAAGACTGAGACTAACTTCACTGCTCCCTCTCTTTTATACCTCTTCATAAGTTAACCCTGATTGAAAGTTCAAGGTCATCCATTTGAAATTTAAAAAAAAGCAACACAGCAGTATATAAAATAATATACTGCTGTGTTGCTGTTTTATTTCTTTTTTTTTATATTTTCTTTATTAAACAAACATCTTACAATACAATAAGCTTAAGTCTAATATTGATGACTAGAAATACAAACAAAAAAAAATACAAACAGAGACATTATGTACAAGGATGCGTGAGGTGCAGAGTGAGTTCCGTAGAGTTGTTGCCGCTTACACCGTGTGATACCAAATACAACGTCCCCGGTTGAATATCTCGCAAATCTTCATTTTGTAGCAGTTGAACAAATCGTTTTGGAAGAAATACTTGAAACTTCGGCTCATCTCCTGGAGTGAAAGGTCCTTCGCTCAATGAAACTAGAATTGCTTCTCCATGTGTGGTTTCCACTTTCTTGATGTTATGAATAATGTAGTGTTTTTGTTCTTTTAATTCTGAACACTTTTTAGTTAGCAGAAGGTCGGATTTTGAATAAGTGTTGAATTGATCAACCAGTGTTTGTAGAAACTGTTGTGATGCCATCTTCGTCAGTGGTGGTTGCGATGTCTTCTGTGATGTTGCCTCTTCGGAGTCTCGAA
The DNA here is from genome assembly GCA_963675035.1 of Allygus modestus. Classification (NCBI taxonomy): domain Eukaryota; kingdom Metazoa; phylum Arthropoda; class Insecta; order Hemiptera; family Cicadellidae; genus Allygus; species Allygus modestus. The sequence goes on along the minus strand of OY776111.1, from coordinate 72,397,946 downwards.
TAATACTCGTGCCGGAGCGGTGTTGGCTCCTCGTATTTATAGGCCCTGCTACCCCCACCACATTCCGGTTCTTCGCTACCCCCACCACATTTCTGCGTTTGTTCCAAGTAAGCAGCCAAACAATATGCGTTGTGCAATGCGCAGTTTGATTGTCCGTGTTTAGGATCTTTTGCAGCAACACAAATATTACCGAGATTAATGTTAAAGTCCTTACCGATAGTTATATCGAAAACATCACCGTGCGTGTACTTTTTTATCCAGTTCTTTTTTTCTAATCCTCTTGTGTATATATGTGAATATTGTTTGCAAAAGTTAAACATAATACTGTGCAGATTACTGTAGCTTATAAACCCTTCATACCAATGTATGTGATGAAAGTAGTTTGTTATCCATTTGTTTGTACTTTTTGCTTTGGCGTTAAGGTTGTTAAAAGAAAAAGGAGCTTCAAACGTGAATGGGTAAACTACAAATGTAAGCAAGTCTAAAATTACTAATTCCTTGATAATAAACCTATCATCATTATTTCGAAATGCTTGAAATTCTATTACACAAGGCTTTACACTCACTTCTTCATCCCCTCCGCTCATCATGACACCTAACGATCAACTAAACTGTTTTCCACACCACGTTAGGTTAAATACCAGGCCGTACAGTTGCAGGCGCGTTGGTGTATATTTAACGTGGGCACCGTCCCCAATAGGCCTACCCCACGTGTGTTCTTCTTTACTAAGTCAAACTTTAGTCTTTTTTAACTTCTTCTTCTTCTTGTGTTTCGTTTTCTTCTTCTTCTTGTTTCTTCGTTTCTTCTTCCTGTGTTGTTTCTTCTGTAGCTTCTGTAGCGATTTCTACAAGTGGTTCAAAATCCTTTAACTTTCTCCACATGCAAACTTCATGAGGTATTCTATTAAAAATAGATGTATCCACAGGTCCGTACACGATGGTGCTATCAGGTTGTTTTTCCAAGGTATCGACCAAATATTCTTTAATAATAGCGTTTGCAAATACCAACTGTCTCATGTACCTTGTAATAGGTTCCGTTGCGTAGTTTAAAACGTAGAATTCTTCACGTGATAGTAGAATCTTATTTTCATGTTGAGTCAAGTCTCTAATTCGCACTTGTAGTTGTCCGCGATGTTTAACAATATCAATTTCATTGTCACAATCCAAAAGTCGAATATGTGTTTTCCTTCCACACAAACTGTTAGTTAAATAACATTCTATTAAATGCACATGTTTCAAAAATGACTCCCAAGCATTTTGCGAAAATAAAACCTTTTTTGTTCCGTGGTGTAGTATTACTGTAGGGGAATAATCCAATGATTTCATCAATCCAACTGATACACTTTTACTGATGCATGCTGAGATGGGGTAAAAGATTCGCAAAAAAACTTCAGTTAAAATGTGAGGAGGAATATTTTCTTCAACTTTCTTCTTCCTTTTTGGTACTACCTTTGATGGGTCTGCATTACTTTCCTCCTCTCTATCTCTTTTACCAAACTTTAAAAATGCAGTTATTTCCTTGATAATTTCAGCTTCGCTGGTATTATCACGTTCCAATAACGGTGCTATTTCTGCATCACCTTGTACAACAGATGGAGAACTCATTTTGTAGAAGATGTTGCCCATGCGACGATAGACGATCAACTGAAGACCTGCATTGTTGCTCCGCTATTTATAGGTTAGCGACAGTGGCGGTGCCGGTGGTGGTACAACGTTTTACAATACCGTCTTTACGATACCAGTCAACGGTGTGTATGTAACAATTTTATCGTGCAAAATTAAACAATACGCAGATGTATTTGCAGGTACGTTTTCTTGAAATTCCATTTCTATCTTTATATCAACACTAGACGATTTTACAGATTCGTTTTGTTTGGAGCAATCAATTACAACAATCGGAGCTTTCGATTCAAACTGTACGGGAGATAGTAGAGGTGTGTTTGTTTTGCCGTAATATGAATTTTGGAACCTAGCGTACATATCGTATAAAACACTGTACCTTTTTTTATCAAAAGAGATATTAAAGTTGTCGTAGGGAAAGAATTGTGAATTCAGGAACACTTTACAGTTTGTTAATTTACAATGGTCAAATTCACCAGCATTTTCAGTTAATATACTTTTTTTCTTTGTTTGTAATCCAAAGATTACATATCTCGCTTTTTCCAAATGAGTAGAAGTTTTTACAGTCCATGTATGCCGTTGTGTTGAAGGTAAAACGGGGTATTCATGAAACTCCCAGCTTCTGAATGGCAATACAATGTCTCGATCTGATTTTAACTTTCTTAATAATGTAATCCTGTGTTCATCATTTAGTCGCACATGTGGTACTCTCCAAACAATCTTGTCTAATGTTAGTTTCCAGTCTAAATTGGCTTCAGTTGTTCCAGCAGATGCTTTAATAATATCATTATCGTTTGATGACCTTAATAAAACTAGTTCTTGTTTTACATTTATTATTATTCTTCTGTAATCTTCAGCAAATCCTAAAAGTAATCTTAAAGGTACGTAAAAATCAAAGTTTCCCGACGCGTCAGGAGTAATTATACTTTTGTCTGGTGCAACCCATCCTGCAACAGCTAACAGATTCTTCTCATTTGGTGTTAAAGACGCTAATCCTTTTAATGTACTGGAAATTCCAACCTTTTTTGTTGAATCGACTGTAACTCCTGAAATTTCATATCTAATCTCGTCAAACAAAAATGCCATAGGATTATTTATGAACGGAACAGTGGTTCCAACAGTACCGTCAGCTTTTGTTACTTTTCCTTCAATATATAAATAACTTTCGCATGGAAGAGTATAAATGTCTTGTTGTTGTATAGGAATCCTAATTTCATCGTTATTGTGTAATTTGGACGAAGCGTAAGGGTTGTGCGTGTGATATTCCTTTTCCCATAAGGTCTCGTCGAATGTTGGGCCCTGCGCTATATCCAGTATATCCATTGTTAATGACCTTTAATCCAATTTCTTCTAGAAAACGAATGTTGTCACTTGTTAATCCTTCTACAGCTGATGAGCTACTGACCTCTTTGCTGGTTGGCTCTCTCTTTTTAAATGATAACCCCATTATCTAAGCGGATGATTTTATATGTATTCTTACAGTAATAGCTTCTCCTCGAAAGTCAATAAGGTTTCCGTCTTGATCCACTATGTTCAGCACGATGTCTGAAATGAAACTGGTGTTTAACGGTAGGTACACAAGGTTTTGAGGCTTTTCTACTATCTTGAAACCCGGTGCGACTGATGGGTAGAATGTGTGTAATATATGCCGATTTTCTCCATCTCTGTAGGATCCTTGTATAATGTTACATGTAATGTCTATGCTGTTTACTTTGATGATCGTCACAGTTCTATTCCCAGAATGAGTTGTATTAGGTTCTAATACCTTTGTTTCCTTAGAAAACCCCAATAAACTACCAATTGAACGTTCTTGGCCAAAATCAATATAATACTTAGAAGTAATTTCGGCTTTCATTGTATTGTTATTGCCTTTTATCGTTATATTTTCTTTTCCCATATTTTTTTGTATAACTTCATTTATATTATCAATTTCATAAGCTCCTGTTGGTAAACTGAATTCTTCCAAAGCTGAATATTTTCCTTTATTATCTTTTGCCTTGTAATAATGTATTTTGTTATTAATTCCTTCACTAACGTTTGGAATAGAGTTATATGTTGTTAAATCCAATAATGCGGCTTCCCATAGTCTTCCTTTTTGCAAACGTAGCGCTGGAAACAGAATACTGCGCAAAGTACATGAGTTACCGGTTAATGACACTGTATACGAAGACATCTTAAAGTTGACTAACACTTTTAGCTAAAAAGTCTAAACATAAATGACCGCAAATGGATGTATCATCAGGTTGTTTTCTTGTATAATTGTAAAAAACATTTTCTGCCGCACGAAAGTATTGTTGAAGTTCTTTCGGTGGTGGAAGGTTTCCAAAACTGTCGAAATAATAAATCGTTTCACCAAGTTTCTTGTAACACACCCAATGAGTGCCTAATCCTTCACTATTATCCAAATTTACTATACCAGTCTCATTTTTCCACATTTTAACCGGTAATTCATCTTTCATAAATACTCCTCTAAAAAATGGGATTTTCAAACAAGAAGCATATGTAATCAGTTCTTCATTGGTTAATTCTTTGTTTTTAATTATTAATTGCTCTTTCTTATTTAATACACACGATACGGTCTTAGGTATAGTCCTCCTCCCTTTTTTATCATTGACCATATTGTTGGTTTCTTTTTACCTTTACCACTAGTAGATCGACGTTTTCTTCTGATATTACCTCCTTGTTTCTTAGCGGGTCTTTTCCCACGCCTTCTTCTCTTTCCTCCTCCAAACGTAGTTTTTGCTTTCATTGCTGCTGTTACTGCTAAAGACGCTGCTTTTTCACCAATACTCGCGTCACTAGATTTTACTCTTTGCCAAGCTTTCTCAGAAAGTGCTCTATCTGCTATTGATCTATTTTTTGTATCACCAAATTTGGAATACGCTATATCGTGCTGTTTACAGGCCTGATCAAGCTTATTTATTCCAGGATCTCCTCTAGCAAGCCGTTTCTCTAATTTGGTTCCAGGACCACAATATTGATATCCTCCAGGTAAATGTAATTCCACAGGTAATAAATCAATCGCCTTGTTAACTATAGCTCCAACCGGTTTACTTAATAGAGAAAATGCTGTTGATGCTATTCCCCTTCCTCTCTGTAATCTCTCTCGATTATGACTGATGCGTTTAGCCCTCGGCATGACTATTTATAGCCAAACTTACAATCAGTAGGTGCACTCTATAAATGTTTTACAATGAATGTAATATTAGTCTTGGCTTCTTGTATTATATATACTGTTTAAAATCCATTTATTATATAGAAATGGTTTAATTAATTAAATGTAGACATAATAAATAAAAGTAGTAAAAATAGAAATAAGGTGTAATTGAAGATGTTTCAAATGTTTCTCCGCTGGTGATGGTATCGTTGTTTTCGGTAAAATCTAAATGGTTGTCATGTTCCCTTAGAAACTTGCCACTTAATCGTTGGTAATTAAATAACACATTCCAGTCTAGTTTATCTTTAAAATTGTCAATGTAATTTTCAGAGAGATTTTGATATTTACTTATTACTTCCCAACAGTTATTAAAATTTGATGTCATCTCTACAAGGAAGTCTTCTGAAAACTGTTGTCTTTGTAAAATATGAATCCAGTTAACTCTGTGAAAATAAATTCTTAACATAGTCATTGTGAAGAGGTAGTGTATGGAAAGTTGTTCCCAATCCATATATCTATCAAACCGTTGAACAAAACCATCTGTCAGCACTCCTTGGGGAAATCTCGGCTCTTGAGATATTAAACTCCACGCAGTAATATTGGATTCCATCATCCTCTCTGTATCATCTCTCGAATATGACTGATGCTTTATCCCTTATCATGGGTATTTAAATTCTTTTTTCTCTTATATAATCTTCATCGTTTTCTGTTGGTTCATTAATCACATTCACTTTATCCCCCTTTCCTAATGTCTTGACTTTAGAAGGCTCAAACCTATCTAATTGATTAGGTTTTTCTGGATTGTGTATTTTTTTCCAGTCTAAATAATTGTGGCTGTCAACATCTGAAGCTACAGCTCTTCCTGAAGCCCGATGGATATAATTAAATAAAGCTGCACCAAACCTTTCCATATGTTTTTCATATTCTGTAGTCCATTTCTTGTGTACTATATCAAATATTTTCTTATTTACAGCGTCTCCATCCTGCTCACAATCACCTACATTTGACAATTTTAATTTTTTTACATCATAGCTTGTATCAGTTTCATTCTTTTTGTAAATCGTTAACAATTTTAAAGTCGCTAAATTTACTGCTTCACCATCATAAATGGGATGTTTTATATTGCTTAACCTTTTACCGGAAAATCCCCAATGGTCTTCGTGTACAATCGGGGTTCTTTTATCCATGTATTGTACCGTAACCGCATCAGAAGACAAAAGCGGATCACCAACATTTTGAATTACTTTTCCTTCAAAATTATAATTACCATCAGGTGTTAACGGAAACCCAGCTCTTTTTTCACTATATCCAGATTTTACTCCAAACTCGGAATACCGTCCAAACTTGTCCACACTCATGATGTAACTGAATCGCTATCGTTTAGGTTCTTACTATATATATATATATACGTCTACTGAACAATTATTTCTCGTTTTCGCAGTTCATCAACCAAAGCTACCCATTCGTTTTCTAAACCAGTGTGCCCGGCTTCCATAGCTTCATGTAATAACCTCATTCGATCAACTAACTTATTTATATCGTTGTAATATATTATATTGGTTTTATACAAATTTTTTAATAATCCCCTTCCAGATGTAGTAGGATCAGTTGTTTTTCTTTTTTTATGCAAAACATTTAATTCAGCAGAAGATAAAGCTCTTCTTTTAATTGGAGCTTTATTTGATTTCGAGGGGAAAAGACTAGATATAATGTTTGTGTATTTTATTGACCTGTTTCTATGAATAGGTAGGTCTTTGGAATATTTTTTTCTATGTGCATTTGTATACTCTAGTATATTTTTAAACAATTGTAAATCCTTTTTAGTATATTTACCAGGATTATTTTTAAAGATGAGTTCAAACAAACCTGTTGTACCTTTATATTTCTTATCACCAATAACTATATCATCATTTTCGTTTATATCTAACTTTCTATCTCCAATCATTAATCCTTTATCCTCTATTCTAGCTCCATATGTATGATAATTTCGATTAGCATGTGTGCCATGTAACATTTTTAATGTATATTTTCTTCCAAGTGTTCCTTTAAACATAATATCTGTGCCTAATTTGCTTAAGTTGGATGGGTTGATATCCTCTTCTTCTGCTCTTGTATCTTCCGCACTTGTATCTTCTGTACTTGTATCTCCTGCAATGTTCTTTTCCCTTAAATCTCCTATATCTCCGCTTTCTTCATACTCGTCGCTTTCTTCAGATGTTTGTAACTGGTCAGAACTTTCATCATTCTGAAATTCTTCTTCATATTTGGAAATTGGTAGCATTTTGTCTCCTTCGAAGCGAATTGAAGGTCGAATATAGAATAATGATTTATTTTATATTTATTCATTAACTGTGCAAAGTTTGTATTAAAGTATTCTGTTCCATCATCAGTTTGTAAATGTTTAATTTTGTTTTTATCTCTTTTTATGGCTATTTCCATGGCTTCTGTTACGCTTTTACCAGTCTTGTCCTTTAGAGGCAAAGCGTCTGCAACTTTTGTAAAACAATTAATAATTGTGAGTATATATTTAAATCCTTTGTTTATTCTGCTATGCGGTCGCATTTCAATTAGATCCGCTTGATATAGATCATTTATCCCTTTTATAACAGTATTTCTTCTTGGAAACTTTATTCTTGCAGGTTTGTGTAGTTCATTAATAATCTTCTCCTTCAGGTCTGACATGATGGTTTCACGAAGGCAGCTGATATGGTATTAAATATTCTTTGGTATAAATCTGCTTATATATACATATAGTTCAAGGTCATTCAAAACTTGTGTAAAAAAAGGGGAAACACAGCTTAACATTGCTGTGTTTCCCCTTTTTTTACGGAAAGGAAAAGGATCAAGGATCTAGGACGATGAAAAGGTTACTCGTCAATAGGGTTGAGGGAGTAGTGGCCGAATGGCAATGTGTTGATTTTGTCTGGAAGGGTTTGTCTTTTGTCGTCATTACAGGATAGCGCCTTTTTAACTTCAGTTACGCTGTACAGTTGATGGTTAAAACTTCTGATGGTGTTGAATTTAGCTGTAATGATGTTATCTTCAAATAAGCATTGCTTGTAGTGTTCAAAATGCACTTTCTTTTTTAAATATAAACTCTTTACACCTTTAGCTTTCTTAATATAGCTATTCTTCTTTTCTTCTTCTTTTTCATTATAGAGTTTCAAAGAATATAGTTTAGACATCAGTGCAACAATCTCTTCAAGCAGAACACCATTAGCCTCATCCTTGAATTTGCCTAGTACTTTTTTGTGTCTGTCATTGTCGTAGTTTGGATGATCTTTTGGATAATCGGAGAAATCAAAATCGTTCTTGTAAATAAATGTACGTAAATCTTTATACATGTCCAATGTTACTATGCGATATATGAAAGCGTCAGTGTCCATATATGTAATAGATATATTTTCTCTTCCGTAGAACGCCACCATTTTGTTGTAGTGAAAATCGTACATGTGTGTTTTTGAGATGTCCAAGATTGACATGCCTACATACAAAGGACGATCCATCTTCACACTCGTCTTCTTCATGGACACTGCTACAAGTTTTTCATTAATAATTATAGATGTTCCAAAATTTGGCTGCTGTACTAGTTTCTGTAATTTTTTTGCGTCGGTAACAAGTTTAACATTTTTGTGTCTTCTTTTGTTTTCCAATGTTTTTCCAAATATCGCATTATTCATTAATTTAAAAAAATCTTTTTGAAAGTCTGATGTAGCTGCTGCTCTTCTGATGGTATTTGAATCAATGTAGGGTTTTAACCAGCATGATTGAGAAAATTCCAAAACTCTATTAATTTTTGTTAGACGTAGTCCTAATTCGATAGCTTGTTGAACCACCCAAAAGTGAGCCACGTAGCGTTGTTTATTATTTAATGTCATCATTAATTTGGGGTGTTTTCCAATTGGTGAAATTTCTGTTTTAGCAAGAAGTGGAAGGTCAAAATGAAGATCATGTAAATTTTCTGGGTATTCAAAATCGCAATCCAAAATATATCCAGTGTCACCATGTTTCGGAATTTGTAAAATATCGCCAATAGAGTCGGGATTAATCCATTTAAAGTTATCAAAAGGAAGTGGGTTTGACATTGCCCATCCGTACAAATTATTTGCATCGAAATATCCTAAATAGGTTGACGGTTTGGTTTCATCGTAATCGGGAAGGTATTTGTTGTTGGCTTTGACATGTCTGGTAACACTTTGGGTCAATCCGCCTCTTACTCCAGCTTCAACCACTAAAACCATGTCAATGTCTGTTAAAAGTTGGAGTTTGCATTTTGTTTCTTTTAACATGGCTTGCCAAGCTAATCCTGGTGAAGTATACGAATGTAGAGGGTCCAAACCGTATGCAGCAAAACAGGTGTTTCGGAATTCTTCCATTACATCACAAAGAAGAGTTACATCTAGTTTGACATAAAAGTCCGAGTAATCTCCTAAGGTCTTCATATCTAACTCGTTCCATACTCGACGTGCGTGTTGATAGTCCTCAAGTGATATTTCCGAATCATTAAGTTTGTTTTTGAAGTGTTCTGGTGGAGGTAGTGATGTTTCATCAAATCTATGCAGTCCATCTATGTAATCATATGGGAATACTCCTTTTCGAAGAACCAAATTCATTTTACTGTTTGGTACAATTTTGCTTGTTTCGATCAAATCTTCTCTTCTTAAATTTTCTGATAATTTCATAAGGCTGAAAGGCATAAATCTATAGGAATCAATGAATCTAAGTTTTATATTGCCGATTTTTTTAGAAAAGCTAATAAATTTTTCCATGGTTGTTGCCAAGACATCTATTGCTCCATTATCTCTCCCTAATTCCGGGATTATAAAGTGAGAGTCGTATCCACTAAGATTATGTAAAACAACGGGGATAAAATTTGGAAGTTTGTAGTTTAAGTTGCAAGAGTTACAGGCTGCACCTCTGTAAGCTCCTGTAAGATGATCATGGTCTCGCACTTTAACATTATCCGGTGTAAAGGTGTTAGTACACAGATAACATGTTGTTGCTGAATCATGTTGTTGAAGTTCACCTTCAGTCATAGGTGTCATCGGTAACACATTTCTATACATTTCTTCCACCTTTTCAGCTATGTTATATAAATCATCGACAAAGTGTCGAGCTGCTTCTTCACCACGATAAATTTTCGGCGTAGACGACAGTTCATATTTACAAAGATTATCTTCAGAAAGCGTGGACTTTACTATTAAACAATAGCTGTTTGGTGTGTGCTGCTGGTATTTGCTCCTTCTTGTTACGTTCTCTTCTTGATGTTCGAGCGGAAGTAAAGACGCTTCAAAATCAGCGTATACAGCAACAGGTACACGGTATTGTTGTATTACTTTATCAAATTTTATCTGCGCTCTGCTGGGATGTGGCAATTTAACTCTAACCTCATAGTTTCCATTACATAACCTTTGATGTTCTACTAACCATTCTGAACCTCCCCTTTTTAATGGTTTGCCTACATGACAAAAACATCTTTTGCAAATTGTCATCTTTTTTTCATGCTTAGATAATTGTTTAGAAACAAGACTTTCAAATTTTTTGATATACACAAAGTGTGAAATATCGCCTTTAGTAATCAATAACAAATCGGTATGATCTCTGCGCTCATTTGGTGTTATACGCAAGGGGTACACATTGTTTGACGAATCCAATCCGAATAGGTTGACAGAAGCTGAAGGATTTTGTTTTTCAAATTTTGAAACGTCTGTTATAGCAACAGGGTAAGTCATCCCTTGAAAATTATATCTATGTTGTACTTCTTCATAATAGTGACTTGGTCTTTCCGGATGAATTGTTACATATTTGGCCAACATGGCATATTTAAAACACTCAGTATCTTGATTTTGTACGTTGACGCAGGATAAGGTATTTCTAATCTTTGTTGGTAGAGGGATGTAGCTACTTCCTCGAATTCCATAGCCGTGTTTGTGTACTCTTAAGTCTAGCCCTGTGATGCTTAACAAACTCCATCCAGAGCCTCTTCCTTCATGTTCTTGTATTTTTGTCATTAGCTCTTCAAAACATTCAGATACGATTGAATCAATATCTGACGAAAACATAATAGTTCGGTTTTTTGTTAAAAACCCTCTCGGTGAAGTTTCATTCTGAATGTTTGTAAATAAACCATCTAGTAATAGGCCAAATTTAATAAAATTTAATCTTTTTAATTCATTTTGCAGAGTTTTACTTACCAATCCTTTTGCGTTATTTAAAAATTCTTCGAGTTGTAATTTTGCATTGTCAATTTTAAAGTGGGTTACTACATTACCCGGAAGTGCTCGGGCATATAGTTCTACATTTACTGCTGTTGATGCTGAAGGACGGTGAAGTGTAGACAGAGCATGCGTAGAACTCGATGCAGCTGATGATGTTGAAGGACGATGAAGTGTAGACAGAGCAGGCGTAGAAGTCGATGCAGCTGATGATGTTGAAGGAAGGTGAAGTGTAGACAGAGCAGAGGTAGAAGTCGATGTTGATGGTGCATATTGAATTACAGTTGGTCTGGAATGTTGGTGTTGAGCTAACATTTGATCTATTTCTTTCAATTCTTCTTCTTCATATTTTTCATCTTGGTTGTTGTTATGTTTTAGTTCATTATGAATCATTAAAAGAAATTCATCCTTAAATGAAGACTTGCAAATATCGCAGCGATGCATAATGTAGGTGCGATCTCCGCAAGGGTCAAAGCAATAATGAAAAACACTGCAAATACCCCTCTATTTATACCCTAGCAAAAGTGGTGGGGGTACGTATTACGTTAAGTTTACTATTTTTTGCATTTTATATTTACTATTGTAGCTGAAGGGTACAAAGTTCTGTATTTAGGTCAAGGTCATTGAACATATTTGCCAAAACGGGGAATAGAGCAGTAAATGATTTCATATCAAACCATAAACTGATCTATTCCCCGCTCTGTATTTAACTAAGACAATTTTCTCCAACAGGAACATTTGATAGATTTTAAACTCGGATGTGAAGTCGGATTGTACACATTGCATCTCGATCAACTAAAAATTTCATAAAACAATAGGGATCTTCAGTTGTAGATTCATCTTTAACATATTCGATGGTCAACATTGCCGAACGAAGATCTTGTGGAATTACGTCGACTTTTATGAGTCGCCTTTCGAGTTCAAACCGTTTTGTTATTGATGTAAGTTTTATCACATCATCGATATCGATGAGGGGAAAGCTGTAGCAAACGGAGTTTCCTGGTGGGTTCATCATGCCGATATGATAAATATACACTGTTGCATCGTCTTTAAATAGACGTTCCCCCACCATTAAATGTATAAGTTACCCCACTTTTTCAATCTTGTAAATGGGTCAAGGTCATACAACGATATTACCAAAACGGGGAATAGAGCAGTAAGTGATTCTCACTATAACCACAAACTGATCTATTCCCCGCTTTGTATTTAAAGTAAACTATTTGAAGACAACAAAGACTTATTCAGATTCTTCCGATGATGATGATGATGAGCTCATATCACTAAATAAGCGACGACGAACACAAAAGTTCCCTGTGACTGGATCTAGAACTACATCATCGATATTAATACTGCTTGGAGGGGTTTCACTATCAACAAGGTCCATTTCCTCCAAGCAAAGCAACTGATGATGAAATTCCGGTTCATTATCATCGACATCGTCGTCGTCAGTCAACAGCTCCAACAGCTCCATCTCTCCAAGATATGGTTCACTGCTATCAAACTCACTCAGTAGTTCAAGATCACTAAATAGTTCACCTTCCATCTCTGAATCGTCTTCGTCTTCATCTTCGTTTAAATTTAATGGAATATTTTGAATTAATTCCAGTATAGTCTTCTTAGAAGGGAAAATGTTATCTCTGGGCGACATGATTCCAAGTAGCAGACTGATTTACCACTAATACGAAACCACCTTTTATACCTGATTTCGGTGGTGGTGGGGGTAAGTGTTGAAAGTGCAAGTGGTAGGGAAAAGTGATAGGGAAGAGGTATTATTGTAACACAAATGATTAAGTCCTGTAAGTGGGTCAAGGTCACCTTATCCTATTACCAAAACGGGGAATAGAGCAGTAAGAGATTCTTATTCAAACCTCAAACTGATCTATTCCCCGTTCTGTATTCTTCCGTTCAGTATTTCCAAACCATCTTTAGTCAGTTGAAACAAATTGATCAATTTCGAATGTTACAATTTCATTAAGAATTTTTTCTATTGCAACATCACCATCATCAAGAAAAACTTCTTTAAGAGTTGAGTTGGAGATTGGTTGATCAGGCAGTTGAGGCGAAGTCAATGGTTTTTCCAACTCCATTTGTAAAGTTTTAATGTATTTTGTCGCGTGTTGTATAATTGATAATCTTGACATTTTTGGACTAGCAAATGGTAATTTTGATTGTAGTATCTTGTATGCTTTATTTACTTTTAGCACCCTTTTCTGCTCTCGAACATTTCTAGGCTCTCTATGTAAGTTGGATGATCCAGCTTGGCTGTCCATAGCTGACTAATTACTAAGTTCTGGAGCGGTCGCTTAAATACCCCGCTTACCTATACCATTAGAGTGGGGGTAGGTAGTAGAGTGGGGGGTAGGTAGTAGAGTGGGGGTAGGTAGTAGAGAAGGAAAGTTTTATTTAACAGTTTTATTTTTCTATCCTATCCGCAGATTTTCTAAGTCTGTGAGTGGGTCAAGGTCGTCTGAACATATTGCCAAAACGGGGAATAGAGCAGTAAGAGGTTCTCACTTTGACCTCAAACTGATCTATTCCCCGCTTTGTATTTCAAAGGACTTTAGTTTTAAGATAGTTACTCGTCCTGATCTTCATCCATAAGGAAGATTTGTTTGTAAGCTGAAGGTTCTTCAGCGAAAAAATGTTGGTCCGCTAACTCATCCTCTTTAAGAAAAACGGATTCAAAAGGTGGAGGGTTGTGTAAAACTTCTTTGTGAATTGAGGACGGTTCTTGAAGCTGCGATTGTAGGTTTGCAATGTATTTTATTGTCTTTTGTATAGTGGTTAATTTAGAATCATACGGATTGGAGGATGGTAATATGCTTCTTAATACTTTATAACGGTCAGCGATCTTTGTTCTCATTTTCCGAGAACTAGCATTGTTTCTCTCGGTTTTGAAAGATCTCGAGTTTAAGTTTGGCGAAGTATTACTAGTCTCTGGAAAAATGTTGGATAGAATCATAGCCTGGACAAGTATCGATGGGGCAGCAGAAGATGAAACAGTGATGTGCTCCATGGTGTCTGAGGTGGGCGAATACAAGCAGCAGACTAATTTTACCATCGATAAGGTGTCTCTTTTATACCCAATGGAAGTGGGGGGGGGGAATATATGTTGAAAAACAACATATATTTCAATGTTGTTTTTTACCAAACGAAAATTGTCTAAGTCCCAAGGTCATCTAAACAAGTTGTCAAAACGGGGAATAGAGCAGTAAGTGGTTCTCACTTGGACCGCAAACTGATCTATTCCCCGCTCTGTATTTTAAAGTAAACAATAACTCTTCTCACTATTGAGCAGCCTTTGTTCTTTGAAGCTCAAGTTCTAAGTCTGCAACCAGGCGAAAGTCTGCATCATGCTCCTCCCATTGTTCAGGAGAACGCGGTTGACCACACCACTTAGTAAAGGCGTACCTCATCGCCTCATTATACTCCTCCAGGATAACATGATAGGGTCTTGGTTGCTGCGTTGTAGACTGCATCGATGATGTAGTTTGTTGCGGATGTGACTGAGCATCATTCTCCGCAACCTTATTAATCTTAAAAACTTCAGTCATTTCTGCAGCCTCAGCAATTGCGTACAACTCCTCTTCGTTAATTTCCTTTCCCCATGTGTTGCTGTTGACGCTCATGATGATACAACTAATAATTATATTCCGAATCGCTCGCTTAAATACCCGCTTAGCCCCTCCCCTCTTTACTGTTGAATAATGACTTTAGTATAATATTTCTCCTTTTTCCTTTTAAGTTTATCTTTGACTTAGTGTAAATTATCCAAGTCCGTTATCTAGGTCAAGGTCGTTGTAACATTGCAAAAAAAAGTGTGGACAACTTATTTACACTCTGCAGCATATGCTACAAATTGTAAATAGGTTGTCCACACTTTTTTTTTAATTTGGAAAAAATGCTTTATTTAATTTGGAATAAACTTTTGGTCTTTTTATTTATATTATTATTTTAATGATTTCCACACAGTGATACCTGTATCATTTCGAATTAAATAGTCCTTGTGGGTAGGTTTTTTGACGTGGAGGTCCATGGCTCTAGGTAACTCTACATAGTACAGTTTACCTTCACATTGAACCAACACCTTTGCAAAGTCCTTTATTTTAACAAAGAAGTAGCGTTTGTTTTTACAAAGCCTGTTAATTCGAATTTTAATTGGCACCACTGTTGCACGTGGTGAAGAAGGAGATGCGCCCTGGTTTAATTTTGAAATGAAGACTGCACGTTTCTTCATTTAAAATACAACGTTTAACACAGCGTTCACCTTTCTTAGCACCTTTTTTGAATATATAATTACATTGTTGTGCAGGAAGCATGCACATCCTTTGTACAGATTTAAGTTGTTTAAATTTCTCTGAAGGAGATGAAGTATATGTGCAGATTACTGAAGGTCTGGTTGGAGAAGATGATTGGGTGGCTGGTTGGCTTGGTCTCGAACTTGATGTTGATGAGGATGAAGAAGCAGACGATTTGGAAGACTTTGATGAACATGTAGAACAACTTGAAGATGTAGAAGGACTTGGAGAAACAGCACGAGACGTTGACAAAGGACTTGGAGAAACAGCACGAGAAGTTGACGGAAGAGGTGAAGGACTTGGAGAAACAGCACGAGAAGTTGACGGAAGAGGTGAAGGACTTGTGTAAGTCGTTGACGCAGCAGGTAGTGGTGGACAGTTCTCCGGGACGATGTTAGCTAACATCAGGGCTGTCCGAAGGATGGATGGAACCGCAGAAGACGGAGTGGTAGAGGCGGGCGAAGACGAAGCAGAAGGTTTCAATTTGAGAGGTTGTGTCTGCTTCCTAATGTGTGCCATGGTGTGAGGTATAACAGCACAAGAGGAAGAATGATTTTACTAGTGCTGGGGGACCCTCTTTTATACATACTGATAGTGGTGGGGAGTGCAAGTGTTATACGGTGGGGGTAATAATGTTGTAACGAGTAAATATATATTACAATACGGGGATTTTCTAAGTCCCGAAGTGGGTCAAGGTCGTTTGATCATATTATTAAAACGGGAAATAGAGCAGTAAGTGATTCTCACTTGGACCACAAACCGATCTATTCCCCGCTTTGTACGTGAATTTTCTAAGTCCCAAGGTCATCTGAACATGAAGCCAAAGCGGGGAATAGAGCATAACATACTGCTCTATTCCCCGCTCTGTATTTGGGAAGGGGACAAAAGACAACAAACAAGAGACTGATTTTAAACAAGAGACTGACTTTATATTTTACAAGGTTTTCTCAGGCTAAGATGGGTAATGTCAACCGGTTTACGCGCCGTATTGACACAAGGTCGGTTTGCGCGCCATACCTTAGAGGGGTTAGGAAAAGGATGAGAAGCAAGATACATTACTTTGAAAATAAAGACTTTGCCAGCAACTATGTAAACAAAAATTAATCAGTTAACGTTACTTTTACAAGAACAGCCAAGGTCGGTTTTGCAAAGGTCAACAGTATCACTGAAACCCGGTGGGACGTAGACCCAAACACCCGGCGTCAGGCTGCTGCGAACCCAAGTTTTGACCAAGGTTGTTGAGGGACCTGTAGGGCCGGGAGTACATATTTCATTAGTAAATAAGACACTTCAAACCGATACCAAACATTAACATATATTAGACTAACTACATTACCTAGCAGCAAACTACAAGCGTTATCTAACATGCTTAACAAACTAACTAAACATGCAAGGGCGCGGATCTCTTAATTGCGCGTCGGGCCCAACGCACACTTAACAGACCTACGCTGCAGCAGAGTGCAACCCACTGGGACGTATACCCAAACAGCGGGCGGCAAGCTACTGCGACGAGACTGCGGACTGCTCCCGCTTATAAAGGCAAAGTGACGTCACCAAAGCGGAAGGGGGGCTGTTACGTCAAAGGGGGGGGGGATATATTACAATACGAGGATTTTCTAAGTCCCGAAGTGGGTCAAGGTCGTTTGGTCATATTATTGAAACGGGGAATAGAGCAGTAATTGATTCTCACTTGGACCACAAACCGATCTATTCCCCGCTTTGTACGTGAATTTTCTAAGTCCCAAGGTCATCTGAACATGAAGCCAAAGCGGGGAATAGAGCATAACATACTGCTCTATTCCCCGCTCTGTATTTGGGAAGGGGACAAAAGACAACAAACAAGAGACTGATTTTAAACAAGAGACTGACTTTATATTTTACACAGTTTTCTCAGGCTAAGATCGGAAATGTCAACCGGTTTACGCGCCGTATTGACACAAGGTCGGTTTGCGCGCCATACCTTAGAGGGGTTAGGAAAAGGATGAGAAGCAAGATACATTACTTTGAAAATAAAGACTTTACCATCAACTATGTAAACAAAATTAATCAGTTAACGTTACTTTTACAAGAACAACCAAGGTCGGTTTTGCAAAGGTCAACAGTATCACTGAAACCCGGTGGGACGTAGACCCAAACACCCGGCGTCAGGCTGCTGCGAACCCAAGTTTTGACCAAGGTTGTTGAGGGACCTGTAGGGCCGGGAGTACATATTTCATTAGTAAATAAGACACTTCAAACCGATACCAAACACTAACATATATTAGACTAACTACATTACCTAGCAGCAAACTACAAGCGTTATCTAACATGCTTAACAAACTAACTAAACATGCAAGGGCGCGGATCTCTTAATTGCGCGTCGGGCCCAACGCACACTTAACAGACCTACGCTGCAGCAGAGTGCAACCCACTGGGACGTATACCCAAACAGCGGGCGGCAAGCTACTGCGACGAGACTGCGGACTGCTCCCGCTTATAAAGGCAAAGTGACGTCACCGAAGCGGAAGGGGGGATGTTACGTCACGGGGGGGGGATGTTACGTCACGGGGGGGGGGTGACCTTGAACATGACCCAAAAGGGGGGGGGGGTGACCTTGAACATGACCCAAAAGGGGGGGGTGACCTTGAACATGACCCAAAAAGGGGGGGGGGGGTTGTGTCGTCACGGGGGAAGGGGAACCGGATGTAGACCGGTTTTTAGCTTTCTACCCGTATATGGAAATGTCACGGTTACACTTGGCGACCCGCTTTGCTCCGTCTGGTACCTCATTCCAGCTTTGCCTTGCGAACTGAATACACCTCTGCGCTATGTCTTCTCCCATTACACCCGAGAAACTGCAACGTTTGAAGGAGACTTTGAAGAAGTTTTCGGAAAAAAGGAGCGGATTCAAAAGACCTAGTTCTTTTAAATCTTGCATACGGAAGAATTTTCGAAACCACCCACTTTACTTCGACCAACGGTCTTCGACGTCCACTGCATCTTCACCATCGCTATCACCTCGCCCTTCATCGCTTCGACCTTCATCGCCGCCACCAACTGTTGAGGAGATAATGAAGAGGACGGCTACGGTGAAACTTACCGAGTTGGTAACGCCGCTGGAGTCTGTCGCCGTCAAGTTTGCGCAGTTGAAATTAAACGTGGAGTATCTACTTGTGGGGAAGATCAGCGATGATGAGTACCTACTCCAACACCTCTTTGGCGGCGGCCGTTACGTCAAGGTCCACCTTCCAAGGTCCACTCTGCCACCTCCTGAGACCAAGTGCGACTTGATTTTAGTACGGCAGAAGGGACAAGTAAAGTGGGTTACAAAGGAAAAATAAACACTGACTACCGCTCACCGCTCCTTATCCACCATCTCCTTCAAACACAAACGGTCCTTTTCAGGACCACCCTAAGCATTTCAAGTTAGGGACTTGGCCTGTACATAGGCAGGAGACTATTAGTCTTATGTTTGTGTGCAGCCCACTTTGTAAAAATTTCTAAGTCCCAAGGTCCTTGACCTTGACCTTGACCTTGAACATGACCCAAAAAAGGGGGGGGGGTACACAGTTTGTGCAAAGTATGTCATGTGGGTACTCAAATTACGCGGATTGATCAGACGAACAAGTTGGCGCAAACAGAATTCAGATCCGACAAAGGGTATAGCAGCAACAGCAAAAAAACAACTATTTTCAAGGGCAAGCCTAAATAACTTCTTTATTTACGGTTTAAAATATATTAAGTGGGTACTCAAATTACGCGGATTGATCAGACGAACAAGTTGGTGCTAACAGAATTCAGATCCAACAAAGGGTATAGCAGCAACAGCGAAAAAACAACTATTTTCAAGGACAAACCTAAATAACTTCTTTGTTTTTGGTTCAAGGTCTAACATGTGGGTACTTCAATTACGCAGCTTGACAAGGCGAACAAGTAGGTGCAATTTAAATTTAAATCTAACCAACAGTATAGCATCCGTGGCGTAAAAACGATGGTTTGAAGGACAAGGTAACGTTGTGGTGGGGGTAGATGCCTATTATACACGATAACGCTACATCATTATTCTTCCAGCTCTTGTCGTATGAACATCTACCTAGACGGTCTGAAAAATGTCGCAGTTTTACAGGAACATGAGGAAGGTGACCTTCAGTAGTCCCCTTGACACTACTTTCTACTTCCCTGACGATGAAGACAGAAGGTCTACACTTTTAGTGGACAATGAGCGGTTTCGTCGAAGAATAATTGAGGTTGAAACACTTTTAACCAGTTGTTTGCTACGCAAAAAGAACCATATGAATACATGCACCGGTTTAGATCATAGTAGCTGTTATACTTATACAGCGTTGAAGCGCAAACATTATTGAGGTTTTTAGTTACGGAGGTAAGGTCTTGACAGTCTAAGAGCTAAACCCTAACTAACACATGTAAACTAGTTATTGTGCGATGTAAAACTTGGTGGGGAGACTGGTGTAGTGGGGGACTGGTGTAGTGGGGGACTACCATCTGCCGCACACTTGCCACCTGCCACCTGCCACCTGCCGCCGCCCATCTGCTGTCCACCATCTGCTTCGTTCTACTACACTTTTACCCCCACCATTTTGTTTGATACCAAAAACGCTAGCTAGCGAATAGTCAGTACACCTCCGGCTCTCGACCGGTGAACATCGAGCTCTCCGAGACGCTCTTCACAAAATAACAATATCATTTCACTCAAGGTCTGATAGATGTTTCTATTTCATTGCCGTCACGTATTCTTTCCTCCTGACAGCAATGAAATGCAAACACCTAACAGAACAGATAGGTGTCAAAAACACAACATGGACTCTGCGCAGGGATCGAAGTATCTACCGTCTTTCATCAGAAAGCAAAGTGATGGCCGCAACTCGTCCGGATCAACAACATCGATGACAACCAACAACGGGGAACTATTGTAAACATGAATTATTGTAAACATAACTTATTGTAAATAAAATAAAGTAATATTTGTAATTGTACTACCTCGCACTCGTATCATTCGATTGCTTCATTCGATTGTTTCATTCGATATTTATTATCGATTAACTATCGAATCACAATCGTTTTACGAGTGCGAGGTAGATTTTTTTTTAAAAACTTCACCGTGACCTTGAACTTTGAACTTTTACTCATTTCGTCACAAAACCGCCTACGTCACTGGCTCAGCCTCAGATGACGTATTTTTTCACTCAGCGCATCCGGTCACTGACCGGATGTGACGTCACTTCCGGCGCAAAACCGGCAAACCCACACTACTTTTTTCTATTACGTTTAATTTTTGTATGGCGAAATATTTGTTTTCGTAAAATCTTCGAATAATCCCTATGACGTTTCCTGGAAAAGCAAGGATATTTTTGAACTGTTCAACATCAGGACCATAATGCTGAAAACAAGTGCCTGTATATAGTAATGAATAAATCCTTTATAAAAATAATTGAAATAATAAAACGTCCTGATTTGTGTACGTTACAAACTATGCAATTATTGTGCACCACTAAAATGAGGTTTATGGTGTGGCTTTTCAAGCCTCCGCTTTACATAATGTTTGAGTCTGCATTTGAGAGTGCATTAAATTTGCATCTGAAATATTTATTTACACTTATTCAATAATTCAATACTTAAAAAACTGGCAATAATATTAAAATTATGTAAAGTATATATTAAGTTGCATCAGTAAGAAATTGTATTTGTTGAAAAGTCGGTAAGGCAGATTATATTACTCAACATGTTTTATAAATCGCAACAGTGTGCCCCTACAAGAGAAAACAAACTAAAAATTATACATAATCTTTAAACCAATTATGCTTTGGTATCTAGTTAAAGTCAAACACATTGTGTCTATAAAAAGTAAACGTATACAAAATATGGATGAAAAAAACGGTTATAGTAATGCAATTGTGTATTAGTTCTCGCAAGGAACTTATAAATTCCAAATATAATTAAAACTGAAACTGTGAAAATAAAAATGTCTAAATTAAATCCCTAGTCCAGGAAAGGTCTTACTACATCACTATTGTGAGATGGCGCTCCCGTTTTGTTGATAATGATAAAACAACTGCTCTCTTGTGTTAAGAGGAATGTCCTCTAGGGCCGGAATAAGAATTTCTTCCAAGGATTGCCTATATCTTACGCCTGTTAGCGATTCTTCATAGAAGTGCACTGCCAGTACCTTATTGTCAAGTATCGCACACCAACAGTTAATGGAAAATAACTTGATCACGACCTTCTCTAACAATAAGCGGATTTGAGCTGGACCAATAGTGGTTGTTTTTTCTATTCATCATGCCTTTGTTTGAAAAGTTTGTTTCATCCGTCCAAATAATGTTGGATATAAAGCTGGGATCACTTAAAGCTTTGTCTAAAAACCAGTAACAAAACTCCAATTTTCTATTTTTATCGCCAGGCAGCATAGCCTGGAGAACTGTTGATTTGTAAGGATGATAGTGATGTTCTTTCAGTACATTGTTAATAGATGATCTTGATACCGCACATACTTCTGCTACTTCCCTTGTACTTGATTTAGGATTTACCTCAAAACAAGCAAGTATTTGAGTTTCAACTTCTTCGGTTATGACAATCTTTGGTCGCTGTTTCTTTTTCTTAAATGAACCGTGATTCCTGAGATTATCTACAATTTTTTAAAACTTTTTCTATTAGGAGGCCGTCTGCCAGGGTACCTCTCTACATAGGTCGATGCTGCTAGGGAACATTTTTTTCTGCACAAGAAATAAATTTCCAGCATAACAACTTTCTCTTCGTTTGTCAAGTCCATTTTCATAAGGTACAACAGGACACTTACCTAAGAACCCAAACTAATATTACTTAAAAAGAGCTAGACTTTGTCGATTCTGTAACAAAATAAAATAAACTTAAGCACAGTAACTAAAATTGAAAATAAACTAAAATCATGTTTAAAACCATGTAAAATTGTTGTACACTGAAAGGAAATATTTCACCTCCACTATCTGCCAACAATGACAACAATGCCCACTATTGCAACAGGCGATCAGATTAATAATGAAATAAATAAACAGCTGATTTCAATGATTAATGTAACCTTTGGTATGAACTAACCATTAAACATTAATGTAACTGATTTTTTTTAAAGGGATTGTTACTAACTACTAAATCATAAGAAAGTTTTTTTATCTAATTTAATTTTCTAATATCAACTAAATAAATATTATTTCTAAGTCAGATAATTCGATTTAATACATGTAACACATGATGACACAAGCCAGCTTTTCCGAGGCAAAACAAGATTTCTATCTCATAAATGAGTAGGCCTAGGGAAAAAATGTCAAGAATAAAAATGTCTTAAAATCGCATGTTACCTCTAAAATAATCATAAAATACAGGGTGTTCATTAAGCAATTTCAAAGTTTGCCGCCATATTGGAAAATGGCGGCCATCCAAAAAAAATGGATTTCATGTTTTTGATTCCCATAAAAAAGTAGGTGAAGTTCCCCATTTAAAGTTTACTCTAAAACTAATAGTTTTAAAGATTCCAATGGTGCACAGTTAAGTTGTTCACCCTGTATATTGAGAACTATATCAGCACAACAGAACTAACATATGTTTGAGACTACTGACTTCTGGTGTGGGAATGCCCTTCTGATTCTCCTTCAATTCCATATCAAACAATTTAAACCTGGGGTTATAATGGGTTTTAATTTGGAATGGAACACAAATTTTCTTCATAACCAGCAGTAAAAAGGTATAAATTATATAAATTGTAATTTCATTTAGTTATAAAACAAATAACATTTTAGTATCTTTTGTTTTGGCAGCCTGTAAGAATGAGTTTTATGAACAGAAACCCAGAATAGGTGTACCTATTTCGTCCTTTTTCATTAATCGTACAAAGTTAATCAGTGTATGAACCAGTACAAATATCAGAGGGAAGAATAAATATCTATGATAGTTTTATAATACAATACTTTTATATATCAGTGAGAGAGAGAGAGCAACAGGAGCCAGTTGATGATAAACTAATTTAGTTATTTGTGAAGTTTAGCAAAATGTCACTGACACTTGAAATGTTTTTTATTCAACAACTCATGCAGAATGTGGCAAAAAATTCATACAACAGCCATTAATTTTGCATATACATGAATTATCATTGGTACATGTGGAATTTTTGGGGCAAATTTTGACCTTTGGGCGATTGCTAGCCTACTAAACAGTAATATTGTAAATAAAATACTAATTTTTGGAATTTTAATTAGCAGATATACATAAAAACATACTTAATCGGTTTTCCTTTCAAAAATGCGCGTCTTGTAAATTTTCCCTTCGCCATTGCCATCAGCCACTTCCTCCATTGTCTCCTCATGAGTTTATCGGCAGATTTTTTGCCTAGGGTCGTTCTGTCTTTTATGGTTTTTGTTGGGTGGGGAGGAATGTCTCTCCCTCCACCCACCATGGTGATTCTGTGATCGGTTCTGATTGTAGGTGTTGTTCCCCCGGTGATGGTGGGATTTGTTGTTTCTCCCATGTTGGTGGGATGACAGATTTTTCAAAATCAATCTAATAACAGCATCTAGGAAGTTATTGTTGTCTGAAATCATATTAATTTACAAGATTACTACTATATTTCTATAACAGTTTATTACACTACCATTTACTGATAGAATGGATTTCAAAACAGACGACATATATACTATACTACATCTTTTAGGTATAAGACCAGAGCGATTTGGCAACAATGTATTAACTTCCATCGGACTACTTTGGTGCTACTTACTCTAAACGTGGCATCAATCTTATCCTGTAATATCATAAAACAATCGATTGTTTAAAATATTTAAATGAACAATTTTACATTTACATTTCTTGGAATGAAGGTGAAAAACAAAATTTGTTAGCTTATAAACAAAATAGAAAAAACCCAAATGTCTTAAAACTATTAGCAAATCTATTGGATAAAGGTGTTAACTATAATTTGTTTGCAAACCTGTTTCAATCTTGCTGAACAACATCAGCTAAAACATCTAATAATTATTCATTTGCCACTTCTAGCCATTAGCTTTGTGTGACCACTCGAACCTCTCTGTTTTGCTAGATCTAGACAATTTGTGTGGTCAGACTAGCTGTTTTCCTGCTTTTTGCTAGCAGCTATCAACTAGCAGCGTAGCCAGCGTAGCGTAGCGTAACCAGCGTAGTGTCACCCAGCCTTATAAATTATTCTAACGTAAAAACATACGTACATTTATTAAAAACATTTTCTAGCTTATGTAATAAACAAGGGGTTTGAGGGCATGGCTTTCCAATGATACCAAAGCTTGAATAAGAATATAAAATATTCCAAAAATATTTCTTAGTAAATAGTCAGTTGTAAACAATTTTCTAAAAAAATTACTTGATTTACATCAACACCATCATAATTTTTTAATTTTATTTTAAAGTATTAACAACAAAGAGGTTCAGTTAAAACAAATAATGTTAGAACAAATTTTCTTTTCAACATGACTGCAGTAAACAACTTTACTCTAAAATATTTAAACTTTTTCAATATCCAAGTTACTCACACAATAACCCAGCCATTAGGGGGGGGGATGTCAGGGAACATCCTCAATAGGGTTGACATGTTCTGCGAGAAGCTCTCAGCTTTTTTACTCAGATTGTTTTTAAGAATTTTGTACATGGACATCTGAAAAATATTGTTTATTTTAATCTCACTAAAATACATACAATTCAATATAAGAAAATATCTTTGATATGTATAGAACTTTCAGTTAAAACGACTAATAATTATAATTACAATTTTAAACATTTTAAACACAGTACCCTGTATTAAATTCTTCTTATTTAAGAATTTAAAACAAGGCACTGTGTATAAAACCTTAAAACTTGTATAGGCTATATTAAGAAAACAAATTCCAGACTTTCCTATTTTTTAATATTTATATTTTGACATATTAGCGTTTAAAAATTTTATCATCATATTATCCTATCCTATTCTGTAATATGAGTAAGGTTTGCTTGCTAATAAAAAAAAACTGATTTCAAAAACGGCTCCAACGACTTCCTTCAACTGCTGAAAATAATAAATTTTCTGTTATAAAAATAGGTTCTAAACAGGTCTTATCTCCAGAAAAAATCTTTAATGTAAACAACGAATTATGAAAATTAAAAAAAAATCATTGAGCCTATGGAGTTTTAAAACAGGTGATTATAATCAATCAGTTAACTGTCCAAGTAATATTCAAGTATAAGTTTAAAATTTGTTTTCCTGAGAGCAGTGACTATAAAACTATTGAATGAAGGACATTGATCAATAAATAACAAATGGAAAGACTAAACATGCAGAAAGAGGCGAATGAGCTAAGAAAATCTGCTCATCAGCAGGGGAACATGGTGAAATAATACTCCAAGTAATCTAATCAAACTGACAAAATATTTTCCCAAGCTTGGTCCCCCAGGTACTTTTTATTTTAAGGCTAAAATTTTTGTAACCTACACTTAGAAAATGGCATAATATCCAAAACGCATTGTTTTAAAATTGTTACTGTGAAATTTTTTTTTTCTCAATATAATAACATTTATTAATGACCCTGTTCATAAACATAATATAAATATCTGTAAATCTTTCTAAATAAGCTATTTTTTCCTGTCTAATAAAATAAAATTCAAAAGTGTATAATTATCACCTTATTGTTGGACCATGACCGTTGTAATATAGAAGTAAAAGAGAATGTTGCGCACCCAGTTGTTTTTGTATTTATATGCAGCTCATGTCAGATATGAATGTAGTAAAACTTTATTAGGCATGTAACTGTTTGATTTAAAATTTAGAGTATAATTTCATAGACATTTATTTTCATACTAACCTAATAGGAAAATAAATGGTTTCATGAAACTGACATGTACTTTCCCTCACTTAGCCCAATTGTAATATATAAAATGCTTTTGCTAAATATAATATAAAGTATGGTAGCATGTATAAAATATTGAAAAACCTTTTAGAATATAAAATCACGTCTTTTTGAAGTAGGTGATTTTTTGTATTACCGGTATAGGATCACACACGTGGTGGGGGGGGGGGGGGTGTATTCCCGTCCCCCAAGGTTATGTGGCAACATATTTTGAATATCATCTATTGATCAATGCTAACCTGACATAACAAATCAATGATATCAATGATCAGTCAGGTTAGCATATCAATGCTAACCTGACATGCTTGTTCAAATCTATTACATATTTAATAGGTGAACAGGTTTTATGTGACAATCACTCCTCCTAAACTGCTGAACCGATTTTCAGGTTTTTGGTGTCATTGGAACATGAAGTTGTGCAGGAAACTTTTTTCATAGAGAAATAATTTGTTAGTGAGGTCCTGAGGCCGCTTAAAGTTGAGTTTTTTCCATAAGCTTAACATTAGAAAATAACTATAAGTTTTAAGCAATCAGCTGGATAGAGTAAACACAGTTAATCAGCAGGCCATGTTGGCTTTGGAATGGTAACACAATATTTATACGGGAATGTCAGAATAATATTACATTGTGATCGTCAGCAAAGCCGCGACGGGCTACTGGTAATAGTTTAAAACACCTAAGTCAATTATTTAGTTTGTTGGGCTTAATTTAATGATGATAATTTAAGGTTTATTTAAAGTTTATTGTATTTTGAAAATTATAAACCAAATGTCAGACCTTTTCGGTTAAGTACATGTACCAGAAAGCTTAATCATTTTTGATGCCAAATTTTCACAGAAATACACATGGTGTAATTTTTATAGAAGCCTAAGGCACTCTTATAAACCACCAAGTTTTAAATAAGATCATTAAGAGTCGTCAGAAATTTGAACTTTTCAAGGTTTTAGCGGTTTTTGTGTCTAACTTAATTGACCTTCAAAACCCAAAATTCAAATATGAAACAAAGACTGAAGATACCGATGATTAAGCACCTAAAGGTGCTACAGTAAGTTGCACAATTGAAATACTATGTCGACCATAAGATTACAGTATTAATTTTAACAAGGGGAAGCCTGGTTTTGACTAGTGCAACACACTAAGCTAAGTTGTACATACCAACTTTGATCTGGCTCATTATTGGTGTGGTCTATAGGTCATATTTTTGGGAATCAAAGAGCATCAAAACCAATATCTCCATTGATATAACTCAAATTTTAAAATGTTGAAAAATCAATCAACTAAGAGATAAAGTAAAAAATATAAAAACCTTGGTATGGGTGACATACTCTTCATAGTATAAAATAAGCCTGAAAACTTTCCACCAAAATAAAATCTTTGTGTAAAACTATAAACCGCGTTTACACCAGAGTTAGCAACATGTGTTTAGCACATTAGTAGGGCTCTGATGTAGATTTCAAAACATATTTCTTTGGCTAATGTTAATTCAGTATGTGTATGATGTGATGTATAACACTTTTGTATATTTACTTGATTCAAAACTTTGTTTATTTAGAAATAGTAATTTCACATATTAAATTACATTATAAGTTATTTTTCATACTTTTTGTAGTGTATTCCTTTGCTACTTAATACTTATTTTGATTTTATCATTGATAATTTTATTTACTAACTGTGGATTTTTTGTTTTTAGCAAGAATATTATTGACTAACAATTTTATGAAATTAAAAAATTGCTTTACTTTATTTGTTATACTCTTACGATAACATTTTCAATAACTGAGACGGTTAATGTTAGGTAAAATTTAAAAAGTCAATCCTTCAACTGACATTATTGATAAATTGCCATGCCTAAGTTAAAAAAAGAAAAGTAGTGAACAAAGACGGGACATTGCAAAGTTAATAATGTGACAACGAAGGGAAAATGATTCTGCTAAGAGTATTTTGCAGGAAATAGATAGGAAATCAAAAGCGAATAGGAGATCAAAAGGCTCATTAACAACAAAAGCAGAGAGATTCATAAACAAAGATTAAAATCTTGTCAATTTAAAAGACTTACAAAAGAACAAAACAGGGAAGCTCATCGTAAGAAAGATAGAGAGGCACACAAAAGAAAGCTTGCTGATGAAGGAATTAGGACGATTCATCGTGACAGTTTGATAAAATGTCAAAATAAACGTGTTAAAAATGAGGAATATAGACAAATGCATCGAAAACGGTTGATAGCGAGTCAGTTTAGACGTCTTGAAGTGGAACAAAATAGGGAAACTCATCGTATGAAAGATAGAGAAGCACATAAAATAAAGCTTGCTGATGTAGGAAATAGGACGATTCATCGTGACAGATTGATAAAATGTCAAAATAAACGTGTTAAAAATGAGGAATATAGACAAATGCATCGAAAACGGTTGATAGCGAGTCAGTTTAGACGTCTTGAAGTGGAACAAAATAGGGAAACTCATCGTATGAAAGATAGAGAAGCACATAAAATAAAGCTTGCTGATGAAGGAAATAGGACGATTCATCGTGACAGATTGATAAAATGTCAAAATAAACGTCTAATTAGTGAAGAAAATAGGCAGGTTCATCGACAGCGATTTTTAGCTTGTCAAAAAAAACGTCTTAACGTACATGAAAAGTGGATCATTCATCTGAAACGACTCAGAAAAAATCAAAAACTACGTTTAAAAAATGAATCTTTGCGAATAAAACACAATAGGCTTAATCATTTGTCAGAGAAGGCGGCTTTCAAATATTCATCTACACCAAAATCATAGAACAAAGCTGAAGATATCACAAAATAAGAGATTAAGTATTTTAGCTTACCGTATCAGACACAATGAGAAAACCAGACAAAATTATTATATGAGAGTAAGTAGAACACAGGATAATTCTAGGATAAAGCTCTTTGATAAATATAACACCTTGATAAAAGATGGACCTTATTGGAAATGTGTGTCATGTTGCCGATTGATGTTTAGAAGTTCAGTAAGTTTTTGCCCTGTAGAAACATTCAGAAATGTTCCTCTGACTTTCTTAAAGCAATGTTGTATTACAATGGAAAATGAAACTAATGTTGGCTACGTATGTTCTGCATGCAAAAAAAAGTTAAATCAATAAAGAAAAACCTCGTTTTCCTTATGCCACCAAGGATTGAATTTCCCTTATGTTCCTGAGGAGGTCAAACAACTAACTCCATTAGAAGAACGATTTTTATATTCTAGAATTCCAATAGAGTGCATATACATATATTTCATTTTGAACGACCCCCAAAATGTGTTCGGGGGTCACGTTAGGAACTTCTATGGTGGTCCCGGGCTAAGTTTCACCGTGTGGGTCATGCTAATAGTTCACTTTCCATAGGAAATTCACTAATAAATACGATGATATGATTACCCTAAATTTGTTTCCTTTATTGATTATTTTTATGTGATGAATATTTTCCCTGGCATTCAGCCTTACTCTTAAGAAAACATTTCAAGGATTTATTTTTAAGTTTAATGGCAAATTTACCTCGAGCTTCCGAAGTCACCTTGTTCTCGAACTAAGGGCGTTAAAGAGTTATTTTCATAAATTTACTGAATTTTATTCTGCCATGTCATCGGATGGAAAGAGAGGAAGAAGGAGAATATAGAGGGCAAATGTATAGGATTTAGTTAACTAGCCAATGCCCAGTTTCTGCCATAGTAGCTTATGCTTAAATACTTCCTGACCTAATTAATTGTTTACAATAAGGGAGTCTAAATTCAGTTTCACCACGAGAGACCTCTAAGCCAGTACACCGTATGACGCAGCGATTGAAGATGTCTGATTTAGTCATACATTATTCATCAACACTTCAGAACTACTTTCTGGTCTTCACCGCAACATCTGAGTTACACCACAGAGAGACCTCTAAGCCAGTACACCGTATGACGCAGCGATTGAATATGTCTGATTTAGTCATACATTATTCATCAACACTTCAGAACTACTTTCTGGTCTTCACCGCAACATCTGAGTTACACCACAGAGAGACCTCTAAGCCAGTACACCGTATGACGCAGCGATTGAAGATGTCTGATTTAGTCATACATTATTCATCAACACTTCAGAACTACTTTCTGGTCTTCACCGCAACATCTGAGTTACACCACAGAGAGACCTCTAAGCCAGTACACCGTATGACGCAGCGATTGAAGATGTCTGATTTAGTCATACATTATTCATCAACACTTCAGAACTACTTTCTGGTCCCTACCGCAACATCTGAGTTTCAATACAGAGAGACCTCTAAGCCAGTATACCGTATGACGCAGCGATTGAAGATGTCTGATTTAGTCATACATTATTCATCAACACTTCAGAACTACTTTCTGGTCCCTACCGCAACATCTGAGTTTCAATACAGAGAGACCTCTAAGCCAGTATACCGTATGACGCAGCGATTGAAGATGTCTGATTTAGTCATACATTATTCATCAACACTTCAGAACTACTTTCTGGTCCCTACCGCAACATCTGAGTTTCAATACAGAGAGACCTCTAAGCCAGTACACCGTATGACGCAGCGATTGAAGATGTCTGATTTAGTCATACATTATTCATCAACACTTCAGAACTACTTTCTGGTCCTCACCGCAACATCTGAGTTACAACACAGAGAGACCTCTAAGCTACTACTTAAACCGAAACGTGACGTAAGTGATCTACCTGGATGAGATTGGTCCTCCTATGAGGTATAAAAACAGCTACTCTTAAGATTGTTTACCACTGGTGGAATCTGCCTTAAAATACACTTAAATGACAATCGTACATATTCATCATTAGGAGCCCGGTTCCGTTTAATAGTCCCTGGTAGACATAACGATTCTTAATTAAAATTGTGTATTTTTATTATCAATATTCTTTAAGAGAATCCTATGTTAGAACCTCATTTATTTGGGATTGGAAGCTTTTTATGGAGGACCTAGACCCTATTTCATAAATTAGCAAAATGTGCATACGGTTATAGGATTTGTTTAATTGTGTATCGTTACAATAAAATTTTTGAGCTTCTAATTTAGATGTAGTAGTTATTTTTGTAACTTCATTACTTCTAAACCTTAATAACACAATATACTCAATGTTATACAATTTTCGTAACATAAATTACTTGCCACATGATAATTTCAGTAATTTAAAATACTGAAGCTGTGTAGGGTATACGGAAAGGATACAAATAACAAAATTAGTTATGCTAATGTAGGCTGCATATTGGATATAATTTTACTAAAAGCGATTGAGTTAATTGGATATCGATTGGTCTCTCATGAACCAAGAAATAACAATCATTTAAGCGTATCACGCGGACTTTCCATTTTGGGGAGTTTATTTCCGCTAGCTGTTCAATTGACATTATTAAAATAATTTCTTGATTTTTTCCGTATTTTTTACCTTTAAAACTGTTAATAAAGATAAGAAAAACCAACTTACATTGTTAATAGATGATCTTGATACCGCTCATACTTCTGCTACTTCCCTTGTACTTGATTTAGGATTTACCTCAAAACAAGCAAGTATTTGAGTTTCAACTTCTTCGGTTATGACAATCTTTGGTCGCTGATTCTTTTTCTTAAATGAACCGTGATTCCTGAGATTATCTACAATTTGTTTAAAACTTTTTCTATTAGGAGGCCGTCTGCCAGGGTACCTCTCTACATAGGTCGATGCTGCTAGGGAACATTTTTTTCTGCACAAGAAATAAATTTCCAGCATAACAACTTTCTCTTCGTTTGTCAAGTCCATTTTCATAAGGTACAACAGGACACTTACCTAAGAACCCAAACTAATATTACTTAAAAAGAGCTAGACTTTGTCGATTCTGTAACAAAATAAAATAAACTTAAGCACAGTAACTAAAATTGAAAATAAACTAAAATCATGTTTAAAACCATGTAAAATTGTGCACTGAAAGGAAATATTTCACCTCCACTATCTGCCAACAATGACAACAATGCCCACTATTGCACTAGGCGATCAGATTAATAATGAAATAAATAAACAGCTGATTTCAATGATTAATGTAACCTTTGGTATGAACTAACCATTAAACATTAATGTAACTGATTTTTTTTAAAGGGATTGTTACTAACTACTAAATTATAAGAAAGTTTTTTTATCCAATTTAATTTTCTAATATCAACTAAATAAATATTATTTCTAAGTCAGATAATTCGATTTAATACATGTAACTCAACATGATGACACAAGCCAGATTTTCCGAGGCAAAACAAGATTTCTATCTCATAAATGAGTAGGCCTAGGGAAAAAATGTCAAGAATAAAAATGTCTTAAAATCGCATGTTACCTCTAAAATAATCATAAAATACAGGGTGTTCATTAAGAAATTTCAAAGTTTGCCGCCATATTGGAAAATGGCGGCCATCCAAAAAAAATGGATTTCATGTTTTTGATTCCCATAAAAAAGTAGGTGAAGTTCCCCATTTAAAGTTTACTCTAAAACTAATAGTTTCAAAGATTCCAATGATGCACAGTTAAGTTGTTCACCCTGTATATTGAGAACTATATCAGCACAACAGAACTAACATATGTTTGAGACTACTGACTTCTGGAGTGGGAATGCCCTTCTGATTCTCCTTCAATTCCATATCAAACAATTTAAACCTGGGGTTTTAATGGGTTTTAATTTGGAATGGAACATAAATTTTCTTCATAACCAGCAGTAAAAAGGTATAAATTGTAATTTCATTTAGTTATAAAACAAATAACATTTTAGTATCTTTTGTTTTGGCAGCCTAAAAGAATGAGTTTTATGAACAGAAACCCAGAATAGGTGTAGCTATTTCGTCCTTTTTCATTAATCGTACAAAGTTAATCAGTGTATGAACCAGTACAAATATCAGAGGGAAGAATAAATATCTATGATAGTTTTATAACAATACTTTTATATATCAGTGAGAGAGAGAGAGCAACAGGAGCCAGTTGATGATAAACTAATTTAGTTATTTGTGAAGTTTAGCAAAATGTCACTGACACTTGAAATGTTTTTTATTCAACAACTCATGCTGAATGTGGCATTCATACAACAGCCATTCATTTTGCATATACATGAATTATCATGGTACATGTGGAATTTTTGGGGCAATTTTGAAAGAACATCACTATCATCCTTACAAATCAACAGTTCTCCAGGCTATGCTGCCTGGCGATGAAAATAGAAAATTGGAGTTTTGTTACTGGTTTTTAGACAAAGCTGTAAGTGATCCCAGCTTTGTATCCAACATTATTTGGACGGATAAAACATATTTTACAAACAAAGGCATGATGAATATAAAAAACAACCGCTATTGGCCCACCTCAAATCCGCTTATTGTTAGAGAAGGTCGTGATCAAGTTATTTTCCATTAACTGTTGGTGTGCGATACTTGACAATAAGGTACTGGCAGTGCACTTCTATGAAGAATCGCTAACAGGCGTAAGATATAGGCAATCCTTGGAAGAAATTCTTATTCCGGCCCTAGAGGACATTCCTCTTAACACAAGAGAGCAGTTGTTTTATCAACAAGACGGAGTAGTTGATAAAACACACAGTGATGTAGTAAGAACTTTCCTGGACGAACATTTTCTAGATCAATGGTTTGCTACATATGGACCAATTGTATGGCCACCACGGTCACCTGACCTTACGACACTAGACTTCTTCCTCTGGGTGTATATAAAAGATAAACTCTATGAAAACAGATACAATAGTGTGGATGAGATGTTGACAAAAATCAGGGAAATATTACATTCCACTCATCACACCTTGATATCAAAGGCAACACAAGCCACCTTCACAAGGGCTCATGCATATATTTATTACGATGGTGGACACTTTGAACATGTACTGCAGTCATGAGCCATTACCTGTTGTAAATATTTTCAATGTTATAATTTATATGATCAATTGTGTACTATTAATTACTGTTAATTGTTAATATTAAATGCTACTATTTATAAACTACAAACTTTAAATGACATTTATTATTTAACTACAAATTCATAAATATGTTTTTGTCTAATTTAGATCTTAAATATTAACTAAATAATAATTATTTCCAAGTCAGATAATTCGAATTTATTACTTGTAACTCACATAATGGCATGACAAACCAGCTTTTCCGAGGTTTAACATGCTTTAGCCAGGTTTAGGGGGAAAATGCTACGAATAAAAAAGTCTGAGAACATTTACAAGAATATTAGATTGAATATTTTTGATTGTCATAAAAAAGTAGGTGAAGTCTATTGTTTTAAGTTTTCTCTAAATCTTATAGTGTCTGATATACCCTATGTGGCACATTTAAATTGTACAACTGACATTTTTGAATCTTCTGCATGCTGTAGCCCCTAAACGAGTAGGTTTAAGAGAAAACTGTCAAGAATAAAAATGTCTTAAAATTGCATGTTACTTCTAAAATCATCATAAAATACAGGGTGTTTCATAAGAAATTTCAAAGTTGGCCACCATATTGGAAAATGGCGGCCATCTACAAAAAATTGATTTCATATTTTTGATTCCCATAAAAAAGTAGGTGAAGTTCCCCATTTAAAGTTTACTTTAAAACTAATAGTCTCAAAGATTCCAATGGTGGCACAGTTAAGTTGTTCACCCTGTATAATTTAATTGATTACTATTGCACCTTGGGAAGTCTCTAGGGTGTAGGCCTGAGGATCAATGTAAATTATATATGGTAATGAAACCCATAAGAATAGCATTGGGATTTAAAACGACTGCTTGGTTTACATTAAAACATGTGATGATTAAGTGACTACTTTGTTTACAAACTGACATGTGTTCCTACTTATATAATTTTAATTTCCTCAACACGCAAAGAGTAAAAATACCCCCGTAGCAGCAAACCTGCATACTCAGCGAATTTCCATTGCATATATATGTATCTTAATACCACATAAAGCCACATACCAAGTTTCATCAATATACATTCATAAACAAACGATTTATGACATTTTAATTATTCTCCATAAGAATAACATGGCGGCTGAGTATGCAGGTTTGCTGAAGCAAGGAACACAAAAAATGGGGTTTTATACAAATATCAATATAACTCATGTAGGTAAAGCCACATACCAAATTTCATTAATTTATTTTCATAATTAAGGGAGATAACACGTTACTTATTCTCCATAAGAATAACATGGGGCTGAGTACGCAGGTTTGCTGCTACGGGAGCCTTTGGCAAAAAATTGTTTTTTTGAGCAAATATCAATGGTTCACAACCAGATGAAGCCATATACCAAGTTTCGTAAGTATATGTTCATAAATAAGCGAGATATAAAATTTTTCTTTTCCTCCATAAGAATAACATTAGACAACGTACTGTGTTTAGCACTTTCAATATCTCGGCAACCAATTGACGTAAAGAAATAATTAAAATACCAAATTGTGTGTTTTTTAAGCTGAATCCAATGAAAAAAACTAAAATTTGACTATTTCCAAAATTATATGTACAAAATTCGAAAAACCCATTTTTGGGGTACAACACCCCCACAAAATACCCCTTTGGATGGAGCGATATGGCTGGTTTTCGAACTTAAAGTCATAAATGTTGCTTTACACGTTTATACCAAATTTCATCAAAATCAGATAATTGTTACGAGAGTTATCGTGCTCACGGACACACACATATATATATATATATACAGTTTCGAACGAATGGTGTTTTTGGGGTCTGGGGACCTCAAAACGAAAAGTTATCATGGTCCCGGGCCTAGGTCTTACTATGCCGACTACGGTAATAGCTTCTTCCCTATAGGGGAAATTCGCTAAAAATCAGATGAGGTGGAGTATTGGATGGGCACCCCTGGTGTAAACGATCAGCTGCGAAAAATTTGATATATTGAATAAAAGTAGTGAAATGAGGATGGTTCATAAGTAATAAGAACATAGAGTAAAAATTGTGTGTTAATAATAACGACAAGTTTATACAAATCCATCCTAACAGTTTGAACAGTTTATAAACTTATGCCATATTGTGTGTAGAAATGATACTGTATTATCATTTTTCTTGAATAAATTTCAGACGGTTTTGTTCTCTCAAAAAACAAAGTATTAATATTATTGGCTTAATAATATTAAGCTGTTATCTTATAACAGCTCGCTGCTCTTCCAACGAGCAATCTTCAAGAGGCAGAAGTTTGCCTACTTCAAAACATCTGTAAAATAAACAATCCTCCAATAATAACATAATAACTGTGTTATAATATTGGCTGGGTTAAAACTCACAATATTGATAGTTATTGATAGTTTATAATAAAATTACTAAAGTGATTGTTTTTGAATCTGGAAAGGTTTGCCTCTTTACAGATTTAATGCCCTTTTTGTATAAATATATTTTATTATACATTTTAATTAAATGTTATTTGTTTAAGCTCTTGGAGTCCATAAGAGGAACACCTGACGAATGAGAGGTTAATGAATGAATGTGATGAGTGATGTGTGTGTGTGTTAGTATAGTTAATTAATCGAGGTTTTCCATCTTATTCTTAATTACTCTTTAAATAGTATTCAGTTAGGTGTGATTTTTTATATTAATATTAATTTCCATCGAAATACTGTTAAATTTGTGTGTGATGTTTTTAGTTAAATTTTAACTTATGAAGAAATATTATTCAATTCGTGTGTGTTAATTTGTGATAGTGATCTTAATTAGGCTTACTTTAAACACATTATCTAGTTAGTGTGTAATAATATGTACTGTATTTATTTTAATTTTAACTAATATTAATATGATAACAAATGTCATGTCTTGAATTTAAAAAATATACGTTCATTTATATTACAATGTTATTGTTTTTTATATTTAGGTATTTAGGTCTATCCTTTTTTGAGGGCTGCAAATTATCTTAGTATTTTCATCATTTGGTCCATGTCCACACTCTTCAATAACACAAATAATAGGTTTATGATAGCTAAAATATGACTCAAAATATGATGCTGATAGTTCATTCATATCTGAATAGCAAACTTCTATTTGGGTCATTCCATTTGTTGATGGTTGATTTACAATCTTATTTCTAATTCTTTTTTAAGTTATTAATCTAACAAAGTTTGTTCCAGATTTATTCATTAAATCTATGTTGAAATCTCCCAAAACCACCACTTTGTCACTGCTTTTGATGGCAACATCAATCATAGCTTCTACATAATGCTTTACTTTCACGAACGATGTTGAAGGAGGTTTATAAGTTAAACACATAGTTAACTCTTCAAGTTTCAAAACAACCATATTGCAAGCTTTTTTTTCACAATTATATTCAAAAAGAATCTCAACATGATCAGCTATGTCAGCCTTACAGTACACCAGTATACCGTAAGCATACCGATAGGTTTTATCGATATCTACTCTACATACTTCTTTATAACCATGGATATCTACACAGTCAGTACTTAATGTCCAAGTCTCAACAAGAGCAATACCACTGACACATGTCAGAAAGTGATCAGCTACAAGGTCATTGTGGTGTTTTCGCAATGATTGAATGTTATGGAAAACAACAGTGAAATTTTTCATGTCTTTCTCCAAAAACATTATTTCCATATTGACTGGTTTTTCTTGTATGGCACTTTTTATTACTCTGCTAACTTCATCATTATTTTTTGTGGCTTAACAAAATTACCTCGAATGAAAAGCCCATTGAGGGAAGTTACTCTACTAAGAGCTACATAAAGCTCATTACGTTTCATTCCTGGTTTTAAATTTACTACTGCAGAGCTGTAAGTACCACCTTGGCTTTTGTAAATAGTGATTGCTTTTGCTGGTACAACTGGAAATTATCTTCTCATTACCACTGCCAAAGTATTTTGCCTAGGTTTGACATTCTTGGATACCATTTCAATTGGTGTTAGGGACTCATCAATACCTTTGGCTACTGAAACTTGTTTAATTTCAGCCCGAGTCTTCTTTCCAACATTTGGATCACAGAATAATATCCAGAGTAGTTTTACATCTCCAACATCATTCTTTTCAATATACTTTAAAATTCCAACAGCTCCATTTACCAAGCCATCATTAACTTTAATATTATTGGTCAGCATATAATAAATCCCAATGCTCAGCTTTAAGGATTTTGGCAAACCATAAGTAGATGAAACTTTCAAGTCTTTTATTGTCTTCAGGAGAGATTTTTTTACTCTATCATTCACTTTTCCAATTACTTTATCTGAGGCGTTAACATTCAAAACATCAGTTTGTTTTTTATAGACGGATTCATTGAAGCTATCTTCTTCTGCATTACTTCTGTACAGTCTTATAGTTTCTGGAGGTTCATTGCAATTTACTCTAGAGTTAAACATGTCAACTTCATCTTCTGTTAGAGTGCCTTCAGCCAAATTGTTTAATGCAATTGCAAACTTTGCATCATCTTTTTGCCTCATTATTTCTGTCAGTACGAAGAAGGAAAATTTGTCCCATAATGGATTGACAATTAATTCACTGTATGGGTTACTTGGATCTGGTTTGAACATGTACTTGTCACCCACAGGTGCTAGTTGGTTAAAGTCTCCAAACATAATTATAGATTTGCCAGCAAATGGTTCACTTGAACGGAATATTTGTTGTAACCTCAAGTTGATTTGACCCAGTACTTTACTACCGACCATACTGATTTCATCAATTATTATGAGTTTCATCTCATTTAGCTTTGATAAAATTGAACTGCTAGCACTACTAATCAGTGGAGGCATTTCTGCTCCAAACTGATTCAAGAGTAGTACAAAAGCAGAATGCAGAGTTACTCCCTTTATATTGAAAGCAGCTTTTCCAGTGGGTGCACAAATTAACACTTTCAAAGATTCAAGATCAGTACCTTCTTGTTTATTGTAGTATCTCAGTAGTGTTTGGCGAATTGCCTCTATGAGTCTTGACTTTCCAAACACCAGCACCTCCCAACACACATTCATAAACAGGATTTCTTTTTAATTTGTGACAATTGAGAACATGTAACATGTATTTCTTTTGTTGTTTGTTCAATGTACGAATCATTAGCTCATAACGCTCATCATCTACTAAATATGGAACTGTAAAAGAAACGTCATCTGCAGTTTTTTTATTTACATCAATACTTGTGTCAGTAAAGATGTCAGCTTGATTGGTCCTATCATTCACAACTTCAAATTCATTTTCACCATCAATTCCATCATTTTATTCTTCGTTACTATCATTTCCTGCATCATGATTCTTTACTGCTGTATCAATAACATCTATTGGGACATCATCGCCTCAATCTCCATGGAAAACATTGCTCTATTGTTTAGTACAGTGTCTTTGAAATTCACAAACATCAATTTGTGATTAACATTTATTATGTCCTCTTGTTCATTTCTCCAAGGTAAAAAAAGCATCAACTGTTCTCTGTAATTATCGCTCTCATGACTCTCAACGTTGTACCTTACATACCTCAAGATTTTTGCTCGCTTTCGTTTATTAAACACTCCACTCGAAACTCTCGGTTCATTGTGAACTGACTCGGGTTCACTTAATTCATCATAATCAAGTTCGTCACCTTCACCCGTATTATTTACCTTTTTCGAGGTAGACCAAGTGTAGTAAGCTGCAAATTCTGCAAGGCAAATATCATTAAGCTTCTCTGGTCGGTTTGCATAGTGATCGATCACCCCTTTCTTGTAGATTTCCGTTGAATTGCTAGGAAGTAGTTGGAGTTCTCTTTTTGATTTAAAAATAGAAACTCTTTTTTCTGGAGGGGAGGTATTAATAAATATAGTGGAACGAGGACAAATTGACAGTGACAAACTTAGCAAATAGTACACAGCCTCTTGTGCAGAAAACTCGCTTGCATTCAAAAACTTATTGGCAAGGAACCGCAACTTTTCTTTTAGTGTGAAGTCTCCTTTTTTAACCTCTTTCATCGCATCACGAAGGATTTTTGAGTCTCCTCCCTTGCTTTTATTTATGTAGTTCAAAACATACATAGCACATGAATAAACCATCAGTAATGAACTGAATGTCCATATTTGATCTGTGGAGCGAAAGGATTTCTGGATTGTAAGCATTTATTCTAATGTCTTTTAATGATCTTTTAAGAAAACATTTTGGCCTTTTCAATGAACTGCTTATGGCCATTATATAAGAGTCTTCTGAAAGATCTAACTTAGTCAGATATTCTTGAATTGTTAGGTCTTGTTCCTTCTGATACATTTGATCGAGTAATGTTCGTATTTTAATGAAATCTTCCTTATGTTTTTTTGAGCTGAAACTCATTCACTGAATCTCCTAATGGCTCTAGTATCTTTGTTTCTTTCATAGAACAAGATTGTATACCAAAGCGACATATTTTCTCATTTTTTTTTCTTTTTCCAGCATGTGAAGGTGTGTTTATGAACTTGAAACTGAACAAGTTCTCTCGTTAGTTCAGTATTGTTATAGTTGCAAGAAATGAAGCGGTTAATAAAATCCTCACACTGTTTTAAGCTTTCTGGGTCCTCTGGATTAACCTGTGGAGCGCCTTTTAACCAAATTAAACAGTGTGCATGAGGAGAGCCTCTCTGCTGAAATTCTATTCTTATGTAACTATCAACCAGTTCATACTTCCTGAAAACACTATTATTTTTTTTGAGAACATTGAACAACTTTCGAAGTCTATAGTCAAAATACACCCCGCATGTAACAGGATCATGTTGAATCAATCTCACCTTTTCCTCATATGACATAAGTAAAGCGTCATCTTCTGAAATGTCAACACCATAAACGATCTTCTTCAAAATAACTAAAAGTTCAGCCCATTTTGTTTCAGCTGGTGAAAGAGTAATAAAGAAATTAGGAGAACCAAGCTGCCGTATCATAGCAAATAACTCTTTTTTCTTCAGTTCCCAAAAAGCTGGAGATCCCCTATCAGGAGCAAAAATTCTGAAACCACTATTATGAACTGTAATGGATTTTATAAAATCATCTGCTAATACAGTTTCTGCTGTTGCACTTTGTCTTCCGCTACTTTTTCTCATACATATGGATATACTATTTGATACCTTTTGAGCACGCAAGAATGTGCATGAAAAAAAAGCTTATCAATAGATGATGCAACTTGTTTGTCAGAACGCATTACTTCAGATTTAGTTATTTCTTGATAGCTCATGTGGTTTGGGTATTCTTTAGTTTCCCCACCGTAAATTTTAATAAAACTCATTGCCTCAACATCTGTGTCCAAAAACAGAGGAATCGGTTGAAATTTTTCTCCAGGAGCAAATACAATTGCTTCTGAGTTCAACAATGTGTGATCTGCTGGAACGTTCAATGGTTCATCTTCACTATCAGAGTCAGATTCAGTATATTCCGTTTCATCATCACTTTCATTCTGGATAGTTTCTTTATCAAGCTGTAGTTCTCTTAGTCTATCACTTTTATTGTAATCTATTGTCACATTAGCCTTTTTATAGGCAGAGCAATTCTCTACAACTTTTAGAGTATCTAGAATAACATTGGGCCTTACAGTTTGAAACATGACATTGCTCGTGTACCCTTTCTTTTTTTAATACAATTGGTATAACATATGTTTGGTGAGGGAGCCGAGGTAACATTTCAATGTTTTCTGCTACATCAGTGGGTACATTAACTACTCTTCCCTTAACGGAATACTGTTGGTTTCCACCAAATGTTCTAATCTGCATAAATGGAATTCTAGGACATAAAAATCGTTCTTCTAATGGAGTTAGTTGTTTGACCTCCTCAGGAACATGAGGGAAATTCAATCCTTGGTGGCATAAGGACAAACGAGGTTTTTCTTTATTGATTTAACTTTTTTTGCATGCAGAACATACGTAGCCAACATTAGTTTCATTTTTCATTTTAATACAACATTGCTTTAAGAAAGTCAGAGGAACATTTCTGAATGTTTCTACAGGGCAAAAACTTACTGAACTTCTAAACATCAATCGGCAACATGACACACATTCCCAATAAGGTCCATCTTTTATCAAGGTGTTATATTTATCAAAGAGCTTTATCCTAGAATTATCCTGTGTTCTACGTACTCTCATATAATAATTTTGTCTGGTTTTCTCATTGTGTCTGATACGGTAAGCTAAAATACATAATCTCTTATTTTGTGATATCTTTAGCTTTGTTCTATGATTTTGGTGTAGATGAATATTCGAAAGCCGCCTTCTCTGACATAAGTGATTAAGCCTATTGTGTTTTATTCGCAAAGATTCATTTTTTAAACGTAGTTTTTGATTTTTTCTGAGTCGTTTCACATGAATGATCCGCTTTTCATGTACATTAAGACTTTTTTTGACAAGCTAAAAATCGCTGTCGATGAACCTGCCTATTTTCTTCACTAATTAGACGTTTATTTTGACATTTTATCAATCTGTCACGATGAATCGTCCTATTTCCTTCATCAGCAAGCTTTATTTTATGTGCTTCTCTATCTTTCATACGATGAGTTTCCCTATTTTGTTCCACTTCAAGACGTCTAAACTGACTCGCTATCAACCGTTTTCGATGCATTTGTCTATATTCCTCATTTTTAACACGTTTATTTTGACATTTTATCAAACTGTCACGATGAATCGTCCTAATTCCTTCATCAGCAAGCTTTCTTTTGTGTGCCTCTCTATCTTTCTTACGATGAGCTTCCCTGTTTTGTTCTTTTGTAAGTCTTTTAAATTGACAAGATTTTAATCTTTGTTTATGAATCTCTCTGCTTTTGTTGTTAATGAGCCTTTTGATCTCCTATTCGCTTTTGATTTCCTATCTATTTCCTGCAAAATACTCTTAGCAGAATCATTTTCCCTTCGTTGACACATTATTAACTTTGCAATGTCCCGTCTTTGTTCACTAATTTTCTTTTTTAACTTAGGCATGGCAATTTATCAATAATGTCAGTTGAAGGATTGACTTTTTAAATTTTACCTAACATTAACCGTCTCAGTTATTGAAAATGTTATCGTAAGAGTATAACAAATAAAGTAGAGCAATTTTTTAATTTCATAAAATTGTTAGTCAATAATATTCTTGCTAAAAACAAAAAATCCACAGTTAGTAAATAAAATTATCAATAATAAAATCAAAATAAGTATTAAGTAGCAAAGGAATACACTACAAAAAGTATGTAAAAATAACTTATAATGTAATTTAATATGTGAAATTACTATTTCTAAATAAACAAAGTTTTGAATCAAGTAAATATACAAAAGTGTTATACATCACATCATACACATACTGAATTAACATTAGCCAAAGAAATATGTTTTGAAATCTACATCAGAGCCCTACTAATGTGCTAAACACATGTTGTGCTGAACACATGTTGTGCTGAACACATGTTGTGCTGAACACATGTTGTGCTGAACACATGTTGCTAACTCTGGTGTAAACGCGGCTTATAGTTTTACACAAAGATTTTATTTTGGTGGAAAGTTTTCAGGCTTATTTTATACTATGAAGAGTACGTCACCCATACCAAGGTTTTTATATTTTTTACTTTATCTCTTAGTTGATTGTTTTTTCAACATGTTCAAATTTCAGTTATATCAATGGAGATATTGGTTTTGATGCTCTTTGATTCCCAAAAATATGACCTATAGACCACACCAATGAGCCAGATCAAAGTTGGAATGTACAACTTAGCTTAGTGTGTTACTCTAGTCAAAACCAGGCTTCCCCTTGTTAAAATTAATACTGTAATCTTATGGTCGACCTAGTATTTCAATTGTGCAACTTACTGTAGCAACTTTAGGTGCTTAATCATCGGTATCTTT
This sequence comes from Allygus modestus, assembly GCA_963675035.1. Lineage (NCBI taxonomy): Eukaryota > Metazoa > Arthropoda > Insecta > Hemiptera > Cicadellidae > Allygus > Allygus modestus. Next base: position 72,354,033 of record OY776111.1, on the reverse strand, counting down.
AGTCTTTTTTCATATCTGAATTTTGGGTTTTGAAAGGCAATTAAGTTAGACACTAAAACCGCTAAAACCTTGAAAAGTTCAAATTTCTGACGTCTCTTAATGATCTTATTTAAAACTTGGTGGTTTATAAGAGTGCCTTAGGCCTCTATAAAAATTACACCATGTGTATTTCTCTGAAAATTTGGCATCAAAAATGATTAAGCTTTCTGGTACATGTACTTAACTAAAAAGGGCTGACATTTGGTTTATAATTTTCAAAATACAATAAACTTTAAATAAAGAGTACTTAAATTATCATCATTAAATTAAGCTCAACAAACTAAATAATTGACTTAGGTGTTTTAAACTATTACCAGTAGCCCGTCGCGGCTTTGCTGACGATCACAATGTAATATTATTCTGACATTCCCGTATAAATATTGTGTTACCATTCCAAAGCCAACATGGCCTGCTGATTAACTGTGTTTACTCTATCCAGCTGATTGCTTAAAACTTATAGTTATTTTGTAATGTTAAGCTTATGGAAAAAAACTCAACTTTAAGCGGCCTCACTAACAAATTATTTCTCTATAAAAAAAGTTTCCTGCACAACTTCATGTTCCAATGACACCAAAAACCTGAAAATCGGTTCAGCAGTTTAAGAGGAGTGATTGTTACACAAAACCTGTTTACCTATTAAATATGTAATAGATTTGAACAAGAATAATAATTTAAATATTTTAATTTTAATTTACTTAGCTATAAATGCAGTACCTACTTTGTCCAATGTTATATCCATGGGGAATAAACAAATTATCATTTCACTCATATTTACAAATGAAATTCATTTAAACTTAGTGTATATATATATATATATATATATATATATATATATATGTCAGGTTAGCATTGATCAATAGATGATATTCAAAATATGTTGCCACATAACCTTGGGGGGATGGGAATACACCCCCCCCCCCCCACCACTTGTGTGATCCTATACCGGTAATACTAGTACCTACTTCAAAAAGACGTGATTTTATATTCTAAAAGGTTGTTCAATATTTTAAATACATGCTACCATACTTTATATTATATTTAGCAAAAGCATTTTATATATTACAATTGGGCTAAGTGAGGTAAAGTACATGTCAGTTTCATGAAACCATTTATTTTCCGATTAGGTTAGTATGAAAATAAATGTCTATTAAATTATACTCTAAATTTTAAATCAAACCGTTACATGCCTAATAAAGTTTTACTACATTCATATCTGACATGAGCTGCATATAAATACAAAAACAACTGGGTGCGCAACATTCTCTTTTACTTCTATATTACAACTGTCATGGTCCAACAATAAGGTGAAAATTATACACTTTTGAATTTTCTTTTATTAGACAGGAAAAAATAGCTTATTTAGAAAGATTTACAGATATTTCTATTATGTTTATGAACAGGGTCATTAATAAATGTTATTATATTGAAAAAAAAAACAAATTTCAGAGTAACATTTTTAAAACACAATGCGTTTTGGCTATCATGCCATTTTCTAAGTGTAGGTTACCAAGCTATGCTTGGGAAAATATTTTGTCAGTTTGATTAGATTACTTGGAGTATTATTTCACCATGTTCCCCTGCTGATGAGCAGATTTTCTTAGCTCATTCGCCTCTTTCTGCATGTTTAGTCTTTCCATTTGTTATTTATTGATCAATGTCCTTCATTCAATAGTTTTATAGTCACTGCTTTAAGGAAAACAAATTTTAAACTTATACTTGAATATTACTTGGACAGTTAACTGATTGATTATAATCACCTGTTTTAAAACTCCATAGGCTCAATGATATTTTTTTTTTAATTTTCATAATTCGTTGTTTACATTAAAGATTTTTTTTCTGGAGATAAGACCTGTTTAGAACCTATTTTTATAACAGAAAATTTATTATTTTCAGCAGTTGAAGGAAGTCGTTGGAGCCGTTTTTGAAATAAGATTTTTTTTTATTAGCAAGCAAAACTTACTCATATTACAGAATAGGATAGGATAATATGATGATAAAATGTTAAAACGCTAATATGTCAAAATATAAATATTAAAAAATAGGAAACTCTGGAATTTGTATTCTTAATACAGCCTATACAAGTTTTAAGGTTTTATACACAGTGCCTTGTTTTAAATTCTTAAATAAGAAGAATTTAATGCAGGGTACTGTGTTTAAAATTGTAATTATAATTATTAGTCGTTTTAACTGAAAGTTCTATACATATCAAAGATATTTTTTATATTGAATTGTATGTATTTTAGTGAGATTAAAATAAACAATATTTTTCAGATGTCCATGTACAAAATTCTTAAAAACAATCTGAGTAAAGAAGCTGAGAGCTTCTCACATAACATGTCAACCCTATTGAGGATGTTCCCTGACATCAGCCCCCTCCCCCAATGGCTGGGTTATTGTGTGAGTAACTTGGATATTGAAAAAGTTTAAATATTTTAGAGTAAAGTTGTTTACTGCAGTCATGTTGAAAAGAAAATTTGTTCTAACATTTTTAATTAAATATAGTTCATATTTGTTTTAACTGAAGGAACCTCTTTGTTGTTAATACTTTAAAATAAAATTAAAAAATTATAATGGTGTTGATGTAAATTAAGTAATTTTTTAGAAAATTGTTTACAACTGACTATTTACTAAGAAATATTTTTGGAATATTTTATATTCTTATTCAAGCTTTGGTATCATTGGAAAGCCATGCCCTCAAAACCCCTTGTTTATTATATAGGCTAGAAAATGTTTTAAATAAATGTACATATGTTTTTATGTTAGAATAATTTATAAGGCTGGGTGATACTACGCTGGTTACCAGCTGCTAGTTGATAGCTGCTAGCAAAAAGCAGGAAAACAGCTAGTCTGACCACACAAACTATCTAGTTCTAGCAAAACAGAGAGGTTCGAGTGGTCACACAAAGCTAATGGCTAGAAGTGGCAAATGAATAATTATTAGATGTTTTAGCTGATGTTGTTCAGCAAGATTGAAACAGGTTTGCAAATAAATTATAGTTAACACCTTTATCCAATAGATTTGCTAATAGTTTTAAGACATTTGGGTTTTTCCTGTTTTGTTTATAAGCTAACAAATTTTGTTTTTCACCTTCATTCCGAGAAATGTAAATGTACAGTTGTTCATTTAAATATTTTAAACAATCGATTGTTTAATGATAGTACAGGATAATATTGATTCCACGTTTAGAGTAAGTAGCACCAAAGTAGTCCGATGGAAGTTAATACATTGTTGCTAAATCGCTCTGGTCTTATACCTAAAACATGTAGTAGAGTATATATGTCGTCTGTTTTGAAATCCATTCCTATCAGTAAATGGCAGTGTAATAAACTGTCATAGAAATATAGTAGTAATCTTGTAAATTAATATGATTTCAGACAACAACAATAACTTCCTAGATGCTGTTATTAGATTGATTTTGAGAAACCGGTCATCCCACAAACATGGGAAAAACAAGAAATCCCACCATCACCGGGGGAGAAACACCTACAATCAGAACCGATCACAGAATCACCATGGGAAAACAATGGTGGGTGGAGGGAGAGTCATTCCTCCCCACCCAACAAAAACCATAAAAGACAGAATGACCTTTGGCAAAAAATCAGCCAAACTCATGAGGAGACAACGGAGGAAGTGGCTGATGGCAATGGTGAAGGGAAAATTTACAAGACGCGCATTTTTGAAAGGAAAACAGATTAAGTATGTTTTTATGTATATCTGCTAATTAAAATTCAAAAAATGAGTATTTTATTTACAGTTTACAGTGTGGTTTTTTGTTTTTTATTACTGTTTAGTAGGCTAGCAATCGCCCAAAGGTCAAAATTGTCCCCAAAAATTCCACATGTACCATGATAATTCATGTATATGCAAAATTAATGGCTGTTGTATGAATTTTTAGCCACATTCTGCATGAGTTGTTGAATAAAAAACATCTTAAGTGTCAGTGACATTTTGCTAAACTTCACAAATAACTAAATTAGTTTATCATCAACTGGCTCCTGTTGCTCTCTCTCTCACAGATATATAAAAGTATTGTATTATAAAACTATCATAGATATTTATTCTTCCCTCTGATATGTGTACTGGTACCTACATTGATTAACTTTGTACGATTACAGAAAAAGGACGAAATAGCTACACCTATTCTGGGTTTCTGTTTATAAAACTCATTCTTACAGGCTGCCAAAACAAAAGATACTAAAATGTTATTTGGTTTATAACTAAATGAAATTACAATTTATATAATTTATACCTTTTCACTACGGGTTATGAAGAAAATTTGTGTTACATTCCAAATTAAAACCCATTAAAACCCCAGGTATAAATTTTTTTATATGGAATTGAAACAGAATCAGAAGGGCATTCCCATTCCAGAAGTCTACTAAAATGTTATTTGTTTTATAACTAAATGAAATTACAATTTATATAATTTATACCTTTTCACTGCTGGTTATGAAAAAAATTTGTGTTCCATTCCAAATTAAATCCCATTAAACCCCCAGGTTTAAATTGTTTGATATGGAATTGAAGCAGAATCAGAAGGGCATTCCTACTCCAGAAGTCAGTAGTCTCAAACATATGTTAGTTCTGTTGTGCTGATATAGTTCTCAATATACAGGGTGAACAACTTAAATGGGGAACTTCACCTACTTTTTTATGGGAATCAAAAACATGAAATCCATTTTTTTTAGATGGCCGCCATTTTACAATATGGCGGCCAACTTTGAAATTTCTTATGGAACACCCTGTATTTTATGATTATTTTAAAAGTAACATGCGATTTTAAGACATTTTTATTCTTGACATTTTTTCCCTAAGCCAAGATAGAAATCTTGTTAAGCCTCGGAAAAGCTGGCTTGTGTCATCATGTGAGTTACATGTATTAAATCGAATTATCTGACTTAGAAATAATATTTATTTAGTTGATATTATAAAATTAAATTAGATAAAAAAACTTTCTTATAATTTAGTAGTTAGTAACAATCCCTTTAAAAAAATCACTTACATTAATGTCTAATGGTTAGTTCATACCAAAGGTTACATTAATCATTGAAATCAGCTGTTTATTTATTTCATTATTAATCTGATCACCTGTTGCAATTGTGGGCATTGTTGTCATTGTTGAAAGATAGTGGAGGTGAAATATTTCCTTTCAGTGCACAATTTTACATGGTTTTAAACATGATTTTAGTTTATTTTCAATTTTAGTTACTGTGCTTAAGTTTATTTTATTTTGTTACAGAATCGACAAAGTCTAGCTCTTTTTAAGTAATATTAGTTTGGGTTCTTAGGTAAGTGTCCTGTTGTACCTTATGAAAATGGACTTGACAAACGAAGAGAAATGGACTTGATATGCTGGAAATTTATTTCTTGTGCAGAAAAAAATGTTCCCTAGCAGCATCGACCTATGTAGAGAGGTACCCTGGCAGACGGCCTCCTAATAGAAAAAGTTTTAAACAAATTGTAGATAATCTCAGGAATCACGGTTCATTCAAGAAAAAGAAACAGCGACCAAAGATTGTCATAACCGAAGAAGTTCAAACTCAAATACTTGCTTGTTTTGAGGTAAATCCTAAATCAAGTACAAGGGAAGTAGCAGTAGTATGTGCGGTATCAAGATCATCTATTAACAGTGTACTGAAAGAACATCACTATCATCCTTACAAATCAACAGTTCTCCAGGCTATGCTGCCTGGCGATGAAAATAGAAAATTGGAGTTTTGTTACTGGTTTTTAGACAAAGCTTTAAGTGATCCCAGCTTTGTATCCAACATTATTTGGACGGATGAAACAAATTTTTCAAACAAAGGCATGATGAATAGAAAAAACAACCACTATTGGTCCACCTCAAATCCGCTTATTGTTAGAGAAGGTCGTGATCAAGTTATTTTACATTAACTGTTGGTGTGCAATACTTGACAATAAGGTACTGGCAGTGCACTTCTATGAAGGATCGCTAACAGGCGTAAGATATAGGCAATCCTTGGAAGAAATTCTTATTCCGGCCCTAGAGGACATTCCTCTTAACACAAGAGAGCAGTTGTTTTATCAACAAGACGGAGCGCCACCTCACAACAGTGATGTAGTAAGAACTTTCCTGGACGAACATTTTCTAGATCAATGGTTTGCTACATATGGACCAATTGCATGGCCACCACGGTCACCTGACCTTACGACACTAGACTTCTTCCTCTGGGTGTATTTAAAAGATAAACTCTATGAAAACAGATACAATAGTGTGGATGAGATGTTGACAAAAATCAGGGAAATATTACATTCCACTCATCACACCTTGATATCAAAGGCAACACAAGCCACCTTCACAAGGGCTCATGCATGTATTTATTACGATGGTGGACACTTTGAACATGTACTGCAGTCATGAGCCATTACCTGTTGTAAATATTTTCAATGTTATAATTTATATGATCAATTGCGGTGTACTATTAATTACTGTTAATTGTTAATATTAAATGTTACTATTTATAAACTACAAACTTTAAATGACAGTTATTATTTAACTACAAATTCATAAATATGTTTTTGTCTAATTTAGTTCTTAAATATTAACTAAATAATAATTATTTCCAAGTCAGATAATTCGACTTTATTACTTGTAACTCACATAATGGCATGACAAACCAGCTCTTCTGAGGTTTAACATGCTTTTACATTTACAAGAGAGAACAAGGGAGAACATTTACAAGAATATTAGATTTAATATTTTTGATTGTCATAAAAAAGTAGATGAAGTCTATTGTTTGAAGTTTTCTCTAAATCTTATAGTGTCTGATATACCCTATGTGGCACACTTAAATTGTACAACTGACATTTTTGAATCTTCTGCATGCTGTAGCCCCTAGACGAGTAGGTTTAAGAGAAAACTGTCAAGAGTAAAAATGTCTTAACATTGCATGTTACTTCTAAAATCATCATAAAATACAGGGTGTTTCATAAGAAATTTCAAAGTTGGTCACCATATTGGAAAATGGCGGCCATCTACAAAAAAATTGATTTCATATTTTTGATTCCCATAAAAAAGTAGGTGAAGTTCCCCATTTAAAGTTTACTCTAAAACTAATAGTTTCAAAGATTCCAATGGTGGCACAGTTAAGTTGTTCACCCTGTATAATTAATTGATTACTGTTCATCCATAAGATTTACATTGCACCTTGGGAAGCGTCTAGGGTGTAGCCCTGATGATCAATGTAAATTATATATGATAATGAAACCCATAAGAATAGCATTGGGATTTAAAACGACTGCTTGGTTTACATTAAAACCTGTCATGATTAAGTGACTACTTTGTTTACAAACCGACAGGTGTTCCTACTTATATAATTTTAATTTCCTCAGCACGCAAAGAGTAAAAAAAATCAGATGAGGTGGAGTATTGGAACAAGGTTAGGGGCAATGGCCCTTCAAACTAATAGTTTATTACTAGTTTTCTTGTTGCTCAAAATTATGATGGTTATTTAATTTTGTTTAAAACTATGTATATCTCATCAAACTGTCACTTCTTCTGGACAACCCAAAAGTGCCACTGTTAGCCTTACCCAAAAAATGTTCATGACCAAAGGACAAATGTTCATTGTGGGCCCCCTGGTGTAAACGATCAGCTGCGAAAAATTTGATATATTGAATAAAAGTAGTGAAATGAGGATGGTTCATAAGTAATAAGAACATAGAGTAAAAATTGTGTGTTAATAATAATGACAAGTTTATACCAATCCATCCTAACAGATTGAGCAGTTTATAAACTTATGCCATATTGTGTGTAGAAATGATATTGTCTTATCACTTTTCTTGAATAAATTTCAGACGGTTTTATTCTTTCAAAAAACAAAGTATTAATATTATTGGCTTAATTAATATTAAGCTGTTATCTTATAACAGCTCGCTGCTCTTCCAACGAGCGGCAGAAGTTTGCCTACTTCAAAACATCTGTAAAATAAACAATCCTCCAATAATAACATAATAACTGTTTTATAATATTGGCAGGGTTAAAACTCACAATATTGATAGTTATTGATAGTTTATAATAAAATTACTAAAGTGATTGTTTTTGAATCTGGAAAGGTTTGCCTCTTTACAGATTTAGTGCCCTTTGTATAAATATATTTTATTATACATTTTAATCAAATGTTATTTGTTTCAGCTCTTTAAGTCCATAAGAGGAACACCTGACGAATGAGAGGTTAATGAATGAATGTGATGAGTGATGTGTGTGTGTATTAGTATAGTTAATTAATCGAGGTTTTCCATCTTATTCTTAATTACTCTTTAAATAGTATTCATTTAGGTGTGATTTTTTATATTAATATTAATTTCCATCGAAATACTGTTAAATTTGTGTGTGATGTTTTTAGCTAAATTTTAACTTATGAAGAAATATTATTCAATTTGTGTGTGGTAATTTGTGATAGTAATCTTAATTAGGCTTACTTTAAACACATTATCTAGTTAGTGTGTAATAATATGTACTCTATTTATTTTAATCTTAACTAAAATGTCATGTCTTGAATTTAAAAAATATACGTTCATTTATATTACAATGTTATTGTTTTTTATATTTAGGTATTTTTTATAGATTAATTATTAATTTTAGTAATTTCTTTACTCCTAACCAGGGTGCTCTATACATTCAAAATTGCTGTAATTTTACCTTCACTTACTGCAGAGACCTGTAACTCAGTGAGCTGCATTCCAATATGAACCTAAATAACAACAGACTAATTAATATACTTAATAACAGCTTCAAAATTTAATTGTATAATTTTTTAAATTGAATTATCCAAATTTAACAGGGTTTAATTAAATTTATATTTAAATAAGTCAGCAGAGGCAGAGAAGTCTCTTGCTACATGAGAATCATCATGAACTGATTATTGTTGCCTAGCTAGTTTGAAGTTAACTATTAAAAAATATATAAATAAAAAAAATATACTTTCCTGCATTAATGTGTTTAAAAGTCAACTGTGTTGTAATATTTTTATGTAGATGTATGCATGTGCATGTATAATAGTAGGGTGCCTTGAATGAATATATAATAACAACACCACATAACTTTCCTTGTGAATATACATACATCATGAAACTGGAGCAATCCATGACCATCATCCTTCAGGGATATAGCAGATCAGTAAACGTTCAACTTATAATTACATAAAACGATTTAAAGGAACAGAAAAGTAAATTAGAGTTGAAAATTGAATAATAAAAATAAGAAATTGCTACCAGAAATAATTTTATAATACTTTTCTCCACAAACACTACTGTAATTAGAACATGATTAAGATGTTTTTTGTGTAAGAAATGAATTATTGAAATTTACTACATTGTTAGTTATTGTAAGCTCAACAAAAGAAAAACACCTATGTTTAGTAAAGTATTTCAAAGTAATGTTTTACAAGTTTGTGAAACTATGTTGTTTATGAAGAAATGACAAATAAACAAATTTACTTAGTGTTTACAAAATTTGCCTGAAAGATGAAACAATTGAATAGGCATTATTTCAGTTTTCCAATTGGGTAAAAAAAGTTCATGTTCATAATTGGGATTATTGTAACCAAAATTGGCTCATTTAAATCAAATTAATTATGAGTGAATGAGGTTTTTTAATTAAACGGTTATCAATAACTATTTTTAATACTGTAATGCACGGATTACATGATAGCTATGTTATATACAATGTCTATGACTATCTGGGTACCATCTTTATCTTTTCACTATGGGTGACAATGCAACTTTATTCTATTATTAGAATTTATTTGATGTAAATATATCGAAGAATCACAACAAAACAAGCCAAATAATATCATTATCAAAGTTGTAGATTTTGCTTACACTAACTACAGGACCATAAAAGCCTTGAAATTATAATCACCATCTGCACGTATGTAACAACTAGCTGGGACAAAAAAAAACTAATACAATTATATGAAGCCACTGGGGGGGTCGGTAAATATACAGAGGCCTCCGTCCCTTATTAACCGTTGTAATTAAAAATAATTATAATAGTAAACAATTAAGATACTAAAATATTATTGAGTATGTGAGTTTTCGAGAAAAGGGGTCATTCAAGCAACAAAAACCATTATAGCTCAACCATAAAACATACCCAACTTCATAAAAAGATAAAATAAATAAATAATTAACATATAACATATTATTCGGTCTTCATAACAAAAAGACTGGAGTTTAGTATGCAGGTTTGTCCCAAAAGAAGGCATATACAAAAAAGTGGGGTTTTTGACAAAAATCAATGGGTCAAAACCAAATGTTATGTTAACTTGCATTGAAATAGACTCATAAATAAGTGATTTACAACATTTTATTTATTCTCCATAAGAATAACATTGGACAACATACTGTGTTTAGCAATTGAATATCACTGCAATGGTTAGACAAAGAACAACTTAAACACCAAAATAATTGTTTTGTAAAGCTAAACTTATTGGTTACTAGCTATTCCCGCAGACTTCGCCCCACAAATAATCTTAATATATAAAAACTGACAGTTATATGTGCTGTGTTCTGTGGTTATCCCGTGGAACTACTACGAATCAAGATCAGCTGTTTGTATTTTCATCAGATCGAACTTAAAGTGGATGTCCATAACAATAACACGGGATTGGAACTTTGACTCCCCTTGGATGGGAATTTCTTAAAACCCTTTCTTAGTGAGCAACTAAGACCCAAGAGGAAGGTATGTTCCAAATTTTACTGCAGTCCGTTGTGTGGTTTTTGAGATTCGTGATTAGTGAGTGAGTCACAGTCAATGGTATTTGAGTTTACTATATTAAGATAACAAATTTGAAATTCTTAGTAAAATTAACTTTAAAAAAGCTAATAGCCTTTATTCCATAAGATTAACATGGGACATTTTTTGAATACGTTTATAGGATTTTCTTTGTTCCCACTTAACCTAGGACAATGATTCAAGATTCTAAATGACATGTTTTTTAAACTAAAAATTGTTAAAAGCAAAATTGAAATTGAATTCAAATTTTTCATAGGAAAAATACATACTATATACAATTATATTTATTCTTCATTAGAGTAACATTAAGGCTGAGTAAGCAGGTTTGCTGCTGCAGGGCCCATCGCTAACTATTTTGTTTGAGTACAAATATCAATGTACCACAACTAGGTGAACCCACTTACCAAGTTCCATAAAAAAATACATAAATAAATAGCGTTTTGTTTTGTTTTGTGTATCTAAGTGACATACAGGGCAATTCAAAATAATGGACCTAATTTCATGACTTTGTATCTCAAAAAGTATAAATCGGAAATAAATAATTTTTACACCATTGGAAAGAGGAAGTTTCAAAGTTTTTTAACCATAGTTTCGTAAACGGCCGAAAGAGTTATCGCAACAATAGGCAGCCATTTTGTTTTACTGTTAGTTGTGAGTAAGACGGCTACTATGCAGCATAAGATTTTCTGTGTGACTGAGTTTGCAAAAACTGAATCGCCAATTACAGTGCAGCGGTCATTTCGCATTGATTTTGGTACTGAACCACCGACTAGAAACAGCATAACCCGTTGGTTTAGGCAATTACAAGAAACTGGAAGTGTGTGTAAAAGAAAACCTTCAGGCCGCCCAACTGCGAAGACAGTTTCGTTCGCAGTCCAAAAAAGTCCACCTATAAAGCTAGTAGAGAACTTGGAATATCCCAAACGACTGTATGGCGAGTTTTGAGACGACGTTTGCTCTACAAGCCCTACCGAATTCAACATGTGCAAGCTCTCCTTCCCAATGACAAAGACAAGCGTATTGAATTTTGTAATGAAATGTTAGGAATGATGGAGGATGACGCGTTTCCAGGGCGCCTTATTTTCAGCGATGAAGCTACGTTCCACCTTAATGGGACAGACAATAGGCACAATGTACGCATCTGGGGTCTGCAAAATCCACGTGCAACATTGGAACACGAGAGAGACTCGGCGAAGGTCAACGTGTTCTGTGCCGTTTCTCGAACAAAGATTTACGGACCATTCTTTTTTGCGGAACGAACTGTAAGTGGGATATCATACCTGGATATGTTGGAAGAATGGCTTTTTCCTCAACTCATGGATGATTCGGAGGAATTCATTTTCCAACAGTATGGAGCTCCACCCCGTTGGCATCTTGACGTCCGTCAATTTTTGAACGAATCTGTTCCTCAGCGATGGATAGGTCGCAAAGGAGATCAAGACCTGGCTTTGCACTTCTGGCCACCGAGATCTCCTGATCTCACCCCATGCGACTTTTTCTTGTGGGGTTACGTCAAAGAAGCAGTTTATGTTCCACCACTACCAACAACTCTAGCTGACCTGCGGAACCGTGTCAATGCAGCTGTGCAATCAGTAACACAAGATATGCTGTCTCGTGTGTGGGACGAATTTGGCTACCGTTTGGATGTTTGCCGTGCAGCACAAGGAGAACACATTGAACATTTGTAATCAGTGTAAAAAAACTTTGAAACTTCCTCTTTCCAATGGTGTAAAAATGATGTATTTCCGATTTATACTTTTTAAGATATAAAGTCATGAAATTGGGTCCATGTATATTCCAGTTTTAACAGAAAAGGGTCCAAACCCTGGTCTTGTTACAATCTAAGGTCTAAGGTCTGTTTTTAGGATGTATCATTAATTAGCCCAATGACAGATGGAAAGTGGGTCCAGTTTCGAAACTGATCAAAATTTGATGATGCACGCAAAATCTTTAGGGCTGAGTACATAGGTTTGCTGCAACAAGGAAGATAAGAAATATGATTTTACAAAATTGTCAATATAACTCAGCCAGGTGAAGCTACATACTAAGTTTTATTAATGTAGGTTCGTAATAAAGGGAGATATAACAATAAACTTATTCTCCATAAGAATAACATGGGGAATGATTATGTAGGTTTGCTGCTACGGGAAAATCATGACAATACTTTGTTTGGTGCTAGTATTAATATACCACAACTAGTTGAAGCCACATACCAAGTTTTATCAATACACGTTTATAAATAATTGAGATACCAAATTTGATTAATTCTCCATAAGGATAACATTGGACAACGTACTGTGTTTAGCACTTTGAATATCTCTGCAATGGTTGGTCGTAGAACAACATTTAAAACATGTGAATAATTGTTTTCTAGAGCTAAACTGATTAGTAAAAAGAAATGAGAAGTTTTTAGTAAAATTATCTGAGAAAAATCTAAAAACCCTTTTCCCATAAGATTAACATGGGGGATTTTATGAGCAGGTTTTTTTGGATTTTCTCCGCAACCACTTAACCTAGGTGCTACTAATAATAAATTTTTACCTATATCTAGTTTAATTACCTATCATGGGAAATACCTAGCTATGAGTTCTAATCTGTGAGGAATAGAAAATATGGTCTTAAGGACGCCTTCTTTAAGCCTAAAGCAATATGGCTTCCATCAACACTGATGAAGCTGTTGGTGAATCATACATTACAAAATTCCTTTGGCTATTAATTTAGCCCACACTTGATGAGTATTATTAAATAAATACACTTTACTTTAGTCTTCTTTATTTGTAGTTAGTTGTGTTAAATAACTGTCTATTGTTGGATTACCACATTCGAGGTAAGTCTTAGCTATAATGAGAATATACCTTTTACCTTTTAATACCTAGGCTTAAATAATAACAAGTGATTTGGGGTTCACAATAGAATATTTATTAAATATAATTACAACAGTGAATGATAGCAAATGAATTTAAGGGGTATAACAATGATATTTTGACAATATGGGGACTTCAAATTAATTATGTCAGCTAGGCCTAAGCCTTTCAATAAATGTGTCTAACAGTTCATGGCTAACAATAATGGGTTATCACAATATAAATACTCTTTTTCTTAGGGAGGGGTGTCGTGCCGGCTCGAATAATATATTATTTGTTTTTATAGAGATAACATGAATTTACTAAATAGGTTTGTTTACTAAATGCAACAATGAGTAAGGGAGGTCCATAGAAAAGGTAGGCCAAAAGTTTCACTGAATTTAAGGATTGGTTAAAAGATATTTGAAATTAAATTTGGAAAACTAGTTCAATTTGGATGAGATTCTTCTTAATTACTTTAATTGATACTTTCTGAACATTGGGCTTGTTCACAAATGTTTCTGATATCTCTTTTTACCAAGTCCCTAATAAGAGAATCAAGATGGAGAAGGTTACCACACTGCTTACAAAATTCTTCACCCAGAGTGTTATAAATGGGAAAATAAATAAAAAAGGGGTTTGAATTTAAACTTCACTCTATTGGGCAGGAGAAATCCCTACTATTTAGGCACTAAGTAGGCAAATCTTAGGCCATACTGGGGTAAATTATTAAATGAGAACTTGTCTCATGCAAAAATGATGTTAACACATTGGAGGGAAGCCAGGAACAAGGCGGAGGACAGGGTTTGTAGTCTGGAAGTTCATTGTTCCATTGTTGGGTTGCACAGATGGTGGAAGTCACATGTTATAACACTTGACACTAAATTTGGTTTTCTAAGGACTAATTTTGAAAAGTAGTACTATGTAAAATATTATTATATTGCAATTTTCTTACAAATATCTTATATCTAAAGTAGGCTATATTGAAATTAATTTAGGGTCAATTAATGAATTAGAATTATTAATATATTGTGAAGGATAGTTGATTATCAATTGATATAAACTAAATAAAATGAACATGGGCATAATTAATTATATATTCTACTGTGAAATAATGGGAGATGATTTTCTGCGGGGTGATGGGAACAGTTGTTTAATATTTAGCACTTTGAATTAAATAACATGAAATAACAGTTTGATTAACACATAATAAAAGGGAACATTTCAAATTACAGTGACATAAATTATTATTGAACAAAGACAATCATTATGATAATAGATAAATAAAATATGGGTTATTCAGCATGACTAGGGTATGGTGGTATTTACATGGGGAGAAATATACACAATTATGGGAAATTATTATTAATGATGAATGGAATGTAATGAAGTACTACATAGGTTAATAATTCTAAATACCATATTATTTGTTTTTTAAGCTATATTAAATGGTCAACACCAAAATTTAGGGTTTTTTTATTTTTAAGTGAAAAGTGCAAAAGACTGATTTTTGAACATTTAAAAACCCCATAAACCCCCCTTCCCATGGCCCGATCTTTCTGGTTTTCGAAGTTAAAGTCATGAATGTTACTTTACACATTTGAGCCAAATTACAACGAGATAGGATTTTTTTTCAAAAGTTATCGCGTTAACGGACAAATATATAGATATGGTGGGTCCAGTTTCGAAACTGATCAAAATTTGATGATGCACTATGCTATCTTTAGGGCTGAGTACACAGGTTTGCTGCAACAAGGAAGATAAGAAATATGATTTTACAAAATTGTCAATATAACTCAGCCAGGTGAAGCTACATACTAAGTTTTATTAATCTAGGTTCGTAATAAAGGGAGATATAACAATAAACTTATTCTCCATAAGAATAACATGGGGAATGATTATGTAGGTTTGCTGCTACGGAAAAATCATGACACTATTTTGTTTGGTGCTAATATTAATATACCACAACTAGTTGAAGCCACATACCAAGTTTTATCAATACATGTTTATAAATAATTGAGATATCAAATTTGATTTATTCTCCATAAGGATAACATTGGACAACGTACTGTGTTTAGCACTTTGAATATCTCTGCAATGGTTGGTCGTAGAACAACATGTAAATGATTGCTTTGTAGAGCTAAACTGATTAGTAAAATGAAATGAGAAGTTTTTAGTAAAATTTTCTGAGAAAAATATAAAAAAAAACTTTTCCCATAAGAATAACATGGGGGATTTTATGAGCAGGTTTTTTTGGATTTTCTTCGCAACCACTTAACCTAGGTTAATAGTTCAAAATGCCATAATATTTGTTTTTTTAAGCTCTATTAAATGGTCAAAAATTTAGTATTTTTAAAATTGTTTAGTGAAAAGTGCAAAAAACTGATTTTTTAAAAATTTAAAAACCTCATAAACCCCCATTCCCATGGCCCGATCTTTCTGGTTATCGAACTTAGTCATTAATGTCACTTTATACATTTGAGTCAAATTTCAACGAGGATGTTTTTTTCAAAAGTTATCGCGTTAACGGACACACACACACACACACACACACACACACACACACACACACACACACACACATATATATATATATATAAATAAATTTGAACAATTAGTGTTTTTTACTTCTGGGGACCTCAAAACAAAATGATTTCATGGTCCCGGGCTTAAGTCTTACCGTGCCACCTACGGTAACAGCTTCTTCCCTAAAGCGGAAATTCGCTAAAACGTGTATTGACTAATCACCGTAAATTGTCTTACGGAGGTTTTACATGATCAAAGCCTGTTATTAATTTGTTGGTGTACTTTTATCATCCCCAGCAACCTCACGCCTACTTTCAAGCCTGACTGGACCTTCTCCTAACCTTATAATGTGCAAAATTGTATTCCCAGCATTGCAGGTAAATGAAACCAGGAGCACCAGAACAGCAACCAAATGAATGTTTTCAGATCTCAATACAAATAGGAATAAATGTATGTTTTTACACTGATTTTGAGTTTAAAAAGTTGTTTATGTGGAAATTCACTTCTCTCACGTCGTGCTACGTGCGAACTCGTTTATTTATTGCGTACTGCATTGTATTATGAAAAATATAATAAACTAGATTTTACATCCTAATATAAAATATATACTGTATTTATACTTTCTATGTGCAAGTACCAAAACGATCAATAAATATATACAATAAAGATGAAGCACGCCCTTTCATATTTGAAACGGTATCTTTCTGAAATTATTCAAAGTTTTAATTGTGAATCCAATTCTAAGTGCAAGTTTTAACTATAATTAGTTGAACCAACTTATACATATGGATTGTTTTTCTAATATTAACAAATAATTTGGCTGCAGTCTGCCATCACTGATTGATGTCCTTACGCCGATTTCTTTGAAAATGTAAAATGTCTTAAAATGTATCTTTGAAAAAATCCAGGCAGGGTTGCATGTGACGTATTGCTAATACTGGGAACGTGCCTTGCCGCTTGGCAACAACTGGATATCTCACAGTACATTGAGTGTCCGAGTATATTATATTACGTATTTTAAGTTTAGAAAGGTATTACAAATTGACAGGGCAAAAGTACGTACTAAGATGGAATGTATGCATTATAGGGACTGCATTATTTACTTCGTTCACAACATGCGCTCGCCGCGTCGAGGTGTCTTATGTAATGGGTTGTGACGTGTATGTATTTATGTAAGTTTTCGGTGTTCGGTGTTTCAATTCTACTAATCATGACAAAACGCTAGTTCGCGGAAGCCATGGAGATGACACTGTGTGTACGGGAAGGCCAGAAGGTAAATCTATGTTTATGTGTTGTTAAAGGGACGGATTCAGAGATCCAAAGATTCAAAGATCCTCACACGTCAACCGAAGCTTATTGTGTGTCCCTAGTACGTTAGTATGGCAAACCAATGCCCGTACCCTTTACGAGATCCAGGAGTTTTTTACCAATACTAGCGTCCCTTTCATCACCTGGTTGCTTACAACCAAACAGAGCCCTTCTCCTTGCCCCGAGTCTCTCGCAGTCCAGTATGATGTGCTTGGCAGTCTCTTCAGACTGATTGCAGAGCCTACACACCTGACTTTCATTTCTGAGTCCGAGAGTGTGGAGATGTTTCCTGAAATGGCCATGTCCAGTTATCAGAGCAATCAACTGCTTAACCCGACCTCTGCCCAACCTCACCAACCAGTTAGTGAAGTAAGAGCTAGTATCTGCTAGCAGCCTTTTGCCAAGTGCTTGACCAGTATGACCTTGCCATTGCTGGCGATGTAAGTCCCTGGACCATTTGTTTATTGTGTGAAAAGCAGTTGTTTTGCTTTATATCTAATAATAATGTATGTACATGGAAGAAAAATATATTAAAAGTTAATTTAATAAACCCCAATAAGATTAAAATATTCCAAATTAATCAGTCTTAAAGTAGCTCCTCGACTGACGAATGTACCAACCAATTTGTTTTAAGTTGCAAATTTATAATATGACTTGAATTTATATACTTTACAAGATTAGCTGACTTGCTATATGCTTAGAGAAAAATATTAATAGTAAATTCTGTGTTGGTATTACGTATATGATCATTCTGAATTCATAAAAAAACTATTGAGAACTTTGAATGAACTCGAGAAGCTGTGATAAATGAACCCCAGTCGCAGTGAAGGAGGACCTTTATTGGAAACCCGATACATAAATTTGCATTGTAAAGTACATACATTTATAATAAAAAATTTAGCTTAAAAGTAGTGAGAAAATTTGAATATATCGGTAAGATGTTCAAACGGGAATACGTTGGTATGAGCTGGTGGTGTAAATTGGCAATTCAGCTTCGTTCTCATTTGAATATTGTATCCTCTAGAGACGATCTCTCAAACACGTTTTATTGACCACCTAAAGATATAGCGAAGAAATTATAAGTTAAATAACACCATGAATCCTAAAAAATAATATATTTCTTGGATAATGTGGGATGTATTCCTGCTCCAAATGTGACGATTAATACACAAAGAGGACAGGTTATGATACATCAACATAACTGACGTGGAAAGCAATGGTAATGTTATTCGACTATTCCGTTCTAGGTACCATTCCTCAGTTTTAAGGTCCGCTAATGGCTAGTTTGAAGCGAAAATATCCCGATTTTATTCCTTACACTACAGCCTCCGAAAGATCTCGCAAACTGCCAAAAACGATTTGTGGTTTAGGTTTTTTATACTTCAAAGTTCCGGCAAATTCCACTAATGAGAAACCGAATATATTGTTTATTTGCTATGTTCAATTTTAATTAACATAAAAATAACTTGAATACAAGTAATTTGAATTGTTATATACTCAGATGGCCCCCTACTGTAACAGTTTTTTCTCCTATGACCCAATGAAAATTACTACGTGTTCTTAAATAAACATGAAAGAATTTCGGGTGTTAAATAAACTGTATTGTTTTCAACAATAACATAGCGATGTCCCATTTTGAGCCCAGAAGTCCAATGAATATTTATGTGTTGACACTACAGTTTATACCCGTTAATAACTTACCAATTCCACTCAATGTTTGTTTGGATTTCGTTAAATTTAATACGTTTTTGCCTAAACAAATATTTAACGTTAGCTCAAACTGCAGATCACCAAATTGATACGAACGACTAATAAGGACTATTCAAAATTATAAAACATAAATAACGTCCCGTATAACTGACCGTCATGTCAATTGGCAGCCCTAATTGGAGACTTCACGTTGGAGAAAGTAATTTAAGTATGTACTTAAGTAAGGACTTGTAAGGAAATAATTGTCGGAAGTTTGGTGTTATTTAGCACTAAATTGACTCCACATTTACTGCTATTATTCACTCGAAATATCCGTTATTTACAGGTTTATGGCAAGAAATACGTTAAATGTAGTAAATTAATAAACAAATCAAACTTGGGCACCACAGCGCTGTATTAAATTTATCAGTAGTCACTAATTTTTTCTCCACTTAGCATTGATAGATAGGTTATTTTAAAGAGAATGAAATCTTTTTACGTTAATATTAAATCGAGTTCGCACGAAGCATGCTGACGAGAGGGAAGCGAATTTCCGTATTAACACCTTTAAAAAAATATAATAAAGGGTTTAAAACAACACTGGTAACATCATTTTGTAAAATTGAAAGATGTTGTTTGTGAGTAGTGTGGGTTTGCGGGTTTTGCGCCGGAAGTGACGTCATCCGGTCACGTGACCGGATGCGCTGAGTCATGAAAGACGTCATCTGGGGCTGAGCCAGTGACGTAGGCGGTTTTGTGACGAAATGAGTTAAAGTTCAAAGTTCAAGGTCACGGGGAGGTAATTTTAAAAAAGTACTACCTCGCACGCGTAAAATCCGATTGTGATTCGATAGTTTTAATTCGATAAAATATCGAATGAAAATTATCGAATGAAGCAATCGAATGATACGAGTGCGAGGTAGTACTAATACAAATATTACTTTATTTTATTTACAATAATTCATATTACAAATATTACTTTATTTACAATAATTCATGTTTACAATAGTTCCCCGTTGTTGGTTGTCATCGATGTTGTTGATCCGGACGAGTTGCGGCCATCACTTCGCTTTCTGAAGAAAGACGGTATATACTTCGATTCCTGCGCAGAGTCCATGTTGTTTTTTGATGCGTAAAGTTCCAAAGATAAATCGTAACCGGACGCAATGAGAAGTCTTAACTCTTCATTAAAAACCTCGAGGTCTTGGAAAGTCGCCAGATGAATAGAGTCATAATGAATACACCTAATTTTAATGGACATTTTAATACAATGTTTTACGTTTGTGAAGAGCACTCGATGTTCACCAGTCGAGAGCCGGAGGTGTACTGACTATTCGCTAGCTAGCGTTCTGGTATCAAACAAAATGGTGGGGCGGAGAAGATGGCGGACAGCAGATGGCAGGCGGCAGGTGGCAGCTGGTTGCTACTACATTCGCCGCCACAGTAATGCAATCCTTCGACGTAATTCTTGTAGTTTATCTTGTCGGTTCATTTGATACGTTTTACATCTACATATGCAATAGCTGAAACACTTGCACTTACGACAAGCTTTCCCGTCAACTTGATCGCCTGGTATTTTAAAACATTGTAACTCGCAACAATATGTCTTCAAATTGTTATCGAAAAATAAATTTTTCATAGGTGACACCGACATGTTAGCTGCAGCGTGTGTTAGACAAGACTGAGACTAACTTCACTGCTCCCTCTCTTTTATACCTCTTCATAAGTTAACCCTGAATGAAAGTTCAAGGTCATCCATTTGAATTTAAAAAAAAGCAACACAGCAGTATATAAAATAATATACTGCTGTGTTGCTGTTTTTATTTTTTTTTTATTTTATTTTATTTTTTTTTTTTATATTTTCTTTATTAAACAAACATCTTACAATACAATAAACTTAAGTTTAACATTGATAACTAGAAATACAAACAATAAAATACAAACAGAGAAATACAAACAGAGACATTATGTACAAGGATGCATGATGTGCAGAGTGAGTTCCGTTGAGTTGTTGCCGCTTACACCGTGTGATACCAAATACAACGTCCCCGGTTGAATATCTCGCAAATCTTCATTCTGTAGCAGTTGAACAAATCGTTTTGGAAGAAATACTTGAAACTTCGGCTCATCTCCTGAAGTTAAAGGTGCTTCGCTCAATGAAACTAGAATTGCTTCTCCATGTGTGGTTTCCACTTTCTTGATGTTATGAATAATGTAGTGTTTTTGTTCTTTTAATTCTGAACACTTTTTAGTTAGCAGAAGGTCGGATTTTGAATGAGTGTTGAATTGATCAACCAGTGTTTGTAGAAACTGTTGTGATGCCATCTTCGTCAGTGGTGGTTGCGATGTCTTCTGTGATGTTGCCTCTTCGGAGTCTCGAATAATACTCGTGCCGGAGCGGTGTTGGATCCTCGTATTTATAGGCCCCGCTACCCCCACCACATTCCTGTTCTTTGCTACCCCCACCACATTTCTGCGTTTGTTCCAAGTAAGCAGCCAAACGATATGCGTTGTGCAATGCGCAGTTTGATTGTCCGTGTTTAGGATCTTTTGCAGCAACACAAATATTACCGAGATTAATGTTAAAGTCCTTACCGATAGTTATATCGAAAACATCACCGTGCGTGTACTTTTGTATCCAGTTCCTTTTTTCTAATCCTCTTGTGTATATATGTGAATATTGTTTGCAAAAGTTAAACATAATACTGTGCAGATTACTGTAGCTTATAAATCCTTCATACCAATGTATGTGATGAAAGTAGTTTGTTATCCATTTGTTTGTACTTTTTGCTTTGGCGTTAAGGTTGTTAAAAGAAAAAGGAGCTTCAAACGTGAATGGGTAAACTACAAATGTAAGCAAGTCTAAAATTACTAATTCCTTGATAATAAACCTATCATCATTATTTCGAAATGCTTGAAATTCTATTACACAAGGCTTTACACTCACTTCTTCATCCCCTCCGCTCATCATGACACCTAACGATCAACTAAACTGTTTTCCACACCACGGTAGGT
Organism: Allygus modestus; assembly: GCA_963675035.1. Taxonomy (NCBI): domain Eukaryota; kingdom Metazoa; phylum Arthropoda; class Insecta; order Hemiptera; family Cicadellidae; genus Allygus; species Allygus modestus. The sequence continues at coordinate 72,331,853 of OY776111.1, read as the reverse complement.
TAAATACCAGGCCGTACAGTTGCAGGCGCGTTGGTGTATATTTAACGTGGGCACCGTCCCCAATAGGCCTACCCCACGTGTGTTCTTCTTTACTAAGTTAAACTTTAGTCTATTTTAACTTCATCTTCTCGTGTTTCGTTTTCTTCATCTTCTTTTTTCTCCGTTTCTTCTTCCTCTGTTGTTTCTTCTGTAGCTTCTGTAGCGATTTCTACAAGTGGTTCAAAATCCTTTAACTTTCTCCACATGCAAACTTCATGAGGTATTCTATTAAAAATAGATGTATCCACAGGTCCGTACACGATGGTGCTATCAGGTTGTTTTTCCAAAGTATCGACCAAATATTCTTTAATAATAGCGCTTGCAAATACCAACTGTCTCATGTACCTTGTAATAGGTTCTGTTGCGTAGTTTAAAACGTAGAATTCTTCACGTGACAGTAGAATCTTATTTTCATGTTGAGTCAAGTCTCTAATTCGCACTTGTAGTTGTCCGCGATGTTTAACAATATCGATTTCATTGTCACAATCCAAAAGTCGAATATGTGTTTTTCTTCCACACAAACTGTTAGTTAAATAACATTCTATTAAATGTACATGTTTCAAAAATGACTCCCAAGCATTTTGCGAAAATAAAACCTTTTTTGTTCCATGGTGTAGAATTACTGTAGGGGAATAATCCAATGACTTTATCAATCCAACTGATACACTTTTACTGATGCATGCTGAGATGGGGTAAAAGATTCGCAAAAACACTTCAGTTAAAATGTGAGGAGGAATATTTTCTTCAACTTTCTTCTTCCTTTTTGGTACTACCTTTGATGGGTCTGCATTACTTTCCTCCTCTCTATCTCTTTTACCAAACTTTAAAAATGCAGTTATTTCCTTGATAATTTCTGCTTCGCTGGTATTATCACGTTCCAATAACGGTGCTATTTCTGCATCACCTTGTACAACAGATGGAGAACTCATTTTGTAGAAGATGTTGCCCATGCGACGATAGACGATCAACTGAAGACCTGCATTGTTGCTCCGCTATTTATAGGTTAGCGACAGTGGCGGTGCCGGTGGTGGTACAACGTTTTACAATACCGTCTTTACGATACCAGTCAACGGTGTGTATGTAACAATTTTATCGTGCAAAATTAAACAATACGCAGATGTATTTGCAGGTACGTTTTCTTGAAATTCCATTTCTATCTTTATATCAACACTAGACGATTTTACAGATTCGTTTTGTTTGGAGCAATCAATTACAACAATCGGAGCTTTCGATTCAAACTGTACGGGAGATAGTAGAGGTGTGTTTGTTTTGCCGTAATATGAATTTTGGAACCTAGCGTACATATCGTATAAAACACTGTACCTTTTTTTATCAAAAGAGATATTAAAGTTGTCGTAGGGAAAGAATTGTGAATTCAGGAACACTTTACAGTTTGTTAATTTACAATGGTCAAATTCACCAGAATTTTCAGTTTATATACTTTTTTTCTTTGTTTGTAATCCAAAGATTACATATCTCGCTTTTTCCAAATGAGTAGAAGTTTTTACAGTCCATGTATGCCGTTGTGTTGAAGGTAAAACGGGGTATTCATGAAACTCCCAGCTTCTGAATGGCATTACAATGTCTCGATCTGATTTTAACTTTCTTAATAATGTAATCCTGTGTTCATCATTTAGTCGCACATGTGGTACTCTCCAAACAATCTTGTCTAATGTTAGTTTCCAGTCTAAATTGGCTTCAGTTGTTCCAGCAGATGCTTTAATAATATCATTATCGTTTGATGACCTTAATAAAACTAGTTCTTGTTTTACATTTATTATTATTCTTCTGTAATCTTCAGCAAATCCTAAAAGTAATCTTAAAGGTACGTAAAAATCAAAGTTTCCCGAAGCGTCAGGAGTAATTATACTTTTGTCTGGTGCAACCCATCCTGCAACAGCTAACAGATTCTTCTCATTTGGTGTTAAAGACGCTAATCCTTTTAATGTACTGGAAATTCCAACCTTTTTTGTTGAATCGACTGTAACTCCTGAAATTTCATATCTAATCTCGTCAAACAAAAATGCCATAGGATTATTTATGAACGGAACAGTGGTTCCAACAGTACCGTCAGCTTTTGTTACTTTTCCTTCAATATATAAATAACTTTCGCATGGAAGAGTATAAATGTCTTGTTGTTGTATAGGAATCCTAATTTCATCGTTATTGTTTAATTTGGACGAAGCGTAAGGGTTGTGCGTGTGATATTCCTTTTCCCATAAGGTCTCGTCGAATGTTGGGCCCTGCGCTATATCCAGTATATCCATTGTTAATGACCTTTAATCCAATTTCTTCTAGAAAACGAATGTTGTCACTTGTTAATCCTTCTACAGCTGATGAGCTACTGACCTCTTTGCTGGTTGGCTCTCTCTTTTTAAATGATAACCCCATTATCTAAGCGGATGATTTTATATGTATTCTTACAGTAATAGCTTCTCCTCGAAAGTCAATAAGGTTTCCGTCTTGATCCACTATGTTCAGCACGATGTCTGAAATGAAACTGGTGTTTAACGGTAGGTACACAAGGTTTTGAGGCTTTTCTACTATCTTGAAACCCGGTGCGACTGATGGGTAGAATGTGTGTAATATATGCCGATTTTCTCCATCTCTGTAGGATCCTTGTATAATGTTACATGTAATGTCTATGCTGTTTACTTTGATGATCGTCACAGTTCTATTCCCAGAATGAGTTGTATTAGGTTCTAATACCTTTGTTTCCTTAGAAAACCCCAATAAACTACCAATTGAACGTTCTTGGCCAAAATCAATATAATACTTAGAAGTAATTTCGGCTTTCATTGTATTGTTATTGCCTTTTATCGTTATATTTTCTTTTCCCATATGTTTTTGTATAACTTCATTTATATTATCAATTTCATAAGCTCCTGTTGGTAAACTGAATTCTTCCAAAGCTGAATACTTTCCTTTATCATCTTTTGTCTTGTAATAATGTATTTTGTTATTAATTCCTTCACTAACGTTTGGAATAGAGTTATATGTTGTTAAATCCAATAATGCGGCTTCCCATAGTCTTCCTTTTTGCAAACGTAGCGCTGGAAACAGAATACTGCGCAAAGTACATGAGTTACCGGTTAATGACACTGTATACGAGGACATCTTAAAGTTGACTAACACTTTTAGCTAAAAAGTCTAAACATAAATGACCGCAAATGGATGTATCATCAGGTTGTTTTCTTGTATGATTGTAAAAAACATTTTCTGCCGCACGAAAGTATCGTTGAAGTTCTTTCGGTGGTGGAAGGTCTCCAAAACTGTCGAAATAATAAATGGTTTTATCAAGTTTCTTGTAACACACCCAATGAGTGCCTAATCCGTCACTATTATCCAAATTTACAATACCAGTCTCATTTTTCCACATTTTAACCGGTAATTCATCTTTCATAAATACTCCTCTAAAAAATGGGATTTTCAAACAAGAAGCATATGTAATCAGTTCTTCATTGGTCAATTCTTTGTTTTTAATTATTAATTGCTCTTTCTTATTTAATACACACGATACGGTCTTAGGTATAGTCCTCCTCCCTTTTTTATCATTGACCATATTGTTGGTTTCTTTTTACCTTTACCACTAGTAGATCGACGTTTTCTTCTGATATTACCTCCTTGTTTCTTAGCGGGTCTTTTCCCACGCCTTCTTCTCTTTCCTCCTCCAAACGTAGTTTTTGCTTTCATTGCTGCTGTTACTGCTAAAGACGCTGCTTTTTCACCAATACTCGCGTCACTAGATTTTACTCTTTGCCAAGCTTTCTCAGAAAGTGCTCTATCCGCTATTGATCTATTTTTTGTATCACCAAATTTGGAATACGCTATATCGTGCTGTTTACAGGCCTGATCAAGCTTATTTATTCCAGGATCTCCTCTAGCAAGCCGTTTCTCTAATTTGGTTCCAGGACCACAATATTGATATCCTCCTGGTAAATGTAATTCCACAGGTAATAAATCAATCGCCTTGTTAACTATAGCTCCAACCGGTTTACTTAATAGAGAAAATGCTGTTGATGCTATTCCCCTTCCTCTCTGTAATCTCTCTCGATTATGACTGATGCGTTTAGCCCTCGGCATGACTATTTATAGCCAAACTTACAATCAGTAGGTGCACTCTATAAATGTTTTACAATGAATGTAATATTAGTCTTGGCTTCTTGTATTATATATATATACTGTTTAAAATCCATTTATTATATAGAAATGGATTAATTAATTAAATGTAGACATAATAAATAAAAGTAGTAAAAATAGAAATAAGGTGTAATTGAAGATGTTTTAAATGTTTCTCCGCTGGTGATGGTATCGTTGTTTTCGGTAAAATGAATAAAATCTAAATAGTTGTCATGCTCCCTTAGAAACTTGCCACTTAATCGTTGGTAATTAAATAACACATTCCAGTCTAGTTTATCTTTAAAATTGTCAATGTAATTTTCAGAGAGATTTTGATATTTACTTATTACTTCCCAACAGTTATTAAAATTTGATGTCATCTCTACAAGGAAGTCTTCTGAAAACTGTTGTCTTTGTAAAATATGAATCCAGTTAACTCTGTGAAAATAAATTCTTAACATAGTCATTGTGAAGAGGTAGTGTATGGAAAGTTGTTCCCAATCCATATATCTATCAAACCGTTGAACAAAACCATCTGTCAGCACTCCTTGGGGAAATCTCGGCTCTTGAGATATTAAACTCCACGCAGTAATATTGGATTCCATCATCCTCTCTGTATTATCTCTCGAATATGACTGATGCTTTATCCCTTATCATGGGTATTTAAATTCTTTTTTCTCTTATATAATCTTCATCGTTTTCTGTTGGTTCATTAATCACATTCACTTTATCCCCCTTTCCTAATGTCTTGACTTTAGAAGGCTCAGACGGTTTATCTAATTGATTAGGTTTTTCTGGATTGTGTATCTTTTTCCAGTCTAAATAATTGTGGCTGTCAACATCTGAAGCTACAGCTCTTCCTGAAGCCCGATGGATATAATTAAATAAAGCTGCACCAAACCTTTCCATATGTTTTTCATATTCTGTAGTCCATTTCTTGTGTACTATATCAAATATTTTCTTATTTACAGCGTCTCCATCCTGCTCACAATCACCTACATTTGACAATTTTAATTTTTTTACATCATAGCTTGTATCAGTTTCATTCTTTTTGTAAATCGTTAACAATTTTAAAGTCGCTAAATTTACTGCTTCACCATCATAAATGGGATGTTTTATATTGCTTAACCTTTTACCGGAAAATCCCCAATGGTCTTCGTGTACAATCGGGGTTCTTTTATCCATATATTGTACCGTAACCGCATCAGAAGACAAAAGCGGATCACCAACATTTTGAATTACTTTTCCTTCAAAATTATAATTACCATCAGGTGTTAACGGAAACCCAGCTCTTTTTTCACTATATCCAGATTTTACTCCAAACTCGGAATACCGTCCAAACTTGTCCACACTCATGATGTAACTGAATCGCTATCGTTTAGGTTCTTACAATATATATATATACGTCTACTGAACAATTATTTCTCGTTTTCGCAGTTCATCAACCAAAGCTACCCATTCGTTTTCTAAACCAGTGTGCCCGGCTTCCATAGCTTCATGTAATAACCTCATTCGATCAACTAACTTATTTATATCGTTGTAATATATTATATTGGTTTTATACAAATTTTTTAATAATCCCCTTCCAGATGTAGTAGGATCAGTTGTTTTTCTTTTTTTATGCAAAACATTTAATTCAGCAGAAGATAAAGCTCTTCTTTTAATTGGAGCTTTATTTGATTTCGAGGGGAAAAGACTAGATATAATGTTTGTGTATTTTATTGACCTGTTTCTATGAATAGATAGGTCTTTGGAATATTTTTTTCTATGTGCATTTGTATACTCTAGTATATTTTTAAACAATTGTAAATCCTTTTTAGTATATTTACCAGGATTATTTTTAAAGATGAGTTCAAACAAACCTGTTGTACCTTTATATTTCTTATCACCAATAACTATATCATCATTTTCGTTTATATCTAACTTTCTATCTCCAATCATTAATCCTTTATCCTCTATTCTAGCTCCATATGTATGATAATTTCGATTAGCATGTGTGCCATGTAACATTTTTAATGTATATTTTCTTCCAAGTGTTCCTTTAAACATAATATCTGTGCCTAATTTGCTTAAGTTGGATGGGTTGATATCCTCTTCTTCTGCTCTTGTATCTTCCGCACTTGTATCTTCTGTACTTGTATCTCCTGCAATGTTCTTTTCCCTTAAATCTCCTATATCTCCGCTTTCTTCATACTCGTCGCTTTCTTCAGATGTTTGTAACTGGTCAGAACTTTCATCATTCTGAAATTCTTCTTCATATTTGGAAATTGGTAGCATTTTGTCTCCTTCGAAGCGAATTGAAGGTTTTTCCATATTTTGTGCTAATCGCTTTAAAGGTTCAGTAACAGGTTTGAATGTTGTTTCTAAAAATTGCTCTCTTTCATTTATACCTGATTTTAAAGCTCGGTTTTTTTGTCTAATAGAATCACTAAGTGATTTTATTTCCTTTAATAGCTTTTCCTGGTTAACCATCTTCACACCTTGACGACTTGTACAGTAATACCGCTAATCAGTGTATTAAAACGAATTTATCAAAACCTATTCTATAACGACCATCTTTTATAGCTTGATCTTTCATAATAACCAAAAATCCATAATTTTCCGCCCATGCTTTTCCGCAAAGCTCTTTAAACTTTTCAAATGGCATATCCGCATTCACATGGTCGTTATATATATGTTTTAGGTTAGTATCATCTTGTTTGAATACAATTAGAATATTTGCATTATCTCTGATAAGTTGTTTTGGGATTTTGCTATAAGTTTGTCCTATATATATGCTGTCGATGTTATTATGTCTTCCCATGGCAAAGTAGTTTCTAATAGTATCCTGATTTTCACAAGATACATCGTCAAATATAAATACAGAATACGGTTTCGCTTCGTTTGGTTGCATAATGCTATCACTAGCGTTAAATTTGTAAAAATTAACATCAGACACATCAGATAGGATTTTATCCAGCAATTGATACTTTGGTTGATGTAGAGACTTTGAAAAAATATATAGGTTATTAAACCTTAATCCCTGCGGATTAGTGATCAAATTAAAGACAACATTGGTCTTTCCGCAGTTTGAGGGGCCACTTACTATACATCGAACAGTGTTTGGAAGTAAACTACCGTGTTTACCATTGTTGATTTTAACGTTATCCACAGTTAAATCATCTATGTTATTAATATTGAATCTATCTTTATGGTGAATAATCTCCATCCTGCTCAAAGGTTAACGATGAAATGAGTTGCTTGCATTAAACCAAGTCCTTTATAGGTATCCATGAATCCTCAGTTTTGTTAAACCCTAACCACCGCACTTTAACTGCGTCCTTTTTTCTTTGTAACACTTTTTCAACAAGATATACATCACCTACTGTTGACTTTAACATTTCATGTCCATAAAATGCACCTTGCAACAAATCTCCTTTGTTATCTTTTAGGATATACGTTTCAGGTACAGTCGGTTGCACTTTATACACTGTAAAAACTTCATTTGTCCAATTGGGAAGGTATTTCTTGGTAAACACTCCCTTATATTTACTAATCCGTACTTTATCACTTACATTAAATTTTCTTGGCTGCATTTTTTCTACTTTAGGCTTTGTATTTTTCTTGATGCGTTTCAATACATCTTTTGCATTTCTTTTATTTACTTTGTTAGGTTTCATACCAATAGTTCTATGAAACCTGTTGTTATAATCATTAATTAATTGTGGTAAAACATCATACCATACGTAAGAACCTCTTTTTGAAAATTGTTTATACAGTGCTCCTTTCAAGGTTCTATTGAATCTTTCTACAATAGCTGCTTTTTTCTCTGAATTTGTAGAATAATGATTTATTTTATATTTATTCATTAACTGTGCAAAGTTTGTATTAAAGTATTCTGTTCCATCATCAGTTTGTAAATGTTTAATTTTGTTTTGATCTCTTTTTATGGCTATTTCCATGGCTTCTGTTACGCTTTTACCAGTCTTGTCCTTTAGAGGCAAAGCGTCTGCAACTTTTGTAAAACAATTAATAATTGTGAGTATATATTTAAATCCTTTGTTTATTCTGCTATGCAGTCGCATTTCAATTAGATCCGCTTGATATAGATCATTTATCCCTTTTATAACAGTATTTCTTCTTGGAAACTTTATTCTTGCAGGTTTGTGTAGTTCATTAATAATCTTCTCCTTCAGGTCTGACATGATGGTTTCACGAAGGCAGCTGATATGGTATTAAATATTCTTTGGTATAAATCTGCTTATATATATATATATATATATATATACATATAGTTCAAGGTCATTTAAAACTTGTGTAAAAAAAGGGGAAACACAGCTTAACATTGCTGTGTTTCCCCTTTTTTTACGGAAAGGAAAAGGATAAAGGATCTAGGACGATGAAAAGGTTACTCGTCAATAGGGTTGAGGGAGTAGTGGCCGAATGGTAATGTGTTGATTTTGTCTGGAAGTGTTTGTCTTTTGTCGTCATTACAGGATAGCGCCTTTTTAACTTCAGTCACGCTGTACAGCTGATGGTTAAAACTTCTGATGGTGTTGAATTTAGCTGTAATGATGTTATCCTCAAATAAGCATTGCTTGTAGTGTTCAAAATGCACTTTCTTCTTTAAATATAAACTCTTTACACCTTTAGCTTTCTTAATATAGCTATTCTTCTTTTATTCTTCTTCTTTTTCATTATAGAGTTTCAAAGAATATAGTTTAGACATCAATGCAACAATCTCTTCAAGCAGAACACCATTAGCCTCATCCTTGAATTTGCCTAGTACTTTTTTGTGTCTGTCATTGTCGTAGTTTGGATGATCTTTTGGATAATCGGAGAAATCAAAGTCGTTCTTGTAAATAAATGTACGCAAATCTTTATACATGTCCAATGTTACTATGCGATATATGAAAGCGTCAGTGTCCATATATGTAATAGATATATTTTCTCTTCCGTAGAACGCCACCATTTTGTTGTAGTGAAAATCGTACATGTGTGTTTTTGAGATGTCCAAGATTGACATGCCTATATACAAAGGACGATCCATCTTCACACTCGTCTTCTTCATGGACACTGCTACAAGTTTTTCATTAATAATTATAGATGTTCCAAAATTTGGCTGCTGTACTAGTTTCTGTAATTTTTTTGCGTCGGTAACAAGTTTAACATTTTTGTGTCTTCTTTTGTTTTCCAATGTTTTTCCAAATATCGCATTATTCATTAATTTAAAGAAATCTTTTTGAAAGTCTGATGTAGCTGCTGCTCTTCTGATGGTATTTGAATCAATGTAGGGTTTCAACCAGCATGATTGAGAAAATTCCAAAACTCTATTAATTTTTGTTAGACGTAGTCCTAATTCGATAGCTTGTTGAACCACCCAAAAGTGAGCCACGTAGCGTTGTTTATTATTTAATGTCATCATTAATTTGGGGTGTTTTCCAATTGGTGAAATTTCTGTTTTAGCAAGAAGTGGAAGGTCATAATGAAGATCATGTAAATTTTCTGCGTATTCAAAATCGCAATCCAAAATATATCCAGTGTCACCATGTTTCGGAATTTGTAAAATATCGCCAATAGAGTCGGGATTAATCCATTTAAAGTTATCAAAAGGAAGTGGGTTTGACATTGCCCATCCGTACAGGTTATTTGCATCGAAATATCCTAAATAGGTTGACGGTTTGGTTTCATCGTAATCGGGTAGGTATTTGTTGTTGGCTTTGACATGTCTGGTAACACTTTGGGTCAATCCGCCTCTTACTCCAGCTTCAACCATTAAAACCATGTCAATGTCTGTTAAAAGTTGGAGTTTGCATTTTGTTTCTTTTAACATGGCTTGCCAAGCTAATCCTGGTGAAGTATACGAATGTAGAGGGTCCAAACCGTATGCAGCAAAACAGGTGTTTCGGAATTCTTCCATTACATCACAAAGAAGAGTTACATCTAGTTTGACATAAAAGTCCGAGTAATCTCCTAAGGTCTTCATATCTAACTCGTTCCATACTCGACGTGCGTGTTGATAGTCCTTAAGTGATATTTCCGAATCATTAAGTTTGTTTTTGAAGTGTTCTGGTGAAGGTAGTGATGTTTCATCAAATCTATGCAGTCCATCGATGTAATCATAGGGGAAGACTCCTTTTCGAAGAACCAAATCCATTTTACTATTGGGTACAATTTTGCTTGTTTCTATCAAATCTGTTCTTCTTAGATTTTCAGATAATTTCATGAGGCTTGAAGGCATAAATCTAAATGAATCAACAAACCTTAATTTAATTTTACCCACCTTTTTTGAAAAGCTTATAAATTTTTCCATTGTAGTAGCCAAAACGTCTATTGCTCCATTATCTCTTCCTAGTTCGGGGATTATGAAGTGCGAATCATAACCACTCAGATTGTGCAGAACTACGGGGATAAAATATGGTAGTTTGTAGTTCAAGTTGCAAGCGTTACAGGCTGCACCTCTGTACGCTCCCGTAAGATGATCGTGGTCACGAACTTTAACGTTATCCAGTGTAAAGGTGTTATTACACAAATAACACGTTGTTGTTGAATCATAATGTTGAAGTTCTTCTTCTTCCATAGGTGACATGGGTACCTTTGTTCCATACAGTTCTTCTACCTTTGCAGCTATGTCATACAAATCATCGACAAAGTATTTGGCTGCTTCTTCACCGCGATAAATCTTTGGAGAAGATGATAGTCCATATTTTTGAAGATGGTCTTCAGTCAACGTGGATTTAATTAGTATGCAATAACTGTTTGGTGAATGAAGTTGGTATTTGCTTCTTCTTGTAACGTCCTCTTCTTGTTGTTCAAGCGGATGTAAAGAAGACTCGAAATCAGCGTAAACAACAACAGGTACACGGTATTGTTGTATTACTTTGTCAAATTTTATCTGCGCTCTGCTAGGATGCGGCAATTTAATTCTTACTTCATAGTTTCCATTACATAACCGCTGGTGTTCTACTAACCAATCAGACCCTCCCCTTCTTAGTTCTTTGTTCACGTGACAAAAACATCTTTTGCAAATTGTCATCTTTCTTTTATGCTTAGATAATTGATTAGAAACAAGACTTTCAAATTTGTTGATATACACAAAGTGTGAAATATCACCTTTAGTAATTAATAACAAATCGGTATGATCTCTGCGCTCATTTGGTGTTATACGCAAGGGGTACAAATTGTTTGTCGAATCCAATCCGAAGAGGTTGACAGAAGCTGAAGGATTTTGTTTTTCAAATTTTGAAACGTCTGTTATAGCAACAGGGTAAGTCATCCCTTGGAAATTATATCTATGTTGTACTTCTTCATAATAGTGACTTGGTCTTTCCGGATGAATTGTTACATATTTGGCCAACATAGCATATTTAAAACACTCCGTATCTTGATTTTGTACGTTGACGCAGGATAAGGTATTTCTAATCTTTGTTGGTAGAGGAATGTAGCTACTTCCTCGAATTCCATAGCCGTGTTTGTGTACTCTTAAGTCTAGCCCTGTGATGCTTAACAAATTCCATCCAGAGCCTCTTCCTTCATGTTCTTGTATTTTAGTCATTAGCTCTTCAAAACATTCAGTTACGATTGAATCAATATCTGACAAAAACATAATAGTTCGGTTTTTTGTTAAAAACCCTCTCGGTGAAGTTTCATTTTGAATGTTTGTAAATAAAGCATCCATTAATAGTCCAAATTTAATAAAATTTAATCTTTTTAATTCATTTTGCAAAGTGTTGCTTACCAATCCTTTTGCGTTATTTAAAAACTCTTCGAGTTGTAATTTTGCATTGTCAATTTTGAAGTGGGTTACTACATTACCCGGAAGTGCTCGGGCATGTAGTTCTACATTTACTGCTGTTGATGCTGAAGGACGGTGAAGTGTAGACAGAGCATGCGTAGAAGTCGATGCAGCTGATGATGTTGAAGGATGATGAAGTGTAGACAGAACAGGCGTAGAAGTCGATGCAGATGATGATGATGATGTTGAAGGACGGTGAAGTGTAGACATAGCAGAGGTAGAAGTCGATGTTGATGGTGCATATTGAATAACACTAGGTCTGGAATTTTGGTGTTGAGCTAACATTTGATCTATTTCTTTCAATTCTTCTTCTTCATATTCTTCATTTTGGTTTTTGTTATGTTTCAGTTCTTTATGTATCATTAAAATAAATTCATCCTTAAATGAAGACTTGCAAATATCGCAGCGATGCATAATGTAGGTGCGATCTCCACAAGGGTCAAGGCAATAATGAACAACACTGCAAATACCCCTCTATTTATACCCTAGCAAAAGTAATGGGGGTACGTATTACGTTAAGTTTACTATTTTTTTTTTTTTTTTTGCATTTTATATTTACTATTGTAGCTGGAGGCTACAAATTTCTGTATTTAGGTCAAGGTCATTGAACAAATTTACCAAAACGGGGAATAGAGCAGTAAATGATTTTATATTAAACCAATAAACTGATCTATTCCCCGCTCTGTATTTAACTAAGACAATTTTCTCCAACAGAAACATTTGATAAATTTTAAACTCGGATGTGAAGTTGGATTGTACACATTGCATCTTGATCAACTAAAAATTTCATAAAACAATAGGGATCTTCAGTTGTAGATTCATCTTTAACATATTCAATAGTCAACATTGCCGAACGAAGATCTTGTGGAATTACGTCGACTTTTATGAGTCGCCTTTCGAGTTCGAACCGTTTTGTTATTGATGTAAGTTTTATCACATCATCGATATCGATGAGGGGAAAGCTGTAGCAAACAAAGTTTCCTGGTGGGTTCATCATGTCTATATGATAAATATACACTGTTGCATCGTCTTTAAATAGACGTTCCCCCACCATTAAATGTATAAGTTACCCCACTTTTTTAATCATGTAAATGGGTCAAGGTCATACAACGATATTACCAAAACGGGGAATAGAGCAGTAAGTGATTCTCACTATAACCACAAACTGATCTATTCCCCGCTTTGTATTTAAAGTAAACTATTTGAAGACAACAAAAACTTATTCAGATTCTTCCGATGATAATGATGATGATGAGCTCATATCACTAAATAAGCGACGACGAACACAAAAGTTCCCTGTGACTGGATCTAGAACTACATCATCGATATTAATACTGCTTGGAGGGGTTTCACTATCAACAAGGTCCATTTCCTCCAAGCAAAGCAACTGATGATGAAATTCCGGTTCATTATTATCGACATCGTCGTCGTCAGTCAACAGCTCCAACAGCTCCATCTCTCCAAGATATGGTTCACTGCTAGCAAACTCACTCAGTAGTTCAAGATCACTAAATAGTTCACCTTCCATCTCTGAATCGTCTTCGTCTTCATCTTCGTTTAAATTTAATGGAATATTTTTAATCAATTCTAGTATAGTCTTCTTAGAAGGGAAAATGTTATCTCTGGGCGACATGATTCCAAGTAGCAGACTGATTTACCACTAATACGAAACCACCTTTTATACATGATTTCGGTGGTGGTGGGGGTAAGTGTTGAAAGTGCAAGTGGTAGGGAAAAGTGATAGGGAAGAGGTATTATTGTAACACAAATGATTAAGTCCTGTAAGTGGGTCAAGGTCACCTTATCCTATTACCAGAACGGGGAATAGAGCAGTAAGAGATTCTTATTCAAACCTCAAACTGATCTATTCCCCGTTCTGTATTCCCCCCCCCTTTGGCGTTTTATTTAGTTTATGAGGTTGTGTAATAAAGGCACAGTGTGTAGCCTTCTTGTAATAATTGGACAATTTTTTTCTTCAAAGGGATTGGTTTTACATCTATTTTTACTTCTTCTGTTCCACGAATACCCAATCCTTTGACCTGAACATGTTGGTACTCCGTTAACAGTTGGTAAACACGCTGGATAAAAGTATCCGCTTTAGCAGTAGAGTCAATATAGTGGAGGTATACCATGGTAGGTGCTCTCTTGACGCAATTCAGAACCAAAGTGATAATTGTCTCTGTAACATCGGGCTTATATACCCATCGTTTTTTTTTTGTTTTTTTTTTTGCTTTAATTACAGTTTTGGAACAATATAAAATGTTATATTAATGTTCCATCCTTTATCGACTAACCTTACCATATTACCAAAGATTTTATATAACTTTCTACTGTAGTTTGTTTCAAATGCTTCATTTTCACTACTATAAACTTCACCTGTTGGTCTCCACATGTACAATTGACAACTAACCTCTATATCAAGATACCGTAGCAGTAATCTCCTTACAGCAAGCACCTGATCAATGTTTTCGACCCGTCTGCTAACTATTATAGTTGCTGCAGAGATAGAAGTAGTGGATGCATTCATTTTCAGCAGAGTACTAATTTTTACCAGCGATGGAGAACCTCCTTTATACTTAGTTTAGGTAGTGGTGGGGGTTAGGAAAAGATATTGTTGTGAGAAATAAGAAGATCTTTCATTATTTTTTATCAAACGAATATTTTCTAAGTCCCAAGGTCATTTACACCAGTTGCCAGAACGGGGAATAGAGCAGTAAGTGGTTCTCACTTGGACCGCAAACTGATCTATTCCCCGCTCTGTATTTTAAAGTAAACAATAACTCTTCTCACTATTGAGCAGCCTTTGTTCTTTGAAGCTCAAGTTCTAAGTCTGCAACCAGGCGAAAGTCTGCATCATGCTCCTCCCATTGTTCAGGAGAACGCGGTTGACCACACCACTTAGTAAAGGCGTACCTCATCGCCTCATTGTACTCCTCCAGGATAACATGATAGGGTCTTGGTTGTTGCGTTGTAGACTGCATCGGTGATGTAGTTTGTTGCGGTTGAGACTGAGCACCATTTTCTGCAGCCTTATTAATTTTATAAACCTCAGTCATTTCAGCAGCCTCAACAATCGCGTACAACTCCTCTTCGCTAATTTCCTTTCCCCATGTGTTGCTGTTGACGCTCATGACGATACAACTAATAATTATATTCCGAATCTCTCGCTTAAATACCCGCTTACCCCCTCCCCTCTTTACTGTTGAATAATGTCTTTAATATAATATTTCTCCTTTTTCCATTTAAGTTTTATCTTTGACTTAGTGCAATATATCTAAGTCCGTTATTTAGGTCAAGGTCATTGTAGTATTGTAAAAAAAAAAGGTGTGGACAACCTATTTACACTCTGCAGCATATGCTACAAATTGTAAATAGGTTGTCCACACTTTTTTTTTTAATTTGGAAAAGACTATTTTTAATTTGGAATACACTTTTTAATCTTTTTTTATTTTAAATGTTTTCCACACACTGAAACCTGTATCATTTCGAATTAAATAGTTCTGTTTGGTAAGTTCTTTGACGTGGAGGTCCATGCCTCTAGGCAACTCTACATAGTACAATTTACCTTCACATTGAACCACCACCTTTGCAAAGCCCTTTGATTTAACAAAAAAGTATCGTTTATTTCTACAAAGCCTATTAATTCGAATTTTGGTTGGTCTCACTGTTGGATGGGGTGTAGAAAGAGAAACGGTGCCCTTGTGATTTTGTTTTAAATGTGATCTGCATACTTCTTCATTTAAAACACAAGACTTAGCACAACGTTCCCCTTTCCTTGCACCTTTTTTAAAACTGTAGCTGCATCTTGGTGCAGGAAGTATAGACTGCCTTCTCAAGGTTTTTAATTGTTGAAATTTCTCTGAAGGAGATTCGTTGTTAATACAGATCACTGAAGGACGGGAAAGGACACTTACAGAAGGTGTAGAAGGTTTGGTAGGAGAAGAAGAATGTAGACTTGCAGATGGTGTTGAAGAGCCTGGTGTAGAAGGTGGAAGAATGCTTGCCAGCGCCTGCTGAAGAAGCGAAGGAGCTGGTGAAGCCAAAGATGGTGCAGTTGTTTGCTCATCCTTCCTCGGTGATGGAGAAGG
Organism: Allygus modestus; assembly: GCA_963675035.1. Taxonomy (NCBI): domain Eukaryota; kingdom Metazoa; phylum Arthropoda; class Insecta; order Hemiptera; family Cicadellidae; genus Allygus; species Allygus modestus. The sequence continues at coordinate 72,315,833 of OY776111.1, read as the reverse complement.
TGAGCGAGAAGTAGCCGAAGAAGATGAAGACGACGAAGACGATGAAGAAGATGAAGAAGATGAAGAAGCGGACGGGGGAGCAACGAGGTTTTCTTGAAGTGGTTGCGGTCGTGGTGCAGGCTCCTCAGGAACAATGCATGATAATATTAACGCCTGCCGAAGGATGGAAGGAGCTGGCGGAGCAGATGACGGAGCAGGTGAAGAGTGCTCAACCTTCCTCGGCAAAAGTTGCTTCCTACGGTCAGACATCTCGGGAACTGAACTGCACTCGTGATGTGTAAGCAGCAGAATGATTTTACCACTGGTGAAAACCCTCCTTTTATACCCAGTTGTAGAGGGGGGGGTGGGGGGGCTTTAGAGGTTAGGGAAGGAATATTGTTGTAATGTTTTACTAAACGAAAATTTTCTAAGTCCCGAAGTGGGTCAAGGTCATCTGAACATGTTGCCAAAACGGGGAATAGAGCAGTAAGTGATTCTCACTTGGACCACAAACTGCTCTATTCCCCGCTCTGTATTAGGAGAAGAGGACTAGCTTAAAGCTCGCAATTATAGGCAAATAAACCTGATAACGGAACACTAACCTCTCCCCCGAAAAATTATTCACCCAACACACAAACGATATAGTCAGTTAACAACAGTCGCGCACTCTGAAACCGCAAGGACGTTCATCACTGTGTAGGCGTCAGAGTACTACGAACCGAAGTACAATAATACCTGACCAAGGTCCCCTTAAGTTTATTTCCCCGATGATGTATCCTCCAAGATAAGCAAAATGGTCAGTTAACAACAGTCGCGCACTCTGAAACCGCAAGGACGTTCATCACTGTGTAGGCGTCAGAGTTTTACGAACCGAAGTACAATAATTACCTGACCAAGATCCCCTTAAATTTAACCAAAAATAAGCAAACTGACTGAATCTGTTTCTCGTGAGTAAGGGTTAAGATAGGTAAAGTCATCCGGTTTGCGCGCCGTAATGACTTAAGGTCGGTTTTCGTGCCATACCTTTTTGTAAGGGGTTAGGAAAGGTGTTTATTTGAGAAACATAATCCCCCCTGAGATATTTAAAGACATAAGGTCGGTTTTCGTGCCATACCTTTTTGAATGGGAGCGTGAAAGAAAAGTACATATTTCATTAGTAAATAAAAAACACTTCAAAAATACTTTAAAACCAACACCAAACTAACTACAGTTAAACTAACTACATTTACTAGCAGCAAACTACAAGCGTTATTCTAACATGCTTAATAATACACAGACATGCCTTAAGCTAAGGTAGCATCTCTAATATATAGTGGTACCAACTCTATACTAGAGATACTATTGCGGACAGCGCGGGCAAACAGCTAGCTAGGCTGTCGGCCTGCGACTGCGAACCCTCTGCGGGCTGCTCCCGCTTTTATAGGAATATATCGGGGGGGGGGGGCTTCGACAGTAGTTTGTTCTAACGCTGTATAGCACACTTTGAATTGCTCCAAGTCCGGTAACTGGGTCAAGGACACGTTAAAATATTTTGTAAAATAGCAAAGGTGTTACCTTTGCTATTTTACTTTGGAAGAAATCTGTACTACGTTTAAACAAGGGAGACTGTTATCCGTTTTACGCAAAACTCCTTGCACGATCTTTTGATAAAATGGAAAAGATTAATGCCGGAGGGCGATTCCCATTCCACCAAAATACAATGCATATCATTTCTATGCAACGGTCTCAGCTCTATTTTTACTTTTAATTTAATGCCTCGAAACTCATAAGTAAGGATGGACAGAAAGGCTTCTGAAATAGCAAGCTCGGAAGGAACAAGCCAAGTGTTTACACCTACAGCTTCCATAGCGATATGATGATTTTTACCACGCTGTTGCAGTATATATTAAATTTCCCCTTCCATAAATTTTGTGCTAAAACGTGGTTGTGTACATTGAATGTTTCTTGAATATTTTCTAAGTCCTAATCTAGGTCAAGGACACGTTGAAGATAAAAGCATTAAGTGTTAAGCAAACTACAAAACATTAAATGTTAAGGAAACACATTCCATCTACAATGTTATTATAAAGCATCAAAATATGGTCAGTTTACAACAGTCGTGCACTCTGAAACCGCAAGGACGTTCATCACTGTGTAGGCTTCAGAATACTACGAACCGAAGTACAATAATCCCCTGACCAAGATCCCCTTAAATATATTTAACTACACATGCAAATGCGCATGGTCTCTCAATTGCGCGTTGGGCCCACACACACTCAAGAGACCTACGCTGCAGCAGGCACTGCAACCCAGTGGGACGTTCATCCTAAAGGGCGGCAGGCTACTGCGCGGAGACGCTCGAAATCTCGGCTTATATAGGCGAAAAATGGGAAATAGGGATATTTAGGGGAAAACGGGATAAGGGATAACCCTACTTCGTTGCGGGATTTTGTCGGGAATTTGTCCCTTTCTGCTAAAAAGTTTATCCCTCGACCTTGACCTTGAACTTGACCCAAAGGGGGGGGGCTTGAACTTGGCCGGGGGGGGGCTTGAACTTGGCCGGGGGGGGGGGCTTGAACTTGGCCGGGGGGGGGGCCGGATGTAAACCGGTTCTAATTAGTACCCAGCTTTGCTATCTATATATTGATAGGGCAAGGTTATCCTTTGCGACCTGCTTTACTTTGTCTGGCACCTCATTCCAGCTTTGGTTCTCAGCCAGTATACACGTGCTCTATTCATTTTCCCTTCCATCCAACAACACCATGTCTTCTCCTCTGACTCCCGAAAAACTTCAACGTTTGAAGGAGTCCTTGAAGAAGTCGACGGAAAGAAGAAGCGGATTTAAGAAACCTTCAGCTTTTAAGTCTGCTCTTAGACGTGATTTTCGGTGTCACCCATTATATTTTCACCAGCGACCCTCAACTCAGCCTCAGCCTTCTACGTCCACAGCTCGACCTTCAACTCCACCACTAACTGTAGATGAGGTGATGGAGCGGACAAGAGTGATGGGGATCAATGATTTGGTGACGCCGATCGACACCTCCAAGGCCGAGTTCCGGAATCTGAAGCGGATGACGGAGTACAAGTTTGTGGCTAGGAACGGGGACCACGTGTTCCTCTTCCAACACACCGACCACTACGTCGAGGTGCGTCTGCCGCAGACTTGTCCACCACCACCCCCTCTGATAAACGACACCCAGGAGTTGTACTTCATGAGACAAGATGGGAGGGTAAAGTGGGTTTTAAAAAATAAAGTTTAAATTAAGCAGCGATCCCTAGACCAACCATTCCTAACCAAACCATCCCTCAGCACGCAAACGGTCCTTTTTAGGACCACCCTAAGCATTTCAAGTTAGGGACTTGGCCTGTACATAGGCAGGAGACTGTTAGTCTTATGTTTGTGTGCAGCCCACTTTGTGAAAATTTCTAAGTCCCAAGGTCCTTGAACATGACCCAAAAAGGGGGGGGGGTACAAAGTTTGTGCAAAGTATGTCATGTGGGTACTCAAATTAAACGGATTGATCAGACGAACAAGTTGGTGCAAAAAGAATTCAGATCCGACCAAGGGTATAGCAGCAACAGCGAAAAAACAACTATTTTCAAGGGCAAACCTAAATAACTTCTTTATTTACGGTTTAAAGTATATTAAGTGGGTACTCAAATTACGCGGATTGATCAGACGAACAAGTTAGTGCAAACAGAATTCAGATCTGACAACGGGTATAGCAGCAACAGCGAAAAAACACCTATTTTCAAGGACAAACCTAAATAACTTCTTTGTTTTTTAGTTCAAAGTATAACATGTGGGTACTTCAATTACGCGGCTTGCCAAGACAAACAAGAAGGTGCAATCTAAATTTAAATCTAACCAACAGTATAGCATCTGTAGCGTAAAACGATGGTTTGAAGGACAAGGTAACGTTGTGGTGAGGGTTAGGTGCCTATCATACACGATAACGCTCCATCATTATTCTTCCAGCTCTTGACGGATAAACATCTACCTAGAGGATCTGAAAAATGTCGCAGTTTTACAGGAACATGAGGAAGGTGACCTTCAGTAGTCCCCTTGACACTACTTTCTACTTCCTTGACAATGAAGACAGAAGGTCTACACTTTTAGTGGACAATGAGCGGTTTCGTCGAAGAATAATCGAGGTTGAAACACTTTTAGCTAGTTGTTTGCTTCGCAAAAAGAACCATATGAATACATGCACCGGTTTAGATCATAGTAGCTGTTATACTTATACAGCGTTGAAGCGCAAACATTATTGAAGTTTTTAGTTACGGAGCTAAGGTCTTGACAGTCTAAGAGCTAAACCCTAACTAACACATGTAAACTAGTTATTGTGCGATGTAAAACTTGGTGGGGAGACTGGTGTAGTGGGGGGACTGGTGTAGTGGGGGGACTACCATATGCCGCACACTTGCCACCTGCCGCCTGCCACCTCCCACCAACCATCTGCTTCGTTCTACTACACTTTTACCCCCACCATTTTGTTTGATACCAGAACGCTAGCTAGCGAATAGTCAGTACACCTCCGGCTCTCGACCGGTGAACATCGAGCTCTCCGAGACGCTCTTCACAAAATAACAATATCATTTCACTCAAGGTCTGATAGATGTTTCTATTTCATTGCCGTCACGTATTATTTCCTCCTGACAGCAATGAAATGCAAACACCTAACAGAACAGATAGGTGTCAAAAACACAACATGGACTCTGCGCAGGGATCGAAGTATCTACCGTCTTTCTTCAGAAAGCGAAGTGATGGCCGCAACTCGTCCGGATCAACAACATCGATGACAACCAACAACGGGGAACTATTGTAAACATGAATTATTGTAAATAAAGTAATATTTGTAATATGAATTATTGTAAATAAAATAAAGTAATATTTGTATTAGTACTACCTCGCACTCGTATCATTCGATTGCTTCATTCGATAATTTTCATTCGATATTTTATCGAATTAAAACTATCTAATCACAATCGGATTTTACGCGTGCGAGGTAGTACTTTTTTAAAATTACCTCCCCGTGACCTTGAACTTTGAACTTTAACTCATTTCGTCACAAAACCGCCTACGTCACTGGCTCAGCCCCAGATGACGTCTTTCATGACTCAGCGCATCCGGTCACGTGACCGGATGACGTCACTTCCGGCGCAAAACCCGCAAACCCACACTACTTTTGTGTGCTGTTCTGATGCTCAGAATAACAGGTATAGTCGGATAACAAGTTGGTATAGCGGAATTGGGGTTGATAAAACTACATAAAGATCCAGATTTCCAGTGTAAAATCCCCATAAGACAACGCACTATGTTAAGACAATTAACATTTTCTTTTATAACTTGGTAGATACTTGTGCTAGAATGATGAGGGATGGCTGAAATGTTTTGTAATTTTACGCAAACTAATTTAACGTGCAATAATTTTACATTCGGGGCTTTTCTGACCCTTTTTGGCCCAAAAACTCAAAATTTTAAAAATTAAAATCCCAAAAAAGGGTGTTAAAGTTGTCCGATTGTTTTACCCAAAACGTGTTCAGGGGGGTCACGTTAGGTACTTCTTAATCTATGGTGGTCCCGGGCTTAGGTTCCACCGTGCGGGTCATGCTATTAGTTTACTTTTCCATAGGAAATTCACTAATAAATTTATTGTGTGCATTTGCCATCACTAAATGAGAAAAATAAGTTTCCCGAAATTCATGATCTGCAATCTGATCCCGAACCGTCGTGTTTGTTTTCTCATTCAGGGATGGCAAACATCCGCAATAGTTTCGAGATAACATAAATACACCATTAGCAACGATGAATTTTAAACAAGAATAATGAAAGTGTCAAACTCAATATTTAAGGCTGACTGATGAACAACTAACTGTGATAAATTCCCACGCTTGACTCACTAATATAAATATGAGTTTTGTACCTAGAAAGGTGCAAATTACTAATTAAATTTAAAAAGGGATTTACTAGCCATATTTAACAATTATATAATAATATTTGGTTTTTGTTTCAGTTTGAGTTTGTTTTGCAACACATTGAAGCGATATTATGGCAATGACATAAAATTACGGGGTAAAAGTTACAGATGAGACCAGGAGGCTTTCTGAATAAACTTATTGAATGGAATAGCTCGTGTCCGGACGGTGAGGCCCGGCCTGCAGGCCAAGAGTCATTCTGAGCCGATTTCACGCATCGCGGCTCCAGACCCGCTGTCACTCCCATCCTGACCTCTCCGAGTGTCACTATACCTTGGTCATTTATTCAGATATCTCGTTGGCGGATCCTGAATCACTTTATAAAGTGCCAGCTGCTATGCCCCTGCTTCGTAAAGGGGTAAAAAGTCAGAGTAGAAATATTGTAAACAAAACAATGACAGTCTATAGTTAGATATAATCCTTAAAACTGTTTATTTAATTGAATTATTCATTGAATTAAGACAAATGATGTAAACTAAATAAAACTCTCCATCACATGAATAACATGGGGACTTGGAAGTCCCGTGGGGCAAAGCGCTGAGGGTTTTTCTAAACGGCAATGGATACATAGACTATATTTGTGCAACATTTCAGCAAAATTGGTCCAGTGGTTATATTAACTAGAATTTCCTAAGCGCAGCTTGCGCATCCCGTGTAAATAGTTAAATAGTAAACAAAACAATGACAGCCAGTAGTTTGGTCTGGTCTGTGGTAGTTAGTTATAATCCTTATAACAGCTGTTTATTTCATTGAATTGAATTAATAAAAACCACAAGTGACTTAAACAAATAAAACTATCCTCCATATTAATAACATGGGGATTTTGAAGTCCCGTGGGCAGAGCCCTGAGGCCTAAATCTAAAATCGAAAGCCAGTTTGCACATCTACACATCTAGACGCGTGTTTTGGTGTATAATATGTGAAGGTGAACCTTAAAACAAAAAAGCCTTATTCTTTACAACGTTTGCACGTAGCGTATTAATAATATAGATGGCCAGGCATAAATTACTTATCAATTGTATTTAAAAACTCTACAATCACTACTAATCTTCAATTGTTAATGCAAATACGAAAAGTCTGTAAAAAGCCTTTTTGACGCTTAAAATCTTCACAACGAAGTTGATGTGGATCTGTAACTGTGACATTTATTGAGTCTATTACTGTAGTTTGCCAGTTTAGGGACGGCATATGATTAGCAGACCCTTAGCACTCGTACGCACAGATACGAGCCGCCAGACAGTGGTAGGCCAGGCTACCGGTCACCTGTCAACGACTCTTAGCAAGACGCCTACAAATTATGAGGACTCCAAATTTGTCGGATACATTATGAAAAATAACACGCTATCAAAATATTTATTAGGTATTGAAGTGTCCCTTAGATGACTCAGTCAGCAGATATAGTGTGGCGGGAGTGCGGGGATGGGTTTTGAAGATGGTTGTCTTAGGCTTTAGGAAATATTTAATCGACACAAACCTTCCCAAGGCGACCAAACTATTAGATTAGTTTTGGGGGAAGCTGCAGCCTAGCTCCCTATAATTGGGTGCCCGGACCTGCGCACGTCTGCCTTTTGGCTCATTTTGCTGCTCCAGTGCTCTAGTCTTGTCTACCTAAACTGCTGGGGGCGTCCTTGAAAAAGCTCCCGAAGTGCAGAGGCATGCAAGACTTTGCTGACTTGAAAGTTCTTGACACATTCACTCCGTATTTTATATTTAGTGTATTAGTATTATATATTTTTTTGTTTTTAAGTTACATATGTGTAAGTAAAACCTTCAGTTTCATCAAAATGAATTTAATGACACAATTATGGTGACCTGATCTAATTTAACTCAGCAGAGCGCTGTATGGCGCGTTTTCTCATGTACTTCTCTCCGGAGGTATTAATTTTTAATTTTGATTAGAACAACCTACAAACAGCCTTAATAAACTATTTTATAAACTGTTTTCAAACCAAATAAATGACAAACTGCTGATTGACGCGTCACGGTCGCTCACGCAACACTCATCAACGCTGCGCTGATAAGATAACGACGCAAAACTCGGCAGTTCGACTCATTTTAATGGACTAGGCATTGTTAGAGGTATTTGCACTGTTTATATTATCAATGCTTATAACTGAACTAAATAGCTTAAGTTATCATTTATAACTCATACACCGACAAGAACGTTTTCCTGAGTTTTAGCGCCACGGAATGTTAAAAAACATGCATGAAATGTTGAAAATATGTCATTGACAAAAACAAACCACTTCGTAATAGAGAAAGGAAGGTGCAGGTTAGCAGTGATTGTGAATACTGTACAAACTAATACTGGAACCTCTTAAGAACGCGGCTAAATAGGAGCTGTATTGATAATCCCTGCGCGCTTTTTGGCTGGAATATAAATCTGTGACTTAGTGGAAGACAATTAATGCTCGCTTACTATTATTACGATAATTAACAAAAACAACCTTGATACACATTCTTTTATTAGTATAAAACTCAAATTTTCGGCTTAAGCCTTCATCAGGAGTAACAAAATTTTAAAACAAAACGATAAACAAAAATAAAATTAAAACATATGACTTATTAAACTTATTTAGATTTAGATAGTTAAGTTGTTATCTATATACATAAACTTTATACCGTAGCAGGGTTTTGTATATAAAAATGAACATTTACAATTAATTTTTAAGCATTTAACAAAAACAAGATAAAATAAACAGTGGTATGAATAAATAGCATTAAGAATTTTTTAGGTGATAAAATAAATAAATCGTATACAACATGATAAATTTTGGTTATCTTAAGTTAAGTCCAAATGGGTTTTTTGATTTCAGGACTAATTGATGGGCCTGCTCAAGTCGTCTTATCTTTCTATCTTGACAGTCAGTAGTCAATTTACATACGCCCTTCAGAGAATAACATTCCTGAACATTTTGTGAATGTTCTCTGGCATGAATGGCAACAGGCTTTTCTATCGAAGAATGATTAACATCATGCCTGTGGCCATTCATGCGTACTCTAAGGGCTGTTGTGGTTTTACCAATGTAGTCCTTAGGGCAATTTTTACAGGATAGTTGGTAAATTACATTGGTAGAAGCACAAGTAATGTTTCCACGTATTTTATATGATTTGTTAGTCTGGCTGCTAGTAAAACTAGTGGATGGAACAAGTGACTTACAAGTGATACAACGGGATTTATTGCAAGGATTACAACCAGACTTTGATCTTAAAGGTTGATTTATTTGAGGTAATTTTGGTTTAGTAAGTATGCTTTTCAAGTTGGGAGCTTTTTTGAAAATCAATCTGGGAGGTTTTGAAAATAAACTTTGAGTCAAAGGTGAGCTTTCAAAAATTTTGTGAGCAACCTTTAAAATGTTATTGGTTTTAAATAAGCCAGGAAAATATTGTGTGACAAATTTTGGGTCATTACCAAAAGAATTGTTTGCAGAGCTTTTTGAACAACTTATCTGCCTATCTATCAGCTGTTTTGGATAACCTTTTTTGCTGAGGGAATTACTAAGTTTATCTATATAATTAAGATAGTCGCGGTTTTCAGAACAAAGATTTTTTGCTCGAATAGATAGGCTTTTAGGAATCGATTTTTTAATATGAATTGGATGACAACTTGAGTAGGCTAAATAGTCCATGGTGTTAGTATCTTTTATATGGATTTTTGATTTTAAAGCCCCATTTGTAAGGAACACATCAACATCTAAAAAGGTCAATATTTCTTTTGAATATTTCCAAGTAAATTTTAGGATAGAAAAATTGTTTAGACTATCTAAGAATGAATTTAAACTGTCCATTCCGTGTTCCCAAACCATGAAAATGTCATCAATAAACCTAAGCCAAACTAGAGGTTTTAATGTTTGTGAATTTAGGAAACTTTCTTCAATATCACCCAAAAAAAGATTGGCAAAAGATGGGGCCATGCGAGTACCCATCGCGGTTCCTTTAACTTGAATGTAATTTTGGTCCATAAATCTGAAATTGTTCGTGGTTAAAACAAAATGAATCAGTCGTAAAATAAAATTAGTACTAGGCTTAGAGTTTGCTGGACGATGTTGTAAGTACTTTTTTACTGACTCTTTTCCTTGGTCGTGAGGAATATTAGTATAAAGAGAAACAACGTCAATGGAAACTAAAATCACATCTTCACTGAGAGAAGTATTTTTAAACATATAAACTATAGGTAAAACTTATTACGATAAGTAAGTAACTATAATTATGCTTCCATTTTTACTGTGTATAAAACGGTACTTAAAAGTTATAATTTGCCCCACATATTCCATGTACAATCTGTATCTAAAAAATGACCCTATGGACTCATAAACCACTCAACACCTGCTGTTGAAATTAACAAAACTTTGCATTCAAGTTGACTCAGGTTTAAAGCTTCATCAAAGTCCTTGGACTTAAAGGCTTCTCCCCATTGGACTTCAAAGTTACCATGTTACCTAAAAGATGTATTGTTCTCTTTTATATTCGTACAAACATAAACTTAAGTTGCACCGCCTGTTGGTGTTAGATCAAAACTAGGCCTATTAAGAATAAGGTAAGTCATTTTATAATTCCATTAAGTTAACCATTAGACAAGAATTGCCATTGGATATTACTCTACACAGGGATCACAGAATTTAGTGCGGGACAGTTACTGTTAATCACTTACCTTTAGCCCCAGCCTAAATTAGAACTTTTTTAATAAGCTTCTCAGGTCCCCGCCTGATTTGACTTAAAGACGTGAAACAGTAAGATATGATTAAATTAGCTAAAGTACGTCTTATGTCAACTGATCATAAATATTCAATAAACATAGGAAGAACGCTAAGTGCATTGTCATCATAAGTTTCTTTAAAAAATAAAAACAAAACTATAAATTTATTTGAATTCATAATCATTAGTAAAATCAATACAAAATATTATAATTTAGCTTTTATTGCCTACTTTTTTAACAGGGTAAAACTTATCCATGTTATACTAACACAAGTTTTAAAAATTTATTTGTTTAAATTCATGCAATTAAAATCTCATCAAATATATTTACTTGTCAAGAAATCATAAGATAAACAAAATTCTACTACAAAATGCCTAAACATAATTTATTTATTGATTATCTGGTCAAATTTGTTTATTCAATAACAAAAATAACAGCAATATTTGTTCAATGAATCTCGTCTTTAGGAAAATTATTAGCTGTACACAGAACCTAAACTAAGAAACAGCTCCATATATAATAATTGCTATAATAATATTTATCAGAGAATATTCAATTAGACACCAACATCTTTCGGTCAAGAAGGAATAATTCTTTGTCTCTTAGTATTTTTGATTTTTAATTTATTAAGCTTTACAAATTTGAAATGGCCGCCATTTTAAAACAGGAAATAATATTTCTCCAACATTTTTTTTAATGTGACTCACTAAGATAAACAAATATGCAACGTTGCAATTTGATATAGCAAATCCTTACAAAGATTTCACAATTTATGTTTTGTAAAAAACATATGCAGACTGACATAAAAAAGCGAGATATGACTACATTTTATATAATTAATCTTGTTTGATCCGGCAGTTTTTTAACACTCTGTTTAGTTGTTTTTAATACAAGGCATAAACCATATATAATTTAAGATACAGTTTCCATGTCAACATTTTATGTTGACTTTCTTTTTCCAAGCAATAATGTAAACCTTCAATGGTTCTAACTGTTTGGAATAAAATTTATTCGTTTCTATACCATACAAATTACGACTGAGAAAAATAATTATTATGTTTATGGTTACCCCAACACAGGCGAGTGGATAGAAAACAAGATAAAGGTAATTTGTCGTAGTCAATAAATAGAAAAAGAGTTAACAAAAGAAATTCGTACTTCGTGATAAGAAAGACGATTGATTGTAGCATATTCGCTTCACTTTATAATACCTAATAGAAAATGATCTACATCATGTTTTATCTCCGTGCGCCTAATTACGTTAAGGGAGCGTGCAACTGAATCACTTTTTAGATTTAAAATGTACCGAGTGCAGGAAATCAATAATTGCTTGATTTATTTCCATATCGTATTTTCATTGACTTACCATATCGTAATCATGTTTATTAAATGTTGTAATAAACTTTCTAAAGAAAATGTAAAAAGAACGTAAAAGCAGTTTATGCTAAAACACTCAAGCCTATAACAATCTTAACGAATAAAAAAAATTATTATCAACGTCGTTCCTGCTTGTTACTTAGGATACTGCTTAGGTCATTACTTGAAGCAAAATAAAGACAATTTTTACTAGTTTTAAAATTAAGACTGAAAGTTAAATAATAATTATTCGTACTGATTGATTGTTCCTTTCTGATGAAGAGGCCATCAACTTCTCAAGCTCGGTCTCCTTCGGGTGGGTTTTGTCCGCTGCGCGGTTCAACGGTGCTTCAAGCGCCTGGGACGGATCCAGTATCTGCTACAAATGCGGAGAGGCGGCCAATAAACACAATGTCTGCAGCAAAGGTTCTCACTGCTTCCTCTACAGTGAGCTTCAGCCAGAAGAAAAGGCCGACCACATAGCTGGATCCGGGGCTTGCCGCGATCTTAGGCTTGCCCTGGAAAAGGCTAAAAATGAAGAAAGACGAGTGCCAAGTGCAGAGACATTGAAGAAATTACAGTAGTTTCGTTCTCCCAGCACTACGGACTTCAGCACACCGGATAAGCAGCACGGGACTCACTCCCCGAAGTAATGTGACAAACAATTATGGGGAGAGAAAAGCCTTGCATGGGGGTGGGTTTAGTCGGTAGGTAAAATATATAATACTGATTGGTCTTCACATACATGTATAAACATATAAATTGACAACTTACTGGCCTTTGTTTATTAATAAATGTTGCTTGTTTTACTCAATAAATAATTGAATAATAATCGAACCTAACTGATATATTTCCTTATTACAGTTGTGTGCAAGATTAAGACACTATTTCTTGGTTTCTTGGTTACATATATGCATTTATAAGGAGATATTTAAACGTAAGCCACCCAAAACAATTTTAAGGCAACACTCTAAACCTGCAGTAAGCAAGTAGTCGCAGTCAGAGTAAGTCACAGCGAGTTAAATGTTCAGCAGCCTCTGCGGTCCCGGAAACAAATGTCTTTGTCGCTTGTGTGCTAATGAGACACTCGTGGTTTCAGTGTGGAACATCTTCGTCTGTATACGACTTCGGTTACACCGTCAATGCTCTCAAACTACACTCTAAACCTGCAGTAAGCAAGTAGTCGCAGTCAGAGTAAGTCACAGCGAGTTAATTGTTCAGCAGCCTCTGCGGTCCCGGAAACAAATGTCTTTGTCGCTTGTGTGCTAATGAGACACTCGTGGTTTCAGTGTGGAACATCTTCGTCTGTATACGACTTCGGTTACACCGTCAATGCTCTCAAACTACACTCTAAACCTGCAGTAAGCAAGTAGTCGCAGTCAGAGTAAGTCACAGCGAGTTAATTGTTCAGCAGCCTCTGCGGTCCCGGAAACAAATGTCTTTGTCGCTTGTGTGCTAATGAGACACTCGTGGTTTCAGTGTGGAACATCTTCGTCTGTATACGACTTCGGTTACACCGTCAATGCTCTCAAACTACACTCTAAACCTGCAGTAAGCAAGTAGTCGCAGTCAGACTAAGTCACAGCGAGTTAATTGTTCAGCAGCCTCTGCGGTCCCGGAAACTAATGTCTTTGTCGCTTGTGTGCTAATGAGACACTCGTGGTTTCAGTGTGGAACATCTTCGTCTGTATACGACTTCGGTTACACCGTCAATGCTCTCAAACTACACTCTAAACCTGCAGTAAGCAAGTAGTCGCAGTCAGAGTAAGTCACAGCGAGTTAAATGTTCAGCAGCCTCTGCGGTCCCGGAAACAAATGTCTTTGTCGCTTGTGTGCTAATGAGACACTCGTGGTTTCAGTGTGGAACATCTTCGTCTGTATACGACTTCGGTTACACCGTCAATGCTCTCAAACTACACTCTAAACCTGCAGTAAGCAAGTAGTCGCAGTCAGAGTAAGTCACAGCGAGTTAATTGTTCAGCAGCCTCTGCGGTCCCGGAAACAAATGTCTTTGTCGCTTGTGTGCTAATGAGACACTCGTGGTTTCAGTGTGGAACATCTTCGTCTGTATACGACTTCGGTTACACCGTCAATGCTCTCAAACTACACTCTAAACCTGCAGTAAGCAAGTAGTCGCAGTCAGAGTAAGTCACAGCGAGTTAATTGTTCAGCAGCCTCTGCGGTCCCGGAAACAAATGTCTTTGTCGCTTGTGTGCTAATGAGACACTCGTGGTTTCAGTGTGGAACATCTTCGTCTGTATACGACTTCGGTTACACCGTCAATGCTCTCAAACTACACTCTAAACCTGCAGTAAGCAAGTAGTCGCAGTCAGACTAAGTCACAGCGAGTTAATTGTTCAGCAGCCTCTGCGGTCCCGGAAACTAATGTCTTTGTCGCTTGTGTGCTAATGAGACACTCGTGGTTTCAGTGTGGAACATCTTCGTCTGTATACGACTTCGGTTACACCGTCAATGCTCTCAAACTACACTCTAAACCTGCAGTAAGCAAGTAGTCGCAGTCAGACTAAGTCACAGCGAGTTAATTGTTCAGCAGCCTCTGCGGTCCCGGAAACAAATGTCTTTGTCGCTTGTGTGCTAATGAGACACTCGTGGTTTCAGTGTGGAACATCTTCGTCTGTATACGACTTCGGTTACACCGTCAATGCTCTCAAACTACACTCTAAACCTGCAGTAAGCAAGTAGTCGCAGTCAGAGTAAGTCACAGCGAGTTAATTGTTCAGCAGCCTCTGCGGTCCCGGAAACAAATGTCTTTGTCGCTTGTGTGCTAATGAGACACTCGTGGTTTCAGTGTGGAACATCTTCGTCTGTATACGACTTCGGTTACACCGTCAATGCTCTCAAACTACACTCTAAACCTGCAGTAAGCAAGTAGTCGCAGTCAGAGTAAGTCACAGCGAGTTAATTGTTCAGCAGCCTCTGCGGTCCCGGAAACTAATGTCTTTGTCGCTTGTGTGCTAATGAGACACTCGTGGTTTCAGTGTGGAACATCTTCGTCTGTATACGACTTCGGTTACACAGTCAATGCTCTCAAACTACACTCTAAACCTGCAGTAAGCAAGTAGTCGCAGTCAGACTAAGTCACAGCGAGTTAATTGTTCAGCAGCCTCTGCGGTCCCGGAAACAAATGTCTTTGTCGCTTGTGTGCTAATGAGACACTCGTGGTTTCAGTGTGGAACATCTTCGTCTGTATACGACTTCGGTTACACAGTCAATGCTCTCAAACTACACTCTAAACCTGCAGTAAGCAAGTAGTCGCAGTCAGAGTAAGTCACAGCGAGTTAATTGTTCAGCAGCCTCTGCGGTCCCGGAAACAAATGTCTTTGTCGCTTGTGTGCTAATGAGACACTCGTGGTTTCAGTGTGGAACATCTTCGTCTGTATACGACTTCGGTTACACCGTCAATGCTCTCAAACTACACTCTAAACCTGCAGTAAGCAAGTAGTCGCAGTCAGAGTAAGTCACAGCGAGTTAATTGTTCAGCAGCCTCTGCGGTCCCGGAAACTAATGTCTTTGTCACTTGTGTGCTAATGAGACACTCGTAGTTTCAGTGTGGAACATCTTCGTCTGTATACGACTTCGGTTACACCGTCAATGCTCTCAAACTACACTCTAAACCTGCAGTAAGCAAGTAGTCGCAGTCAGAGTAAGTCACAGCGAGTTAATTGTTCAGCAGCCTCTGCGGTCCCGGAAACAAATGTCTTTGTCACTTGTGTGCTAATGAGACACTCGTGGTTTCAGTGTGGAACATCTTCGTCTGTATACGACTTCGGTTACACCGTCAATGCTCTCAAACTACACTCTAAACCTGCAGTAAGCAAGTAGTCGCAGTCAGACTAAGTCACAGCGAGTTAATTGTTCAGCAGCCTCTGCGGTCCCGGAAACAAATGTCTTTGTCGCTTGTGTGCTAATGAGACACTCGTGGTTTCAGTGTGGAACATCTTCGTCTGTATACGACTTCGGTTACACCGTCAATGCTCTAAAACTACACTCTAAACCTGCAGTAAGCAAGTAGTCGCAGTCAGAGTAAGTCACAGCGAGTTAATTGTTCAGCAGCCTCTGCGGTCCCGGAAACTAATGTCTTTGTCGCTTGTGTGCTAATGAGACACTCGTGGTTTCAGTGTGGAACATCTTCGTCTGTATACGACTTCGGTTACACAGTCAATGCTCTCAAACTACACTCTAAACCTGCAGTAAGCAAGTAGTCGCAGTCAGACTAAGTCACAGCGAGTTAATTGTTCAGCAGCCTCTGCGGTCCCGGAAACAAATGTCTTTGTCGCTTGTGTGCTAATGAGACACTCGTGGTTTCAGTGTGGAACATCTTCGTCTGTATACGACTTCGGTTACACAGTCAATGCTCTCAAACTACACTCTAAACCTGCAGTAAGCAAGTAGTCGCAGTCAGAGTAAGTCACAGCGAGTTAATTGTTCAGCAGCCTCTGCGGTCCCGGAAACTAATGTCTTTGTCGCTTGTGTGCTAATGAGACACTCGTGGTTTCAGTGTGGAACATCTTCGTCTGTATACGACTTCGGTTACACAGTCAATGCTCTCAAACTACACTCTAAACCTGCAGTAAGCAAGTAGTCGCAGTCAGAGTAAGTCACAGCGAGTTAATTGTTCAGCAGCCTCTGCGGTCCCGGAAACAAATGTCTTTGTCGCTTGTGTGCTAATGAGACACTCGTGGTTTCAGTGTGGAACATCTTCGTCTGTATACGACTTCGGTTACACCGTCAATGCTCTCAAACTACACTCTAAACCTGCAGTAAGCAAGTAGTCGCAGTCAGAGTAAGTCACAGCGAGTTAATTGTTCAGCAGCCTCTGCGGTCCCGGAAACAAATGTCTTTGTCGCTTGTGTGCTAATGAGACACTCGTGGTTTCAGTGTGGAACATCTTCGTCTGTATACGACTTCGGTTACACAGTCAATGCTCTCAAACTACACTCTAAACCTGCAGTAAGCAAGTAGTCGCAGTCAGAGTAAGTCACAGCGAGTTAATTGTTCAGCAGCCTCTGCGGTCCCGGAAACAAATGTCTTTGTCGCTTGTGTGCTAATGAGACACTCGTGGTTTCAGTGTGGAACATCTTCGTCTGTATACGACTTCGGTTACACAGTCAATGCTCTCAAACTACACTCTAAACCTGCAGTAAGCAAGTAGTCGCAGTCAGACTAAGTCACAGCGAGTTAATTGTTCAGCAGCCTTTGCGGTCCCGGAAACAAATGTCTTTGTCGCTTGTGTGCTAATGAGACACTCGTGGTTTCAGTGTGGAACATCTTCGTCTGTATACGACTTCGGTTACACAGTCAATGCTCTCAAACTACACTCTAAACCTGCAGTAAGCAAGTAGTCGCAGTCAGACTAAGTCACAGCGAGTTAATTGTTCAGCAGCCTCTGCGGTCCCGGAAACTAATGTCTTTGTCGCTTGTGTGCTAATGAGACACTCGTGGTTTCAGTGTGGAACATCTTCGTCTGTATACGACTTCGGTTACACAGTCAATGCTCTCAAACTACACTCTAAACCTGCAGTAAGCAAGTAGTCGCAGTCAGAGTAAGTCACAGCGAGTTAATTGTTCAGCAGCCTCTGCGGTCCCGGAAACAAATGTCTTTGTCGCTTGTGTGCTAATGAGACACTCGTGGTTTCAGTGTGGAACATCTTCGTCTGTATACGACTTCGGTTACACCGTCAATGCTCTCAAACTACACTCTAAACCTGCAGTAAGCAAGTAGTCGCAGTCAGACTAAGTCACAGCGAGTTAATTGTTCAGCAGCCTCTGCGGTCCCGGAAACAAATGTCTTTGTCACTTGTGTGCTAATGAGACACTCGTGGTTTCAGTGTGGAACATCTTCGTCTGTATACGACTTCGGTTACACCGTCAATGCTCTCAAACTACACTCTAAACCTGCAGTAAGCAAGTAGTCGCAGTCAGAGTAAGTCACAGCGAGTTAATTGTTCAGCAGCCTCTGCGGTCCCGGAAACAAATGTCTTTGTCACTTGTGTGCTAATAAGACACTCGTGGTTTCAGTGTGGAACATCTTCGTCTGTATACGACTTCGGTTACACCGTCAATGCTCTCAAACTACACTCTAAACCTGCAGTAAGCAAGTAGTCGCAGTCAGACTAAGTCACAGCGAGTTAATTGTTCAGCAGCCTCTGCGGTCCCGGAAACAAATGTCTTTGTCGCTTGTGTGCTAATGAGACACTCGTGGTTTCAGTGTGGAACATCTTCGTCTGTATACGACTTCGGTTACACAGTCAATGCTCTCAAACTACACTCTAAACCTGCAGTAAGCAAGTAGTCGCAGTCAGAGTAAGTCACAGCGAGTTAATTGTTCAGCAGCCTCTGCGGTCCCGGAAACTAATGTCTTTGTAGCTTGTGTGCTAATGAGACACTCGTGGTTTCAGTGTGGAACATCTTCGTCTGTATACGACTTCGGTTACACCGTCAATGCTCTCAAACTACACTCTAAACCTGCAGTAAGCAAGTAGTCGCAGTCAGACTAAGTCACAGCGAGTTAATTGTTCAGCAGCCTCTGCGGTCCCGGAAACTAATGTCTTTGTCGCTTGTGTGCTAATGAGACACTCGTGGTTTCAGTGTGGAACATCTTCGTCTGTATACGACTTCGGTTACACCGTCAATGCTCTCAAACTACACTCTAAACCTGCAGTAAGCAAGTAGTCGCAGTCAGACTAAGTCACAGCGAGTTAATTGTTCAGCAGCCTCTGCGGTCCCGGAAACAAATGTCTTTGTCGCTTGTGTGCTAATGAGACACTCGTGGTTTCAGTGTGGAACATCTTCGTCTGTATACGACTTCGGTTACACAGTCAATGCTCTCAAACTACACTCTAAACCTGCAGTAAGCAAGTAGTCGCAGTCAGAGTAAGTCACAGCGAGTTAATTGTTCAGCAGCCTCTGCGGTCCCGGAAACAAATGTCTTTGTCACTTGTGTGCTAATGAGACACTCGTGGTTTCAGTGTGGAACATCTTCGTCTGTATACGACTTCGGTTACACCGTCAATGCTCTCAAACTACACTCTAAACCTGCAGTAAGCAAGTAGTCGCAGTCAGACTAAGTCACAGCGAGTTAATTGTTCAGGAGCCTCTGCGGTCCCGGAAACAAATGTCTTTGTCGCTTGTGTGCTAATGAGACACTCGTGGTTTCAGTGTGGAACATCTTCGTCTGTATACGACTTCGGTTACACAGTCAATGCTCTCAAACTACACTCTAAACCTGCAGTAAGCAAGTAGTCGCAGTCAGACTAAGTCACAGCGAGTTAATTGTTCAGCAGCCTCTGCGGTCCCGGAAACTAATGTCTTTGTCGCTTGTGTGCTAATGAGACACTCGTGGTTTCAGTGTGGAACATCTTCGTCTGTATACGACTTCGGTTACACAGTCAATGCTCTCAAACTACACTCTAAACCTGCAGTAAGCAAGTAGTCGCAGTCAGAGTAAGTCACAGCGAGTTAATTGTTCAGCAGCCTCTGCGGTCCCGGAAACAAATGTCTTTGTCGCTTGTGTGCTAATGAGACACTCGTGGTTTCAGTGTGGAACATCTTCGTCTGTATACGACTTCGGTTACACCGTCAATGCTCTCAAACTACACTCTAAACCTGCAGTAAGCAAGTAGTCGCAGTCAGACTAAGTCACAGCGAGTTAATTGTTCAGCAGCCTCTGCGGTCCCGGAAACAAATGTCTTTGTCGCTTGTGTGCTAATGAGACACTCGTGGTTTCAGTGTGGAACATCTTCGTCTGTATACGACTTCGGTTACACAGTCAATGCTCTCAAACTACACTCTAAACCTGCAGTAAGCAAGTAGTCGCAGTCAGAGTAAGTCACAGCGAGTTAATTGTTCAGCAGCCTCTGCGGTCCCGGAAACTAATGTCTTTGTCGCTTGTGTGCTAATGAGACACTCGTGGTTTCAGTGTGGAACATCTTCGTCTGTATACGACTTCGGTTACACCGTCAATGCTCTCAAACTACACTCTAAACCTGCAGTAAGCAAGTAGTCGCAGTCAGACTAAGTAGTGAGTTAATTGTTCAGCAGCCTCTGCGGTCCCGGAAACTAATGTCTTTGTCGCTTGTGTGCTAATGAGACACTCGTGGTTTCAGTGTGGAACATCTTCGTCTGTATACGACTTCGGTTACACCGTCAATGCTCTCAAACTACACTCTAAACCTGCAGTAAGCAAGTAGTCGCAGTCAGACTAAGTCATAGCGAGTTAATTGTTCAGCAGCCTCTGCGGTCCCGGAAACAAATGTCTTTGTCGCTTGTGTGCTAATGAGACACTCGTGGTTTCAGTGTGGAACATCTTCGTCTGTATACGACTTCGGTTACACAGTCAATGCTCTCAAACTACACTCTAAACCTGCAGTAAGCAAGTAGTCGCAGTCAGAGTAAGTCACAGCGAGTTAATTGTTCAGCAGCCTCTGCGGTCCCGGAAACAAATGTCTTTGTCACTTGTGTGCTAATGAGACACTCGTGGTTTCAGTGTGGAACATCTTCGTCTGTATACGACTTCGGTTACACCGTCAATGCTCTCAAAATACACTCTAAACCTGCAGTAAGCAAGTAGTCGCAGTCAGACTAAGTCACAGCGAGTTAATTGTTCAGCAGCCTCTGCGGTCCCGGAAACAAATGTCTTTGTCGCTTGTGTGCTAATGAGACACTCGTGGTTTCAGTGTGGAACATCTTCGTCTGTATACGACTTCGGTTACACCGTCAATGCTCTCAAACTACACTCTAAACCTGCAGTAAGCAAGTAGTCGCAGTCAGAGTAAGTCACAGCGAGTTAATTGTTCAGCAGCCTCTGCGGTCCCGGAAACAAATGTCTTTGTCACTTGTGTGCTAATGAGACACTCGTGGTTTCAGTGTGGAACATCTTCGTCTGTATACGACTTCGGTTACACCGTCAATGCTCTCAAACTACACTCTAAACCTGCAGTAAGCAAGTAGTCGCAGTCAGAGTAAGTCACAGCGAGTTAATTGTTCAGCAGCCTCTGCGGTCCCGGAAACTAATGTCTTTGTCGCTTGTGTGCTAATGAGACACTCGTGGTTTCAGTGTGGAACATCTTCGTCTGTATACGACTTCGGTTACACCGTCAATGCTCTCAAACTACACTCTAAACCTGCAGTAAGCAAGTAGTCGCAGTCAGACTAAGTCACAGCGAGTTAATTGTTCAGCAGCCTCTGCGGTCCCGGAAACAAATGTCTTTGTCACTTGTGTGCTAATGAGACACTCGTGGTTTCAGTGTGGAACATCTTCGTCTGTATACGACTTCGGTTACACCGTCAATGCTCTCAAACTACACTCTAAACCTGCAGTAAGCAAGTAGTCGCAGTCAGAGTAAGTCACAGCGAGTTAATTGTTCAGCAGCCTCTGCGGTCCCGGAAACAAATGTCTTTGTCGCTTGTGTGCTAATGAGACACTCGTGGTTTCAGTGTGGAACATCTTCGTCTGTATACGACTTCGGTTACACCGTCAATGCTCTCAAACTACACTCTAAACCTGCAGTAAGCAAGTAGTCGCAGTCAGAGTAAGTCACAGCGAGTTAATTGTTCAGCAGCCTCTGCGGTCCCGGAAACAAATGTCTTTGTCACTTGTGTGCTAATGAGACACTCGTGGTTTCAGTGTGGAACATCTTCGTCTGTATACGACTTCGGTTACACCGTCAATGCTCTCAA
The DNA here is from genome assembly GCA_963675035.1 of Allygus modestus. NCBI lineage: Eukaryota > Metazoa > Arthropoda > Insecta > Hemiptera > Cicadellidae > Allygus > Allygus modestus. The sequence continues at coordinate 72,294,145 of OY776111.1, read as the reverse complement.
ACTACACTCTAAACCTGCAGTAAGCAAGTAGTCGCAGTCAGAGTAAGTCACAGCGAGTTAATTGTTCAGCAGCCTCTGCGGTCCCGGAAACTAATGTCTTTGTCGCTTGTGTGCTAATGAGACACTCGTGGTTTCAGTGTGGAACATCTTCGTCTGTATACGACTTCGGTTACACCGTCAATGCTCTCAAACTACACTCTAAACCTGCAGTAAGCAAGTAGTCGCAGTCAGACTAAGTCACAGCGAGTTAATTGTTCAGCAGCCTCTGCGGTCCCGGAAACAAATGTCTTTGTCGCTTGTGTGCTAATGAGACACTCGTGGTTTCAGTGTGGAACATCTTCGTCTGTATACGACTTCGGTTACACCGTCAATGCTCTCAAACTACACTCTAAACCTGCAGTAAGCAAGTAGTCGCAGTCAGAGTAAGTCACAGCGAGTTAATTGTTCAGCAGCCTCTGCGGTCCCGGAAACAAATGTCTTTGTCGCTTGTGTGCTAATGAGACACTCGTGGTTTCAGTGTGGAACATCTTCGTCTGTATACGACTTCGGTTACACCGTCAATGCTCTCAAACTACACTCTAAACCTGCAGTAAGCAAGTAGTCGCAGTCAGACTAAGTCACATCGAGTTAATTGTTCAGCAGCCTCTGCGGTCCCGGAAACAAATGTCTTTGTCGCTTGTGTGCTAATGAGACACTCGTGGTTTCAGTGTGGAACATCTTCGTCTGTATACGACTTCGGTTACACCGTCAATGCTCTCAAACTACACTCTAAACCTGCAGTAAGCAAGTAGTCGCAGTCAGAGTAAGTCACAGCGAGTTAATTGTTCAGCAGCCTCTGCGGTCCCGGAAACAAATGTCTTTGTCGCTTGTGTGCTAATGAGACACTCGTGGTTTCAGTGTGGAACATCTTCGTCTGTATACGACTTCGGTTACACCGTCAATGCTCTCAAACTACACTCTAAACCTGCAGTAAGCAAGTAGTCGCAGTCAGAGTAAGTCACAGCGAGTTAATTGTTCAGCAGCCTCTGCGGTCCCGGAAACAAATGTCTTTGTCACTTGTGTGCTAATGAGACACTCGTGGTTTCAGTGTGGAACATCTTCGTCTGTATACGACTTCGGTTACACCGTCAATGCTCTCAAACTACACTCTAAACCTGCAGTAAGCAAGTAGTCGCAGTCAGAGTAAGTCACAGCGAGTTAATTGTTCAGCAGCCTCTGCGGTCCCGGAAACAAATGTCTTTGTCGCTTGTGTGCTAATGAGACACTCGTGGTTTCAGTGTGGAACATCTTCGTCTGTATACGACTTCGGTTACACCGTCAATGCTCTCAAACTACACTCTAAACCTGCAGTAAGCAAGTAGTCGCAGTCAGAGTAAGTCACAGCGAGTTAATTGTTCAGCAGCCTCTGCGGTCCCGGAAACAAATGTCTTTGTCGCTTGTGTGCTAATGAGACACTCGTGGTTTCAGTGTGGAACATCTTCGTCTGTATACGACTTCGGTTACACCGTCAATGCTCTCAAACTACACTCTAAACCTGCAGTAAGCAAGTAGTCGCAGTCAGAGTAAGTCACAGCGAGTTAATTGTTCAGCAGCCTCTGCGGTCCCGGAAACAAATGTCTTTGTCGCTTGTGTGCTAATGAGACACTCGTGGTTTCAGTGTGGAACATCTTCGTCTGTATACGACTTCGGTTACACCGTCAATGCTCTCAAAATACACTCTAAACCTGCAGTAAGCAAGTAGTCGCAGTCAGACTAAGTCACAGCGAGTTAATTGTTCAGCAGCCTCTGCGGTCCCGGAAACAAATGTCTTTGTCGCTTGTGTGCTAATGAGACACTCGTGGTTTCAGTGTGGAACATCTTCGTCTGTATACGACTTCGGTTACACCGTCAATGCTCTCAAACTACACTCTAAACCTGCAGTAAGCAAGTAGTCGCAGTCAGAGTAAGTCACAGTGAGTTAATTGTTCAGCAGCCTCTGCGGTCCCGGAAACAAATGTCTTTGTCACTTGTGTGCTAATGAGACACTCGTGGTTTCAGTGTGGAACATCTTCGTCTGTATACGACTTCGGTTACACCGTCAATGCTCTCAAACTACACTCTAAACCTGCAGTAAGCAAGTAGTCGCAGTCAGAGTAAGTCACAGCGAGTTAATTGTTCAGCAGCCTCTGCGGTCCCGGAAACTAATGTCTTTGTCGCTTGTGTGCTAATGAGACACTCGTGGTTTCAGTGTGGAACATCTTCGTCTGTATACGACTTCGGTTACACCGTCAATGCTCTCAAACTACACTCTAAACCTGCAGTAAGCAAGTAGTCGCAGTCAGACTAAGTCACAGCGAGTTAATTGTTCAGCAGCCTCTGCGGTCCCGGAAACAAATGTCTTTGTCACTTGTGTGCTAATGAGACACTCGTGGTTTCAGTGTGGAACATCTTCGTCTGTATACGACTTCGGTTACACCGTCAATGCTCTCAAACTACACTCTAAACCTGCAGTAAGCAAGTAGTCGCAGTCAGAGTAAGTCACAGCGAGTTAATTGTTCAGCAGCCTCTGCGGTCCCGGAAACAAATGTCTTTGTCGCTTGTGTGCTAATGAGACACTCGTGGTTTCAGTGTGGAACATCTTCGTCTGTATACGACTTCGGTTACACCGTCAATGCTCTCAAACTACACTCTAAACCTGCAGTAAGCAAGTAGTCGCAGTCAGAGTAAGTCACAGCGAGTTAATTGTTCAGCAGCCTCTGCGGTCCCGGAAACAAATGTCTTTGTCACTTGTGTGCTAATGAGACACTCGTGGTTTCAGTGTGGAACATCTTCGTCTGTATACGACTTCGGTTACACCGTCAATGCTCTCAAACTACACTCTAAACCTGCAGTAAGCAAGTAGTCGCAGTCAGAGTAAGTCACAGCGAGTTAATTGTTCAGCAGCCTCTGCGGTCCCGGAAACTAATGTCTTTGTCGCTTGTGTGCTAATGAGACACTCGTGGTTTCAGTGTGGAACATCTTCGTCTGTATACGACTTCGGTTACACCGTCAATGCTCTCAAACTACACTCTAAACCTGCAGTAAGCAAGTAGTCGCAGTCAGACTAAGTCACAGCGAGTTAATTGTTCAGCAGCCTCTGCGGTCCCGGAAACAAATGTCTTTGTCGCTTGTGTGCTAATGAGACACTCGTGGTTTCAGTGTGGAACATCTTCGTCTGTATACGACTTCGGTTACACCGTCAATGCTCTCAAACTACACGCTAAACCTGCAGTAAGCAAGTAGTCGCAGTCAGAGTAAGTCACAGCGAGTTAATTGTTCAGCAGCCTCTGCGGTCCCGGAAACAAATGTCTTTGTCGCTTGTGTGCTAATGAGACACTCGTGGTTTCAGTGTGGAACATCTTCGTCTGTATACGACTTCGGTTACACCGTCAATGCTCTCAAACTACACTCTAAACCTGCAGTAAGCAAGTAGTCGCAGTCAGACTAAGTCACATCGAGTTAATTGTTCAGCAGCCTCTGCGGTCCCGGAAACAAATGTCTTTGTCGCTTGTGTGCTAATGAGACACTCGTGGTTTCAGTGTGGAACATCTTCGTCTGTATACGACTTCGGTTACACCGTCAATGCTCTCAAACTACACTCTAAACCTGCAGTAAGCAAGTAGTCGCAGTCAGAGTAAGTCACAGCGAGTTAATTGTTCAGCAGCCTCTGCGGTCCCGGAAACAAATGTCTTTGTCGCTTGTGTGCTAATGAGACACTCGTGGTTTCAGTGTGGAACATCTTCGTCTGTATACGACTTCGGTTACACCGTCAATGCTCTCAAACTACACTCTAAACCTGCAGTAAGCAAGTAGTCGCAGTCAGAGTAAGTCACAGCGAGTTAATTGTTCAGCAGCCTCTGCGGTCCCGGAAACAAATGTCTTTGTCACTTGTGTGCTAATGAGACACTCGTGGTTTCAGTGTGGAACATCTTCGTCTGTATACGACTTCGGTTACACCGTCAATGCTCTCAAACTACACTCTAAACCTGCAGTAAGCAAGTAGTCGCAGTCAGAGTAAGTCACAGCGAGTTAATTGTTCAGCAGCCTCTGCGGTCCCGGAAACAAATGTCTTTGTCGCTTGTGTGCTAATGAGACACTCGTGGTTTCAGTGTGGAACATCTTCGTCTGTATACGACTTCGGTTACACCGTCAATGCTCTCAAACTACACTCTAAACCTGCAGTAAGCAAGTAGTCGCAGTCAGAGTAAGTCACAGCGAGTTAATTGTTCAGCAGCCTCTGCGGTCCCGGAAACAAATGTCTTTGTCGCTTGTGTGCTAATGAGACACTCGTGGTTTCAGTGTGGAACATCTTCGTCTGTATACGACTTCGGTTACACCGTCAATGCTCTCAAACTACACTCTAAACCTGCAGTAAGCAAGTAGTCGCAGTCAGAGTAAGTCACAGCGAGTTAATTGTTCAGCAGCCTCTGCGGTCCCGGAAACAAATGTCTTTGTCGCTTGTGTGCTAATGAGACACTCGTGGTTTCAGTGTGGAACATCTTCGTCTGTATACGACTTCGGTTACACCGTCAATGCTCTCAAACTACACTCTAAACCTGCAGTAAGCAAGTAGTCGCAGTCAGAGTAAGTCACAGCGAGTTAATTGTTCAGCAGCCTCTGCGGTCCCGGAAACTAATGTCTTTGTCGCTTGTGTGCTAATGAGACACTCGTGGTTTCAGTGTGGAACATCTTCGTCTTTATACGACTTCGGTTACACAGTCAATGCTCTCAAACTACACTCTAAACCTGCAGTAAGCAAGTAGTCGCAGTCAGAGTAAGTCACAGCGAGTTAATTGTTCAGCAGCCTCTGCGGTCCCGGAAACAAATGTCTTTGTCGCTTGTGTGCTAATGAGACACTCGTGGTTTCAGTGTGGAACATCTTCGTCTGTATACGACTTCGGTTACACCGTCAATGCTCTCAAACTACACTCTAAACCTGCAGTAAGCAAGTAGTCGCAGTCAGACTAAGTCACAGCGAGTTAATTGTTCAGCAGCCTCTGCGGTCCCGGAAACAAATGTCTTTGTCACTTGTGTGCTAATGAGACACTCGTGGTTTCAGTGTGGAACATCTTCGTCTGTATACGACTTCGGTTACACCGTCAATGCTCTCAAACTACACTCTAAACCTGCAGTAAGCAAGTAGTCGCAGTCAGAGTAAGTCACAGCGAGTTAATTGTTCAGCAGCCTCTGCGGTCCCGGAAACAAATGTCTTTGTCGCTTGTGTGCTAATGAGACACTCGTGGTTTCAGTGTGGAACATCTTCGTCTGTATACGACTTCGGTTACACCGTCAATGCTCTCAAACTACACTCTAAACCTGCAGTAAGCAAGTAGTCGCAGTCAGACTAAGTCACATCGAGTTAATTGTTCAGCAGCCTCTGCGGTCCCGGAAACAAATGTCTTTGTCGCTTGTGTGCTAATGAGACACTCGTGGTTTCAGTGTGGAACATCTTCGTCTGTATACGACTTCGGTTACACCGTCAATGCTCTCAAACTACACTCTAAACCTGCAGTAAGCAAGTAGTCGCAGTCAGAGTAAGTCACAGCGAGTTAATTGTTCAGCAGCCTCTGCGGTCCCGGAAACAAATGTCTTTGTCGCTTGTGTGCTAATGAGACACTCGTGGTTTCAGTGTGGAACATCTTCGTCTGTATACGACTTCGGTTACACCGTCAATGCTCTCAAACTACACTCTAAACCTGCAGTAAGCAAGTAGTCGCAGTCAGAGTAAGTCACAGCGAGTTAATTGTTCAGCAGCCTCTGCGGTCCCGGAAACAAATGTCTTTGTCGCTTGTGTGCTAATGAGACACTCGTGGTTTCAGTGTGGAACATCTTCGTCTGTATACGACTTCGGTTACACCGTCAATGCTCTCAAACTACACTCTAAACCTGCAGTAAGCAAGTAGTCGCAGTCAGAGTAAGTCACAGCGAGTTAATTGTTCAGCAGCCTCTGCGGTCCCGGAAACTAATGTCTTTGTCGCTTGTGTGCTAATGAGACACTCGTGGTTTCAGTGTGGAACATCTTCGTCTGTATACGACTTCGGTTACACCGTCAATGCTCTCAAACTACTGTTAAATATACAAATCGGTTAAGTAATACCTTTGATATTAATATTTTAAAGTGGTTGTCGTTCGCAGCCTCTTTTTTCCTCACTCCACCCCACCACATAAGCTACAGATCTATGGGTGGAACGTAACCAGCAAACTAGCCGTTACAGTACGAGTTGTACAGTACTGATAACATTTACTTGCTAGAACTGGGATTCAAACCAGGACAGGCTGCTGCCATGGTCAGACCACTACGCCAACGACTCACAAATAGTTAAACTTGTTAGAAAAATTTAAATAATTTGTGTGAATTTCCTCATTTTACCAAAAGATTCAAAGTATGTGAATGTTAAAAGATCTTGTAAAACATATAGCTAACTTCCCAATTTAAAAACTGGCTGTAAAATTTAAACCGTAATAAATTATTAATTAATTTACATTATAATACGTAAAAAAACTATGAAATAAGACCTTTAACACGTCTTGCGTCTATTACCGGACTTCTATCATTGGTTTTTGTTTGATTTCACGTGGATAGTCAGTTGACTCGAAAAGGATCGATTCCCGACATAACATTTGCTTACAGAACAAGACTGAGGTGGGATTATATTGAAGCTGCTCTGAGATGGAATGTCAACGGTCTGAATATATTTGAGTGGATACAACCATTTTTTTGTTCAGTTTTTAATTTTGACGGGGACGGTTTAACATATTTGCAAAGTAATTCCGCACAAATCAGTTTTTTATTTTTTTTTTTATTTTTTTAATAGATGTATGTTTAAAGAGATATTCAAATATATATTTTAATTCCATTTTAAAGCGGGGATCTTACGATACACGTAGTAAATGTTATTTTTTTGTTCTTGTCCAAATGTCAAATATATTTGTGACGTAACAGTTGTGTATTCGCAAATATCGAATGTCAGTGTGTCTTATTTTTCTTTTTTACCTTGCTCGCACATTACGACTCACAAAATAAATTCACGGTTACATTTATAATATTTTAAGAATATTTTTTTTTTTATTATAGAAAAGTAAAATTGAATTAATGTTTTTTTATCAAAATGCTAAAGAACTTAACTAAAACCTGTGATGCTGACCTTTATTTATGCATTCCATTCGGATGGTTAAAAGTTAGTAATTGCCTACCTATTAATAATTTCTAGCAGTTAATGACCTTAAAACAGGATTTCTTTCTAACATAAACTCACTATCACCAAAAATTAATTTTAAACAATGAAAATACTCCACGTCGAGTGAGCGTAGTTGAGTTGTTACGCTCAGTTTATTGATTTGTGAGTTTCGATACTAGAAACGACAAAACACCAATATGTATGTAAATGCATCTCCACCTTTCTTCCTCGACACTGTGCAATGTAACTGCCCGCCTATTGCAGCTGCAATGTTGTCGATCAGTACTGTCGAGTAGCACATGCATATTATTTATTTTGATGATTTACATTCCAAAGAAAAATTCCATCTTTGAAATTTGAATAAGTCGTTATTCTTTGTTTGACGCATAACAGTACGCGGTGGATTTGAGGTGACAGCTGTATTGTTATTAGTTTTATAGTTTCGTCATGTTATTAAATGTTTTTCATACTAACGTGTAATATACATTCGTCTTAAACCTTCATAAACAGTCAAACACACCTTATCAGGTGGATTTGAGGTGACAGCTGTATTGTTATTAGTTTTATAGTTTCGTCATGCTATTAAATGTTTTTCATACTAACGTGAAATATACATTCGTCTTAAACCTTCATAAACAGTCAAATACACCTTATCAGGTGGATTTGAGGTGACAGCTGTATTGTTATTAGTTTTATAGTTTCGTCATGTTATTAAATGTTTTTCATACTAACGTGAAATATACATTCGTCTTAAACCTTCATAAACAGTCAAACACACCTTATCAGGTGGATTTGAGGTGACAGCTGTATTGTTATTAGTTTTATAGTTTCGTCATGTTATTAAATGTTTTTCATACTAACGTGAAATATACATTCGTCTTAAACCTTCATAAACAGTCAAACACACCTTATCAGGTGGATTTGAGGTGACAGCTGTATTGTTATTAGTTTTATAGTTTCGTCATGTTATTAAATGTTTTTCATACTAACGTGAAATATACATTCGTCTTAAACCTTCATAAACAGTCAAATACACCTTATCAGGTGGATTTGAGGTGACAGCTGTATTGTTATTAGTTTTATAGTTTCGTCATGTTATTAAATGTTTTTCATACTAACGTGAAATATACATTCGTCTTAAACCTTCATAAACAGTGAAATACACCTTATCAGTTTAATGAAATGTAATTGGAACATCCGAATGACTACAACTACGGTTGAAAAAAAACAAACTATAAATCACTCCTATGAACTATTTTTCACTTAAATCTAAATACATATATCCGTCTCTAATATGGGTTTATCTAAACAGTTAGAATTTTATCAGAAGCGTGAAACATTAAAAAATATTGTTTGCTTATTACCTCAGCAATAACTAAGTCCTAAAATAAAATATCCACAATTCCTAAATGATCAATTTAATTTACGGAATGTAATAAAAGACGTCTTACAGCACTTAAGTGTAGATGTATTCTAAAGTGTTGCAAGACGTCTTTTATTACATCCCGTTAGTAATAACAACACGTGATTTGCTAATCAAAAAATTGTTTTAATTTAATTTATCATAACTGGATTTACTTATTCATTGTCTGCTTTGGGTTGTTTACAAATTTTTAGGAAACCTAGAAGTAACTTGTTTATACAAAAACTGAAAAAACTATCGAGTGTTGCAAAATTAGCTGCTTGAGCAGATTCGCTGAAACATACTTGTACCCTGAAACAATTGCCATTTATTAAGAACAAATTAGAAAAAGTTTATTAATTAACAAACAAAACTAACGACTGTACAAGGAGTGGTCTAAATGTAACGAGTTTTAGAAGTTTATTTACGTTTCTTTTAAAGACAGAAAAATGCAATATGCACACAGGTTGCCAGCCTGTAGTGCGGGACTCCTACTGAGTTGTCTTGTGGCCCCTAGGTAGTCGTGATCCAACAATTGCGTAATTCACCTCGCCTATTGGTATTCTAGTTTACATTCGTTCCACTAGCAAATAGTTAATGGTATAAAATCATGGGCGGAACGGTTTATAATATTTTCAGAGATAATGAAGGAACACGACCAGGAGCAGTGATATGTCAGACGTCAGACTGCGGCCATTTGTCTGTCTCGCCGCAGGCTGGCCGGTGGTCGAACCAAACATGATTGTTTGCTTATAACACATCCGATGAAGGGATTACTTCCGCCACCAATCACGACGCCATGTCCGGTACAGGCCGAACAACGCCGCTCCATCAAACATAACGGTACCCATGTACTCGGTGCGGCAATGTGCGAGTCATCCGTGTGTTGTTGTCATCTTGGTAGTGAGAAATAATCAACAAATCAACATGCTTTACCAGTGCATGAAATAACCTTTAAATCTACTTTATTTGTGCTCCCTTTTGCAATTACCTGTTTAATATTAAAATTTTGAAGTCGGGATATTTTATCCAAGAAAGAGATAAAATATGAAAAAACGGGAGTCAATATGGGAGTCACACCTCGCATAACTGGGGCATCATCTGGACTCGGGGGAACTGGATTTCCAAAAGAGTCTGTGTACTTGAAAATCGGCCGACAAAATCTGTCATCTCCGGTGACGGTGATGTTGGGTAAGTGCTCAGTCTGCATGAGCACTGAGCCAGCTGCCAGCTGTTTCGGCTGCGAGAAACTCGCTGATCAGATGTTCTAAACGTTTAAACGCTGAACACGTCGTAGGGAGATCTATCAGCATTGTCAGGGTCCATAATTGCATTAGCTATCCCCGATCCTATGCTAGCGCGCTCAAAATAGGAGAAGATACCCATGTGCTCATTGAGGGTTGCTATAGGACTTGGGAACTGAGCATTCACATTCGCCCCGACTTCACCATCGTTCAGAAACTGAGAGCTGTCAAACACGTAGCCTATGTGGTATAGGAGGGTCCAGACCACTTTGCCACAATTTGTCTTACCACAATTTTTTACGTGGTAAGAAATTTTCCAGGATGGGATTGGAAGAAAGGTCGTTCTTCTCCCCGTGTTATCGAATACAGTGAGTGGGAGAGGTAGATGTGTTAGTAGGGACTTGATGACGTTAGTGGCAAGGTCAACCATACCGCAAAACAATTGATGTACTCCTCTACCTAGTCCATTTCCCGACCTCTACCTCGCACGTCATTCAGTAGGGTTGCGATAGCGTTCTGAACCGGTTGGGGTTGGATGAACTGTTACTTCAATAGGAGCAGAATTGAGTTTTTCACGAAATATATGATCGTAGAAATTCGCTGGGTTGTCATGCTTGTCTCGAACATACCATCTCCAACGTCGTCCCATGGCACGAACAATTGTCAAAGGAAGAGAGGCCAGCTGCGGCGCATCTCACCAATAGGAGTGATGTACATTGCTATCAGACTCATCAAGTTCCATCCTCTGTTAGCGTTCGGCCCCGAGAACAATGTTGGTCTCATCTCACCCGATACGTAGCCGATACGGTCAATCTCAACATGCTGACCCCTTTTGTTGAGAATGAATCCGTTCTGATATACATACGTCGTCCACGCTGGCGTGTGTAGGCGAGACATAACGAATCGTATTCTGTTCGCTAGTTCATCTCCAATGGAAAGAGGACGAATGTGAGGAGCGTTTCGACTAAGCAGAAGATGAGCCTAGAAGCAGTGACGGGTCGATCTTTCACAGCATAGGGGTAGTCGAAAATTGGTCGAATCTTAAAGGCTAGGGCAGCAGATCACTCCTGCAATAAGTTGTACGTTTGTTTAGTTGGATATTTGTAATTTCATCTTTATTTACTCTTAAGTGTCGTACGAAAATATCATCCTACCCAATCAGACCTTCGGGAGGAGGTCAAATTACGCAATCGTAGATTATAAAATATCAGAATTTGTTTATATATAGAACTAAATTAAAAACCTTATAAGAAATCCCATTGGAAATGCAATTATATATTTAAGATTTATTTGGGTTCCAAAAATATGTAAGCTGGCCTTTGTGAAATTAAAAGATTGAATCCAAACAAACGAAAGAAAATGTAATTTATATAATTTTCACACCGTTCTCAAAGTTTATAGTTCTACACTGCATTACCTTAGTGTAATGTAGATACAATTGTATACGTCGAAAAACATACAAATCCAATAACGATCTATAACGTCATTACTCACTTCAGGTATACACATTCTTTATCAACAAATGTGGGGAGTTCCAAGTTGGCCAACATAACCTACAATCCCGCGGCTCCCTCAAGCCACATTTCCCGCGCTTTACGGCGCCATGTTGCCACTTGTTCCCGCGCTAATGGTAACGTAAGCGACACCGATGCTTTGTGGCTTGCACAAGACTAACTGCTGTGAAGGATATTCTACAATAAAGGATTATCACCTAAAGAGAACAATTGTCAGGTCTGTTTACAATTTGTATTGTTTAAATATTGTACGCTTAAGATGAAGGAAACATCGCATTGAAGTTATTGAACTAAGGGTACGAATCAGGGAATGAAGTTAATAATTTTTAATTCATTCTCTGATTGGGCCTGATGGCCGGTGTAACTGGTTGAAATCGATCGCCTTGTACCATCTTTTGTGTATATTTTACCGTCTCGTATGTAAGTACAGTATAAGTGTAAATATACTTCTTAGTGTTGTAAGACGTATTTTATTTATCCTGTTTAGTTGTAACAACACGTATCATGCTAATAAAGAAATCGTTTTTAATTCAAGTTATTTGTTTAAGATCCGGTAAACTCTTGGATTTTTTAAAATTGGTTTTAAATTGTTCCTTTCATTATTCTATAACTAGTTCAAGAGGAATTTAGCCGTGGAAATGCCATTTTCCGCTATTTCCGACGACTTTAATATGTACGTGTAACATCCAGTCTATCTAGGGGACCCGGTGGGATCACGGGGTAATGGGTCCGGAGATTTCCCGCGAGCAGGATAAAAAGGGTAATTGATGGGAAGCCGGGGTAATTCGAGGTTATGGTGGTGGATTGTGGGTAATATTACAGTGCTGCCTGTCATACAATAATTTATTGTACTTGTACGACAATTTAAGCATGATGTTATACGATAGTTTTGGTGAAATGTTGTTTGTATACAATAGTTTTGTTTTGATATCAGCAGCACAGGTGACGTAAAAATATGTTATTAATGCAATTTAAAACCTCAATTCCACCCTAAAAAAGTCGGCTATGGACGTATACTATTTGTTTGATACGCATTAAATAATTATTCCAGTTTCATATTACGTTATTCGTTAATGTAAAGTGATTACTGTTAATGTTATTCATTTATATCTTGACTCTTTTGAATGCAGTCTAGACATATTACGGATGGGGTTTTGTGCATTAGTTAGAACAGCCCCATAGTTCCTTGTTCAAGTAACGCCGGTACGGCCATTATTCGCCTGTTATCTGTCCTGTTTGGCGGTATTACTTAAATTTAAAGTTGAAATTTTCATTACATTTACTTTTATTATTTATTGTCATTATTTGTTGTTCTTAATACTATTTATTTATTCTGGTGAGTACTTCAAATTCTCATCAACTTTAATGTTTACTTATATTATTGTGATATATTTGTAGTATTTTATTTCTGTTGGTGGGACCAAATATTCTTACTGTACAGCCGCCATTAGGCCTACCGTACTCATTATCTGTTTGGAGTGTAAACTATAATTTTACAACTGAACTTTTAATCTGAACATTTTATTATCTTTGTTGTTAAACTTTTTCTTCTGGTTATTAGCCTAAATTGAATTCTCATCAATTTGATATTTTAATATAAATGTACATTGTATAAATTTAGTTCTGTTGGTGGAATAATTATTCTTATTCAACAGCATGACTTGTCTTGTTTGTGCTTTATCCAATCATCATGTTATAAGAACATATAATCACTACACCACCTATAAATAATGGTGGCAAATAATTTAGGCCAAGGAGTTAGATCCTTAATTAGTCTCAGGCCTAGTGGTGACAATGACATCCAAACAAAATCAGAAAATCTCACACGAAACGGAAGGTAGGCAAACGTAAATACAATCGCGGTCGGATCATCGAGGGTCAGTGGGTTCTTGGTGGAATCGAACGAGGATCAAGGCGTACCTTTATTGTTCCTGTACCTGATCGTAGAGCGAAAACACTGATACGACTTATTCGTCGTTGGGTTCTCCCTGGAACAACAGTGATAACCGATTGCTGGAGGGCGTACCGGAAACTCGAGCAGTATGAGTTTCGTCACCTTAAAAAAAAATGTGAATCACTCAAAAAATTGTGTTGATCCACAGTCAGGTGCACACACGAACACTGTGGAGAGGACCTGGCGGGAAGCTCGACGTGCAGTTCCTAAGTATGGCTACCGAAAAGAGCATTTCGTCGGTTATCTTGCTCGGTGTTTGTTTGTCAAGCGCTACCGGTTTGAGTTTTTTGGCCAAGTTTTCTTCACTGCGGCTGGGGAACTCTACCCGCCAAAATACTAACAATCAGGTATTTTTGTTAAATTGTATCGAATTTGAAATCAATTTAACTGTTAAAAGGTAGTGCTTAGATTTGTGATTTTTTGTAGTTTACTTACAGATTGTTAGTATTTGTTAAATTAAAATATGTATCGTCATTAATTTGTTTGATTAACGCTTACATTTGGTTGTGAGCCGTAGTTATAGATTATTAGTTTTGTTTTCTTTTAAAGTATTGATTGCCTTGGTTGGTTGTTGGGGTCATTATGGCAGCCTGTTAGGTTAGGTGAGTAGCGTTGAGTTAGGTTGGGTTTTAAAGTTTCATAATGGTCTTCTGGGTTTGTTTGTTTTTGTTATTATGGTCCATGTTTGGTTTGCCGGCAGGCATTTTGTTCAAAGTGACTTGGGTATATCAGTTCTTAATTCGATTAATTATTTTTTCATCTCAAACCTATTGAGAATATCAATTTATGACCTTATTGTATCGAAAACTTTAAATAAATAAAGTTGGAAGTGTGCATTGTGGCACTTTGTGATTCACAGGTTTGATTGTCAACGAGAGGGTCGTTAAGGATTGAATAATACATGACAAACAACCCGCATCGTTCTATCAATCTTGAAACGGATAAAACAGCTGAATGAAAAGGATTGATTTGTTTATTAAAAGGAAACTTACACTGCATTTATATACAAGAAGATAAATATACAAACCGATGGGTATGTTATAATATCTTGAACCACATTTTATTATATTTACCCTCTTAAATGTAAGCGTGAACATATTTTGTAGTGTTATTTTATACTAAATTACAAATAAAGAAGTACTAAGGAGTGATAAAGTTAATAAAAAACAGATTTTAAGTGTAATCACTTCAAAAAGTCCCGTGCAAATAAATCGTTCAAGCCATGGGGTTCATAGCAATAACGCGATAGGCTGCAGTTTTCAAAGGGTTTGTTTTACTGGATCGCCCAGTAATTGGCATTGCGCGTGGCGTTTGATGCGTTGTCCTATGTTTGAAAAATTTGAAACAATTACAGTATTATTATTTTTTTGTTAATCAAACGAAACAACTATTTCATTAGATGCTACATACTTTAAGTAATACAACGGTTTAAATCGTTCTAATTGTATGTAGTTAAATGTGAACATACTGTACATTGTGATGTAAAGCACCGGATTGTTCACTACAAGTTTTTTAAACATAAGATAAAATTACTCTTGATTTATGTAGGTATAGATTTTACAGGCATAAAAGAGTTAAGCTTTTGCAGTTTTAGGTTGGGATCCTCCAATTAGGGTTTTATCGCAAACACCCAAGACGGTTTAAATTAGCACATTGAAAAGGCATGTTGGGCAAATCGTGGTGTACGCTGCTCACACTATCTTATAACAAAAGAGAAAACCCCATTTAAATGAAATAAAAGTGTGTTTTACCTAAAAATCTGAATCATTTGCAAACTTTTTGTAAAAATCCAAATATATTTACTTTAATAATAAATCTAATCTATCTAAAATATATACAGCCGCATGTGTAACTCACTGACTGACTGACTGAGGTATACGAATTCTAGACCACTTCTAGAGGAGCTAGAAACCTGAAATTTGGCATGCAGGTAGCTTTTACCTTGAAACCCCCAGGAAAATCTTTAAAACTTACAATTTCATATTTGAAACTCCGTAAAAATAAATATAAATAATTTAGTTCTCGTTTTTTGAGGTTAACTGATGCCGGTAATTCAGTATGCAGCTCAATTGGTATGTTGTACTACGTTACCGACATGCATTATTATGTATTTCAAATTTTCGGTGCAGTATAGAAAAATCTACATAGGTTTTTGCGTATAAGAGTTTTGTGGCAATCCAGTCACAATAAATGTCTTCCCTATTAAATATTTATATTTTTAAACTTAATTAAATATTTTTTAATGATCTCATAATTGCATCGACTAATAAACCTGTTATTTATTCCTTAACATCGAAAAATATAATTTTAGGTTCTCACTGGTAAGAAAACTCATTGTTTTAACCACACTTTTGATGATTCGAACTAACTTAATCCTTTCGGTGATGAATTATGATCAAATTGATTACTAAATTTGAGTAGCCATGACAGTTTCATGCGTTACCCGTTTTTTGATTAATATTTGAACACAATTTTTATTAGTTAAAAAACAAATCTATGAGTTACGTAAACTACGTTGTTGACATGCATTATTTAGATTTCAAAATCTTACCGGGACTATAGTGAATGTAGTAAGCAGCTTTTGCTGTAATACAAATTTAACTATTTTTCTATTAAATCAATATATTCTTAACGCATTTTAAAGGAATTGGTAGATACCCTACTACGTTATAACCTAAGGTTGTGTCTCGAGGGTAATAATATTTTCAAAATTCTGTAGGCAAGTACCCTTGAGGAACTATGTATTTCATTTTGTTCAAGGTTGTATGACGGTTTTATTATCACTTACATTTACTACTTGAGGCTTAATATTTGGCACACAATATCTTCGCATTTATCTTCAAGAAGCGGTAGTTAAACTATCATATTTTACTATTCAAACCCCCCAAACAAATTAAAAGAACCTAATTGTTTTATAACTTAACAACCTGCTTTACCGACTTCTTCGCTTTACCGACTTCTTCACGTAATATATTTTTAATATAGCTCTAGCAGCCAAAGGAATGGTCCTAACGAACAAAGCAGACCACCACGTGCCACGGATTTTAGACGATCTACAACTTTGTTCTTATGACCTTTTGCAGTATCTCGCCGCCTTCACCCTTGGGTAGCGCCAGATTTTTTTTTAAATTTCAGCTATTTTTCAAGATTAATTCGTGGTTATAGTTTGTCACTCTAATGGAGAACTTAATGACCTAATATTTGGCACACAGTCTTATTAAATTACATTAAAAAATAGCAGCAGTCAGAATCCCATATCTGACCATTTAAACACCCGAACAAATTAAAGCCTTTGAACTTTTCTATGTTTGTTCGTGTTCTTTGGGTATATTTTGAATTTTGCGCTCTGCCAAGGGTAAAAACCATCATAAACTATGCTCTATTTGTTGCAGAAGGCTTGTAGTTACCCAAATACATTAAACGTCTTATAAGGTTTATATTACAATATCAGGGTAGGGTTTTACTTTTTTACAAGCACTTACGTTATACATACAGTCTCCATGCCACGTAGTATTCAGCATCAGGCATACGACTAGTTTTGATTATTTAAACCCCTTAATACAGTATAATAAAAGCCTTCGAATCTTTTGGGTATTTAGGTCGTAACTTGAATTTGGCCCAAGATAGATCCTTAAGGAGATAGATCCTATATTTCATTTGTTGAAGATTGAATTGCATTATTTCTATAAGAGCATTATTTACTGGTTTCTGGTTTTATTTCCACGTATTCTTAGGATGAGCAGTAGTAATATGTCTGCTGATTTATCTGCTTTCTCAAGATGATGCCACTTCTACTAGAGCTAGGAATGAGAGGTTTAGCATGCATGTTCCTTGTACTCTCAAATCTTGATAAACATTTCCTAAACCTACTATTTCAACGTACTTACAGGCTTTATATTTTGCACAAAACATGTCTACACGAATATTATCTTCACGAATCAGTAGATAAACAAACTTATTTTAAATTTAATGAATTTGAAGTATTTAAAACCAAATAAGTAGATTTGTTGGTCTATTGGTTGGTTTTTGTTTTACATAATTTGTGGGGAAAACCCTTCATAAATTAGGTTAAATATGTTACAGATGACTTTTATTCGCTACAAACATAATATGTTACTGTTGTAACTTTTATTGATGGAAGTCTAATCCATTTAAAAATACAAGTTGTCAAACGGTACAGTCAACAGCATAGGGAAAAACGAGAAAAAGCTGTATGCACAGAAGGGAAGGGGTCTGCAGTATTATGTGATTCAGCAGTCCTTTTGTAAAAGAATTTAAACGCCTGAAAAAAACATGACATATTATTTGTTGCTTAATGTTATTGTATTTTAGGCCCACTTAAAGGATTAAAAGCATTGTTATTTAGGAAACATTAACAACAGAACTAAGCTACCATATTTGTTATGTTTATGTTGTGATGATTTAAATATTTTCAAATTAAAAAAACTTCACATTTAAAAAATATATATTTGTTGTACGGATGTAAATTATTTCTTTACCATGAAATGATACATGGAGGATTGTATTTTGCCTCATACTATTTATTTCTTAGTTCATCGCATCAAAACTCATAATTGTGATTGAATTATTCTTGTAATAAAAAGACGATCTACAACGGGGGTTCCCCTACAAAATCAGATACACATGTTGATGGCTTATGTATAAAAAGCAGTTTCATAAAGATTTTACTTAAAAAAAAATACGCTAGAAGCCTTGTAATCAGAAAACTTAAAAAAAAAAATACGCTAGAAGCCTTGTAATCAGAAAACAGCCGCATGTGTAACTGACTCACTCACTCACTGAGGCATACGAATTCTAGACGAGCTAGAAACCTGAAATTTTGCATGCAGGTAGCTTATAGCTTGTAACCCCCAGGAAAATCGCCAAAACTGACGGTTTTTTATCTTAACCCCCCCAAAAAAAGGCTTATTTTAAAATTACAGCTTTTGAGCTCTAGCGGCCAAACGGATTGACCTATCGAAAAACGGACACCACCATGACCAACGGATTTTGCAAGGTCTACAACTTTGTTCCTATGACATTTTTTCGTATCTCGCTCCCTTCACCCGTAGGTAGCGCTAGATTTTTCAAATTTTAGGCAATTTCGACGGTTATTTTCGTAGTTTTTAATTTCCTATCATTTTAATTTAGTATATAAATGCTTGATATTTGGCACTCAATATTTTTATACATTACTCTTTACGAAACACTCGATAAACTAACATGTTTTATTAAGTAAACACCTCAAAAAATTAAAAACCGTAATTGTTTCATAAATGACAAACTGCATTATCTACTTACTCAGGTTATTCTAGACAAGCTATAAACGTGGAATTAGGCCTACATGTAGCTTGTCCATTAAAACCTCCAGAAAAATTGTAAAAAGGCATAATTTTTAATCAGAACTACATAAAAAAAATTAAAAATGGAGGAAAATTTGAATATGTCCAAAATAGTGCTTTTTTATTTTAGCTCTAACGGACGAACGGATAGTCCTATCGATAAACGGAATACCTCCACTTGCCAAGGAATTTAGACGATCTAAAACTTTGACTTTTGTCTATCTCGTATCCTTCACCATTAGATAGCGCTAGATTTTTCAAATTTCAAAATTTTTTCAAGGTTTTGTGGTGTTTTTCCATTTTTTTATCACGTGAACAGATTTTATGATTTACACCAATCGATTTAGGGGCGAAGCCTCCCACAATGGTCTAGGGATCTAGGGGTTGGGGAAGTGGGTTGGTAGGGGAGGTCTAGGAGGGGAGAGGGTTGCAAATTATCTGTTTGGGTATATGAGATATAGCATGCATGTGCCTTGAAACCTCAAATATCCTTAAAGATTTCCAAACTCTAATATTTCAATTTTAACCCCCTCATATTTAAATAACTGCTGATTTGTCTATTTTTTGTATAAGTAGTAGTATAATGTCGGTTCTAGGTCCTTAATATAACACCACTTTCACTTGAGCTAGATACCCGGGCCACTGCCACGGGAACTAAGCACCCGAAAACTACCTGGGGGCGAAGCCACCCACAGGGGTCTGGGGGCGGAGCCCCCAGCGAGCGAAGCGAGTATAGGTATTATACTAGTGGAGACCTGTTGCTCTAAATCGAGCAAAACAAACTTTTATTGTTTAATCAGTTATCAGCTGTTCTTACTGTTTACCTGTATTTTACTGTATCATCACCTGTTATAGAATGCAACTAAATTCAAACGATTCTCCATGTTATATTTATGGGGCAAAATTGAAATTTAAGCAAAACAAACTCCTGTGTCCTTCAGCAAAACAGTATTGCAAATTGAAAACCACTTTGCACAACTACGAATCTGGGCCATTTATTTACACCTTAATCATCTAAATTGGTTCAAAAATAACACAGGAGTTCTGTTCACAAAATTGGCTTAGCGTATTATAGATAAGAAGAAGATAGCAATAAAATCTTTACAGTTAAGCATTTTTCAATTATTTTGATTTTAAAAGTTAGGAATTATTTAGTTTATTTTATTAACTCACTTGATATAGCTTAAATGATTATTGAGGCAATAAGTCAAGTATTTTAATTTAGCCTGTAATATGTAGCGGGGCGCCACATGTGCAATATCGGAGTGTGCATTACCGTAACTGGGCTTCACCTTCTAACTCGGATATTAGAGCGCCTCCGCTCCTTAAGAGAGATTTATTATGTAAATATAAAGTCCTCCAGTCCATATTAAACTTTCGGGAGCTATAATCTTGGCCCCTCCTTGCTCTCTTAAATTGTTAAGATATACATTATCTTCAGTTTGATGAGGTAATTCAACTACTTGATTCTTCTTTCTTATTCTTAAATAACAGTTTTAAAATGTATATCTTAATATATATACTTAATATGAAGTGATTCATGTGACATATGCAAGCCTAATGTGCGTAGTAATGTTTCTAAAATATCTCGTCAGCATGCAAAATAAGTTAGGCCAATACCTTTTGAATTTCCCTTGCGGCACTGCCAATTCAATAAAAAAAAACATTGTTTTCCTACGCATAAATGGTCTTTGGAAGCACGATAACATAGTGAACACTTGACTAAAACCACTAATGCAATTAAAGTTTATTTATGCATCATTTTTACGTCCAAGCTGCTGTCGGTTGTATTTTGCGATGGCGTATGGATCACTATTCCTTCCTATAATTGACGTGTAATCGACACTGCTCTTGGCTTTTGATGCGTTTCATAGGTTTCTACAACAATAAACTGTTAATATAAATACTTGAGGCTACATAATTATGTTCAAATAAACGGTTGGTAAATACACATAACGGTACAATGGTAAATAACTAAACGATTTAAACGTCAAATAGAAGAGAAAAGAACTAAGTTTTTTTTCATACCTTAATATGTTTCGATGTGAGCTCCATTTGTTGCTCTGCATACATCGAAGCGATATTCGATTTCTCGCCAAGTGTTGTGAAGCATCTCTGGTGTCACAGTTGCGATCGCTTCCGAAATTCGCCCACGCAGATGTGGCAAATCACGAATTTTCTCAGCATAAACAATGTTCTTTACGTAACCCCACAAAAAATCAGGACTCCTGGGAGGCCAGGGAATAGGCGCACCCCTGCCTATCCAACCATTTGGAAACTTGTTGTTAAGTGTGTCGCGCACTTCCCGAAG
This sequence comes from Allygus modestus, assembly GCA_963675035.1. Lineage (NCBI taxonomy): Eukaryota > Metazoa > Arthropoda > Insecta > Hemiptera > Cicadellidae > Allygus > Allygus modestus. The sequence goes on along the minus strand of OY776111.1, from coordinate 72,273,182 downwards.
GTAATGAGGGGGGGCGCCGTCCTGCATCAAAATGACCCGTTCACCGGCTTGTTCTTCAATTTCTTCAGTTTGAGGAAACAAAAATTGTTCTAGCATATCTAAATAAATTATGCCGTTAATTGTTTTTTCGGCGAAAAAGAAAGGCCCTATCACTTGGTCATACATTAATCCACACCATATGTTCACTTTTGGTTTGTTCTGCGCATGCCAAGGTCAAAGCTCCCTCCCATGCTACGCGGAAAACAAAACTTAGTTCTTTTCTCTTCTATTTGACGTTTAAATCGTTTAGTTATCTTGAATAGTCCCCAAGCAACGGCCGTTCGAAATCCCGTCATTCTTTTTCGGAGACCCTGTATATGCAGCAATAGTGTCTCATTTAGGTGTAAAATCCGTTTAACTAATATGTACTTGTTGTTGTACTTATTTTTGGTACAATAGACGACGTTTTGCACAAACACACTCACCTAATAGATCTATAGTATTATGTTGTGGCAGGTTTTTAGCAATAGTTGTATTTTGTAATAATAAGTGTTTAATTTGAATTCTTGATTCGTTTTCAGAACTAAATAAAGTTTTTGTCTTCCTTATTTCCAATACTATTTATTGATTTTCTAACCCTCAGCCAAGAAAGGCCCAAGCAGTAGAGGCCTTGATCCAGACCAGGTCGTTTATGCAGAGCTCCGCCGGCCCAGCGATTGTAATGGTCTAGGTCAGATAAGCTCTTGTTATTAATGAAGGGTCTGAGGTGGTGGCCACTGATAATTAATATTCAATTATAGGGCTTAGATCTACATCTGCATCGAGGATGGTCCCTTTATAATTTAAAACGGATAGTGTGAGGTATATTATTTAAAATATGCATTAGTTGCTAAAATGCTTAGCTAATTTAATAAATATATTCAACACAATTTTTTTCACCAGGCGTTTTCGTTGTGTTTTGTAATATAATGTTTTATACATAATCAAAATAATACCACTTATAAAAATGCTACTTAATATTATACAAAATAATTATTTTTTATTGCGTTTTTTAACCATATCATTATATCCTGATATTTCCTAAATTACTGTATATTTATCTGTTGGTGTCAAGTAAAGTGATGAACTTTCTCCAATGTGGGCGGCGGAAGAAAGTATGATCCACTACTCGTGTAGTCTGGTGAACTGGCTTTGCATATGAGAAACAGATCCGATTTCCAAACCCTATCAGGAATTGTGTGAGGTAACAGACAATCTCGCCATTTCTAGTCGGTGCATGAGCGAGCGCTCTCCACCTATTCAGCAACCTTGCCAAATTCGCCTTAACTCTGGTAGCGTTCTCCTCCACTGCCGATCGCAAATTAATACCTGTGTAGTGTATGTTTGTACACCAACAGCTAGACTCAGCACCACAACCAGCCGACTGTAGTACGACGACGGCAGCTCATCGCCACTGTGTATCTCATTAGATCTAGGTCGTTTGTGTCGTGTGTTTTTGTCCATCGACAGTTATACTGGCGTTGGCACCACAACTCGCCGACTGTAGTACGATGACGGCAGCTCATCGCCACTGTGTATCTCATTAGATCTAGGTCGTTGGTGTAGTGTGTTTTGTCCATCGACAGTTAGACTGGCGTTGGCACCACAACTCGCCGACTGTAGTACGATGACGGCAGCTCATCGCTACTGTGTATCTCATTAGATCTAGGTCGTTTGTGTAGTGTGTTTTTGTCCATCGACAGTTAGACTGGCGTTGGAACCACAACTCGCCGACTGTAGTACGATGACGGCAGCTCATCGCCACTGTGTATCTCATTAGATCTAGGTCGTTTGTGTAGTGTGTTTTTGTCCATCGACAGTTATACTGGCGTTGGCACCACAACTCGCCGACTGTAGTACGATGACGGCAGCTCATCGCCACTGTGTATCTCATTAGATATGTAACCCCACACTTTTACCACCATAACACCTGAAACCTTTGTCATTTTAGAATTATCGAGCAGCGCATTCGATACATGAAAAGACAAAACGACTAAAGACTACAGCATATTTGTTCGTGATAAAATATAATTGGAGACAGTTGTAACTGAATAGATATTTGACACGTTAGGGACGGAAAGGTTAGCTACGGCTAGGTAATGATATGTTAGCTTTTTGTAATGGTAGCCACTAAAATGTAACTATATCAGTAAAGATACTCTGCAACTTACATTTCTTAAAATGAAAGTAAAACAGCCAGTTTCCAATGCTGGAATGCTGGATAGCATCAGCTTTTCCGCTGCAATGAGCGTTATTGTGGGCCAGTGAAGCGGAAAATGAACCTCAGTCTTCAGCGATGAGCCGCCTGAGGCCCAGACTTCTCTGTCTCGGCGCTGGGATATGGCCGGAAAACAGGGGACATAAATTGATGTATGGTGTTGGGATTTTGTGTGTACGTGAACCCAAATATAGCAAAAAACATTTCTTCGGACACTTATCAGTAACGCACAACCTCTGCTGGATGTCATACTCCCGGAAAATACCCTTTCCACGTTATCATGTCCATAATACCTTTTTGGTTGGTATGGTAATTTTTATCTCGTGCTATAATGTTCACTGTCAACATGTCACTATATGAGATTAATCTGGTGAATTATAGATAATTTCGTTGAAAGATTATGTGACATGTTATTATTTTTCCAAGTAACAAGTAACATTTTTTTTCATATGACAGTCGTATAGCAATTAATTAGCACACTAATTTTAGCATGATAAAGAGAGGCTTTATCACGGAACCCCCGTCAGTCTGGAAGGCAAGTAGCCGGCTGGAGGCCAAGAGTCATTCTGAGCCGATTTCACGCATCGCGGCTCCAGACCCGCTGTCACTCCCATCCTGACCACTCCGGTTGTAATAGCTTTCTCTGTAGTCTAGTTATCTACAATCTTCAATATCTAAACATTCGATTGCAAACCAATCAATTATGTTTCGTAAAACAAACACAAAATAATATATTTCAACGGAAATTTGTTAATTGATATTTGTAAAGAGAAAATTATACACAACTAGTGGCTTGAACGGGCCAAAGCTCCTAAACTTTCTCCAATACTCTGCCTCATTTGATTTTCATGCTGAGGAAAATATAACATTATAGGAAGGGTCATATGTTTTAATGTAAACGTTTTCAAATTCCTATGCTGTTCCTATGGGGGATGTTTTACGTAATTTCTCGTTTGCTGGTAACTTTTTGGAAATAATGCTATTTTCCCCGAGTCCATGGGATCAAAACCTTCAATTTGAGTCGTCTCCCAAGACCCTGCGATTTGTCAAACTCCCACAATTTTGACTTTCCAATTTCGCTTACAGAATTATATATAAAGAGCTGTAAACAAAATCACACTATACTGCTGTACGCAGTTTTAATAAATTCAAAATAAGTTCACAAGATAATAATAATTTTACAGAAAAAGTACTACTTATAATACAAAAAGAATCACAAGTATAAGATACCCAGCTGAGAGGGAAATTCTCTCGGAGAGTGTAAATGTTGATTTTCCATTTGCATGGAACCTCTTAGACGTGTTTGGTTTATGTAGATACGTCTTGTATGGAGGCTGATTTATTGTTTGTTGTACTTTTATAAATACATGTTAACTTTTTTAAATAAACAAAAATTCGTCACCCATATTATTAATCGGTAAAACTAATTAGTGTTCCAAACACTACATTGGATAGCACATAATAGTTTTAATGTTTTCAGTAATTATTACCACTTATTAAATTCATAAAAAAATAGATAGCGATACCATAACTTCCATAATATTCTACTCAATCAAAACTGGAGCATAATATTCTATTCAATCAAATGTAATATAATATTTCCGTTGTTCTTACATATCATAATTTATAAGATTATAGTAAATTGTAGTAACTAAATAACAATCAGTATGCACAAAAACGCTTATATCAACTATCTATGTAATGTTGGTAATTTGTAAATATATTTTATTTAAAAGGTAAACGTTAAATCTCTACTTTTGACTTTTTCTCAGAACATCGTAAGCCCGTTACGTATATCTTTAAAAAGCTTTGTAAATCTACTGTTAAAATTCTTATATTTTCATTGGCATACACTGTCCCGTTTTTCTGCACTATGAAGAGTTTTGAAGCAGCTACACATTCTCTAAAATAAACTCCGATACATTTCCACTATATGCAACTTCCGAGCCGTGCCGGCAGCAGACCCGGCAATGTGCGTTTTCACACTGGGCGACACGATAACGACACGGTGCTGTTCCGGTGTCGTGGGGGTTAAGATTCAATGCTAACCAGTGGTACCGTTTACACACACACCGACAAGACGATGCTGTGCCGTTGCCGGCACCGGCTTGTCGTGGGCAGCATCGCTCCCGCCGCGCCGGTGCCGTTGATGTGTCATCGCGTTTAAGTGTATTTGTAGTGATGAAGTTTACAATATACAGTACAGCCAAAGGTCTCTTTGCTCATACGAAAAAAAATATTCATAACTCACATGAGAAATGTATTATACCCAAAGGTTTCTTTACTCATACGAACAAAATATTCATAACTCTTATGAAGAATTCACTATGTCAGTGTCATAATATTGCAAGCTTGGCTTTTACGCCCAATTTGCCAATTTGTTTACTTACATTTGAGAAGCAAATCACGTAAACAACTATTTTAATACAGACAAATGTTCAAATAATTTAGGTATAATACAAGCCATTCAAATAGCGAACTTTTATTATTGGGTCAATCTAAACTTGGTCTCTAACGACTGCGCCTCTTATGCATCGAACTATATAAACACTCTATGTCGTAGATATAATAAATACAGCCTTCTGTTGCAATCAGCTATCATGTACTACTGAAAACATGAGGTGAGTTCTCCACCGACTAACAATCATGTCGTTGCCGTGACGGTAAGTGTGGAATGCCTTAACGATTTGTCGTGTCGGTGTCGGCACCGTGTCGTTGTCGTGCCGGTGTCGTGTCGCTAAGTGTGAAACGCCCATCTGTGTCAGTTGTTTTTGCCAAGGTCAACAACCCACACACTGGACTCCATTCATCTCCCCTTACCTTTTATTAGTTTAGGTTTCACTCCCAAGCGCTATGAACATAACCCTGTTACTGAAAACCCCTTCTGTTGGTTAATATGTATCTGATACTACTACTTTATTTCATTAAATGTTTTGTAAGAGTGTGATGTTAGTTAAATTTGTGTAAACGACAATTTAAATTTACTATTTATAAAATCCCCCAGCACAAATACATTAGGGCATCAAATAACGTTGTAATTAAGGCAGGAAGGCCGTTAAAACCAGACAAACTTGTTGACAAGAACCGTGTTACAAAGGATAAGAGATAATTTGGGTAACTTATCGTTATATTAATAATACTAATTATAATAACTTAGGTATCGACTGTTCAGTTCAATTTTGTAGTTTAATTTTAGTTGTTAAGAACATTTTGGGTGGCAATGTCGCGCCTTTCTATACATAGGTAAGTTTATGTTTGATTTTTGTTAAACATATTGTATTTGGTTCTTGTTTAAGGGAAACGTATTTTCTGAATAACATGCAATCGAGTAAAGTTCGAATGAAAACGTTAGTAGAAGTTATTTTTATAAGAACCAAACAATCAAAACTGAAGATGTGGGTGGTACTGAGCAAATACTGAATCACACTTCACATTTTATCATCAACATAAATAACCCCTACTATTTGCGTTTTGTTTAGTTGTGTATTTGTGCCTTTAATCATAGTTTCTTATACTAATCTACACATTGCACTTTAGAAAGTACGGTGGCTGTCATTGTTGTTTACAAAATGGTGTTTATTCAACTTTATACAAAACTATACAACCTGCCTAAACTGCAACAACAAAACAACTACAATTCTATCTGTGAACTGCTACAATGTCGCTTTGTCATAATAATTTCGGAAGCCCAGTATTAAAGTAAGGGCAACATCTACCTTTGGTTCCATTATCAGTAGCAACGCACAATTATTAATGCAATATTAAAGGCAATAAACCTAAAATATAAATAGAGAATGTAGAATACATAAATCTGAATTTTAACTGCAAATTCTTCGCTGACACCATTATACATTATTATAAACTGTATTCTCACTCAGCATAGAATTTGTGTTGCTTATTGCTTGCAAATTAAGATTAAAAACCCTAATTTTAGTTAAGAATAGTTTTCTGCTTTGTTTACAAACACAACATGCTAACTTTACTCAGTTATCCTATTGAATTCGGATAAAAATAAGGGAACACATGGCGCGGTGAACAGAATGATCAACAGTAATAACAAATGGCCCCAAAAACTGTGTTTGTTGCCAATTACAAACTTATATTTGATTATATTTAAGATATCGTATTTGTTTCATCATCCTTGGGCTAAGGAAAATCTATTGACACCAACTTGGCTGCTCTACGTTCAGTACTTTTTTCTGAATAGGTGGTTTTACGTAGCATTTACACGCTATTATTATATTAGGATTATTGAATGAACCAAATCAATAGATGAACTAAGAAGCAAGCAACCAACCTGACAACTCGCTATCCTGTAATGCAAGAAGCTCGATTGGATTCATTATGATACACAGATTAAATAACAACCGATTGTGAATAAATTCCAGTAAGTTTCTTCAACTATATATTGGTTGTATGTTAAGCACATCTTTCAAAATTATACTCATCATCATTACACAAAAAGGGTTTCATCTATGTATTGTTATTAAGCTGAACAAAATCCCCGGGATTTGTACATAATATTGTCAGGTGCAACAGAGAACATCAAGTCGTAAAACGAACCTATCAATATTGCGAAGTTAGATTATAAGCTTGGCATTGATCACTATAATCTCGATAACTCTCCTGGAATAACCTGCAATTCATACATCTTTCTTTCGCATTTATAATAATCTGCATTTATGTGTCATCGCGTTTCATCATATTTTTAACTCTTTCATGAAGAGGAATTTTCAAATGTGGTATTAGTACTCAAATGTGGGCCTTCATGTTTGAATGCTTATCGTAATGTGGTATTAGTACTCAGATGTGGGCCTTCATGTTTGAATGCTTATCGTAATGTGGTATTAGTACTTAAATGTGGACCTTCATGTTTGAATGCTTATCATAATGTGGTATTAGTACTCAAATGTGGACCTTCATGTTTGAATGCTTATCGTAATGTGGTATTAGTACTCAAATGTGGACCTTCATGTTTGAATGCTTATCGTAATGTGGTATTAGTACTCAAATGTGGGCCTTCATGTTTGAATGCTTATCGTAATGTGGTATTAGTACTCAAATGTGGACCTTCATGTTTGAATGCTTATTGTAATGTGGTATTAGCACTCAAATGTGGACCTTCATGTTTGAATGCTTATCGTAATGTGGTATTAGTACTCAAATGTGGACCTTCATGTTTGAATGCTTATCGTAATGTGGTATTAGTACTCAAATGTGGACCTTCATGTTTGAATGCTTATCGCAATGTGGTATTAGTACTCAAATGTGGACCTTCATGTTTGAATGCTTATCGTAATGTGGTATTAGTACTCAGATGTGGACCTTCATGTTTGAATGCTTATCGTAATTTTATTTAAGGCTCTTTCGCTTTTTTATCCGAGATAATTTTTATAAAAAAACGTTGTTTTTATTTATTGGTCCAGCGATATACCCAAACGCATATGTATTTGTTATTTCATATAAAAAAATTTTTCACATAAGTATTTTTAAAATTATTATAGACAAATATTGCTTAGAAATTATTTTGCTATTTGCTCGAACCAAATATAACTATAATTGTTTTTAGATGTGTAACATAACAAACAAACTAACATGCAAGTGATTTAAAATTTACTCAATAAACGATACCACTGTTGGAGCTGAACGAAGATAAACTGCACAAAATGGAACGCCAGGTAATCTGCTTAAAAGCTATTGTTATTTCATGGTTTATTAAAAACCAAGCAATATCCAATTAACTCAATCTTTAACAGGTCAAAGTAACAGCAATTTTCTCTGTGTTACCAGAATGATAAAGACTGATGAATATTTAAAACACCAAGTTGTTAATAAAGTAAATATAATCAAATGGAAAATACGCCATGATGACAGTGTTAAAAAGAATTATCGTTACAGAAGCCCATCACGTAGAATATGTTCGCTGTGACTGTTACATGTGTCAGGTTACATGTGTGAGCAAAGAGTTTTATAGTGTACAGTAATTCCTGTATATCTGACCGGAAAACAACAGGTTCACATTGTCTTTGTTATTTTATAATTTTGTTTTTATTATTAGTGAATTTCCTTTGGAAAGTGAACTATTAGCATGACCCGCACGGTGAAACTTAAGACCGGGACCACCATAGAAGTTCCTAACGTGACCCCCTGAACACGTTTTGGGGGGTCGTTCAAAATTTTATATATATATATATATATATATATATATATATATATATATATATATATGTATATATGTTTGCACTCTAGCGGTCGCATTTTTTGTCCGATTAACTTCAAATTCGGTAGGGACGTTTCTTACTGTAATCAGTTGGACAAGTTCGTTGGGCAAAACAATCGGAAAACTCCAAACCCCTTTTTGGGGTTTTAAAGCTCATTAAAATGAGAGGTAACTCAAAAGGGGTTTACATCAGAACATTTTGAGTTGCCCCCAAAATCCCCCAATTTTGCGGGACACTAAAAATCTTAAATACCACCAAAAGATACCACTTCTTCATTTAATAGCATTTCTACAAGAGTTGGTCCAGTTTTAAGTCACCAAAGGTAAAATTAAAACTCCAAAAGTCTAAGACGCCAGGTTTCAAGAATGAGTTGTATTCAAAAGCTGCCATTTTGGATAGAAATACGTTACAGACTTCCAACCTCCACCATTCCGCTATTTTTTAAAGCTCTTTAAAATTAGGGGTCATTCAAAAGGGGTTTACATTTGAAAATTTGAGTTGCCCCCAAAATCCCCCATTTTTGTGGATACTCAAAATTTTCGATACCGTAAAAAGGTGCTTTGGGTTAAGTTAGTATCGTTCCCCAAAGGTGATTTGTTTGTTTTAATAAACAAAAAAATTAAAGGGGGGGACGGACTTTTTTACACACTGTATATGTTTGTCCGTGAGCATTTCTGTCCGTGTAGAAATGATCTGATTTTGATGAAATTTGGTATAAACGTGTAAAGCAACATTTATGATTTTAAGTTCGAAAACCAGCCAGATCGCTCCATCCAAAAGGGTATTTGGGGGGGGGGGTTTGTACCCCAAAAATTGTTTTTTTTTATATTTTTAGTATAATTTTTGTAAAAGTCAAATATTGGTTTTAACACTGGATTCAGCTTAAAAAGCACACAGTTTGGTATTTTGATCATTCCTCTACGTCAATTGGTTACCGAGATATTGAAAGTGCTAAACACAGTACGTTGTCTAATGTTATTCTTATGGAGGAAATGAAAAGTTTTATATCACGCTTATTTATGAACGTATACTGACGAAACTTGGTATAAGGCTTCATCTGGTTGTGGTCTATTGATATTTGCTCAAAAAAATTGCGTACTCAGCCCCAATATTATTCTTATGTAGAATAATTAAAATTGTATATACCGCTTATTTGTGAATATATTTTTATGAAACTTGGTCTGTGGCTTTATGTAATATTAATACATTTATATCTCCATCGGAAATTCGCTGAGGATGCAGGTTTGATGCGACGGGGGTATTTATGACTAAATCAAGCAAAGGTAATCTGTTCGGGAAGTTAAAATTGTATTCACATTTCCTGAAAACAAGTGACATTTTTTATCTTAAGTAGTACACACCTAACTTTATAGTGCCATTTATAAATTAAAACATAAAACAATAAATACAACATATTTCCTCTTCACTGGTGATAAATAAAATAGCGTGTGAGAGTAACTACAAGATCAGGGAACGTCACGTAATCCATTAATAACTTTATAATTCCTTATGTAAAAATGGGGCTAATTTACTCCACCGAGTTTTGTAAAATTTACACCTAAAAGGTAAACAAAGTTAAATGTCCCTATTTCATATCAAAAGTCTGAGTATTTTATTATTACACATTTAATTATGCCACTATGGGGGTTACTACCTTAATTACGTTACTGACATTTCTATGCATTACTCCTGTTTACCGATAAGGGTGTGGGGATGCCCCGTAGAGGAATTTTCGCCCGAAAATCCTAAAACTGATTCTTTGAGGTTGGATTTGTGGCAATGTCTAACTAGTAAGATATTTAAGTTACTTATAACATAACTTATTGAAACTATTGAACATGTGTTACATGATACAACAAAAATACAATACAATATTGACCTTAAAAGAACAGCCGACTTGCTATTATACATGATCGATCGTAAATTTGTAAAGCGATATGGCATTAAGGCTTACAAGCTGTTTATTATAAACCACAACCAACACTTCATATTATGATCCCGTGAAGTTTGAAAATCCAACATCATTTTTAGTAAAATGGGGCTAATTTACTCCACCGAGTTTTGTAAAATTTACACCTAAAAGGTAAACAAAGTTAAATGTCCCTATTTCATATCAAAAGTCTGAGTATTTTATTATTACACATTTAATTATGCCACTATGGGGGTTACTACCTTAATTACGTTACTGACATTTCTATGCATTACTCCTGTTTACCGATAAGGGTGTGGGGATGCCCCGTAGAGGAATTTTCGCCCGAAAATCCTAAAACTGATTCTTTGAGGTTGGATTTGTGGCAATGTCTAACTAGTAAGATATTTAAGTTACTTATAACATAACTTATTGAAACTATTGAACATGTGTTACATGATACAACAAAAATACAATACAATATTGACCTTAAAAGAACAGCCGACTTGCTATTATACATGATCGATCGTAAATTTGTAAAGCGATATGGCATTAAGGCTTACAAGCTGTTTATTATAAACCACAACCAACACTTCATATTATGATCCCGTGAAGTTTGAAAATCCAACATCATTTTTAGTCGGGGATGTTTCAATAAAAGTAAGCACAATGAAGTTAATAAGCTGAAGAGTTGCACTGCTGAACACGTAAAATTAGTGAGTCGCCGTTCACAAAGGGTAATAATGGACAATGTAACAAGCTTACCCTTGCAACCCGTATTAGCTTTGGAAATACGGTATATTGCCAGGTGAACACAGGACGTCATAAAATGGACCTCTGAATAATGCAGGATTATATTAAAAGCTTAACTTCATCGTTAGGATATCTATGAATTTCCAGGTGTAACAGCTTCACTGAGATCTTGACGCAAATTGTGTGACATTGATGTGTTGGGTGTAGACCGCTGTTGGGAAATCAATAAAGTGGTTCTGTCATGTTTTTGTGTTCGTGCTTTATTCCAGTTCCAGTTGTTTAAAAAGCGTTAATTTGTTATATATTTTTATATCACATCACAATATCAATTCCCCATTTAGCATAAATCTTTATCGGATCTTTCTAATGTAAAATCCCACGCATGAACTTTACATTTACACTCGATCCACGGTCACCTGTTGCTTTGTAACTTGTTCCAGGCCTACTACGGTCTCTTACCAAACCGGCTGAGAGATTATATGATGCGTTACTCTCTTGAGCCGCGTGTTAAAACTATTACTGGTCTTTATTAGTGAATTTCCTATGGAAAGTGAACTATTAGCATGACCCGCACGGTGAAACTTAAGCCCGGGACCACCATAGAAGTTCCTAACGTGACCCCCTGAACACGTTTTGGGGGGTCACGTTTTGGAGGGTCACACTTTTTTTATATATGCAGGCACTCTAGCGGTCGCATTTTTTGTCCGATTTCCTTCAAATTTGGTAGGGACGTTCCTTTCTGTAATCAGTTGGACAAGTTCGTTGGGCAAAAGAATCGGAAAACTCTAAACCCCTTTTTTGGGGATTAATCTTTAAAATTCCGAGTTTTTGGGCCCAAAAAGGGTCAGAAAAGCCCTTGATGTGAAATTAACGAATATAAAAAGATGGGAATTAGTGTGACGACACTTTTAAGCTCTCTCTCGTCATTCTAGCATATATATTTACCGAGTTATTAAAGGAAATGTGTATTGACCAAACACAGTACGTTGTCTTATGGGGGTTTTACATTAGAAAAGACTGTTAATCATTTTTTGGTGTACTTTTATCATCCCCAACAACCTCACACCTACTTTAAAGCCTGACTGGACCTTCTCCTAACCTTATAATGCGCAAAATTGTATTCCCAGCATTGCAGGTAAATAGAAGCAGGAGTATCAGAACAGCCAAAAAATCAATATTTTCAGATTTGAATAAAAATTGGAATAATTGTATGTTTTTAACTGATTTTGAGTTTTTATAGTTTTTTATGTGGAAATTCACTTCCCTCATGTCAGCGTGCTGCGTGCGAACTCGTTTTTATTTTAAGAATAAATTTCAACTAATTAAAATATTCTTGAAAATGAAACATTTGATAATGACATTGAAATGACAGGTGCGAGTAAATTATTTAGGAGGGTTTTATTTAGTTTTGAAGACAGTCACGTGCGAAACCTTGTTTAGTCGAACATTTCATGTCAAATTCAGAAGACGAAACTATGAATAATTATAATAATATAATAACATCATTGACTTCTACAGGATGTATTTTCGTTGCTCCATTACGGATTATTACAGTAAAACTTAAAACACAAATACCTTGGAATAAGGGAAACAATATGTAAAAACAAGAAGCGCCGGAAATGGAAAGTAAGGATAAAAGTCTAAGTGCGCTTGACATTTCAAGGGATCTTAGCATAAGTAGATGTCTTAGTTTGGCGGAGTATTGTAGTATGTCACTTTTGTACGAAGTTAGATAATATTAACGTAACTAACGATTGGCCACTATCCCGAGGAAAGGTTATTTGAAGTTGTTGTTTAAATATTCCTTTGTTAAAGATTGATTTAAAAAATAATTTAAAAAGATAGTTAATTTGGTACAATTAAAATATATTAGACATTCAAAACAGTCTTTAACATACTAGAAAGAATTGTGTTACCTAAACAAACTTTTCATTCGTTTTATGACCACTTGTTTATAATTTCAGGAGTTACAGATAAGTGCAAGGTTAAATCATTTATAACATTATACACAATTTTACATTTATAACCGTGCGTTTTAACTTAAAATGCATCTGCAACTTAATGATATGTTGAACTAAAACAAATAAATGAATTATTAGTTTTGTATATTTTTCGTAATGCATAAGTGTTAGTTAAGAGAAGAAGTGGAGATTTGGCTTTGATATAATAATAAATAATACCAGAAGTTGTATAAGATATAACATTGTCCCAAAAGTAGTATTCGACACGATGTGGTTGTTGTCGGGTCCCAGTCCAGTAATTAGCAATGACATTTTGATACTGACAGTAAATTCTTGTTTGGGTTGACAAAGGAGTTTATTTAAGTTAATAAAATATGATAAATTAACTTCAAAGGACATTTTATTTATTGTAACACGCAAATCCAGTCATACAACCGCGTATCATCAGTATTTCCATCTTTCATAATATTTGTCACGTAAAAGATGTTCTGGCGTACATTTAAAAAATATACGCCTGCAAGTTTACAGTCAATGTGACAAGAAATACTTTTTTACGATATTCACTATTTTTTATAATATATTAAACACCAACGAAAATTGTTGTATTTTTCAATCTTCATACTTTTAATTGCACCGTTTATGAAATTAATAAAATTAGCTCTGGAACTTTTTTGAAGTTGAGGTATATATAAGTCTTGGTTCTTTTAGTCATACAACTGAAATTTTTTACCTACATAATCTTTATTAGTACTACTTGTTATTACTACTTTAATGAAACGGAAATTGTAATAAGTTCTATAATATTTTTTATGATTACTGTAAACGGTACTTTCCTGGGACGGTTTTTAAAGTACATGATTCACAATAAATTCAATCAGTTTGCAACATAAGTCAATGCCGCATATGTTATGGTGAGAAAAGAGTTTTAAAGGGTCGATGAATAATCCGATGAATACTCGGAGGTACAGGTTAAATGTGAAACCCTTTAAAACTAAAACCAAGCAAACCATTCCTTGGTATTTATTAAGATGCATTTTTAATAGAAACCCCCTTTCAACTAATTTCCGCTCCTAAGAATTAACTATACAATTTTAAAAAGAGTTTTTTTTAAATTAGTAAACAAGTCTTGTCATTGGCATATCGCGCCCTCCTACAGCCTTAAAAGGTTTGAGAGGGGGTTTGCAAAATAATACTATACTGATCGTTAAACCCTAAATTAATATACAGCAGCCATATTGCATAATGCCACGGGCTTCTCTAGAAAATACTAATCAATTCAATCGCGGCAGTATAATGAAACTATCTAAAACATTCCAAGATTAAATTAGAGTTTAATGTTAAACATAAACATAATTTAGTTTAACCTCTAATTATTACATAGTTATAACAGATTATGTAACAGCTTGCTGAAGCCTGCCATTATTAGCTATTGCATTACAGTATTAGCAAACTTCCTATGGAGTAGTGAGCTATCAGCATGACCCGCACTGTGATACTTAAGCCTGGGACCACGATAGAAGTACGCTCAGGTATTCACATTTTGTGTTGTCGCTATCATAAAAACGCTTTATATGTGCTTGCACTCTAGCTTATGCATTTTTTTGTGAAATATGCTATATAGACTACCTTACAAGTTCGATGGACAAAAAACTTAAACCCTCTGTTTTGGATTTTTCAATTTTCTTCATATTTTTTTTGTTTTGGATTTTTGGAATATTTGTTAATGTAATAACTCTGCAATGAGAAAAATATATTTTGTAAAATAGAAATTCAGAACAAAATGCAAGCAGGGAAGTCAGGATTTCTTGTGCAAGGTTTTGCAAGACGAACAAAATCCCGATTTTCATGTTCCGGTGGTCTAAATAGAACTGGAGACGATGGTTTGAATAGTTCCTTGGGCTTAATGTACAATGAGTTCGGTCATGTACCGGCCGGCGTGGCGTGTCTGGACTCCTGTTATGTCAGTCCGAGGTTTCGGCAGTTAGTTTATCACATATTAAACTTGTAGAACAGTCTACTTAAAACGTAACTTGAATAAATAAACTACTCCAATATAGCTGATTTTGAACGAGAAACTCAACACGTCAAACATTTGCTGGTGTATGTCACTTATTTAAACCAGACATGTCATTGTTATCGTTTATAGAACTACGTTGTAAAATTAATGATATGCCTTTATATTGTTATGCAAACATATCGATGTAAAAAAGGTTCACTTTTCAGTATAGCGCTTTCAATAGCAAATAAAATACTTTAATCATATTTACTATTTTCATAAAAAGGGCCTAAACAGGGATTATAAGTGATCTTATTTCTCGAAAACCAATGAAAACTCTTTGTAAGCCCAGCAAACTCTGATAAATGAACCGGTAACTGAACCACTTCGGGACTATGAAATCACAGGTGAAGTTGTTTTGGGGTTACTCAGTCAATAGGCTTGTAGTAGTTGTAAGTGGGAAGCTACCATATATCCAGTTTTCTCTTTACTTGAATTAAGCAATGAAAAGTTGAACGAAAAACAATTTGCGATTGCAAACATTAATGTACTACTAAAACGTTTAAATATATCTTTCGAAATTTATTTTTGTTTCTCGCCAAGATTTATAATGTAATATTTTTCTTATTGCAGATTCTAGAGCAAATCTGAAAAAGTCTGAATCTCAAAACAAATTTAAAACGGGTTGATTTCAAGAAGTTTTGTTTTACTAATGAACTAAACATATTGCAGTATGGCTGGCCTTCCAGAGGGAAGCCAGTAGGTGGTATTCGTTAATTATTTATTCATCATATTATTTCTGTTTTTCCTTTTGAATGCATTTAATACGCTTTGAAAAGGGAGACTACGAGTTTATCATTGCATGGGGTTAGATGTTTTGATACCAAGTAAAGTAGTATAGATTGTAACACTGTGCCACAAAGTCGGGAGGTCCGGTTTTGAATCCTATTCCTATTTATCAACTTACCCTATTCCTAGGGTTTTATCCTCCCTAATACCGTAGTGGTTCCTTCCATGTTTTTCCCCAACCAGGTTGGATGGCGAGCAGGACTGAGCTGTGATAATATCGCATTGGTCCTTATACAAGTGTTCTTATTAGCCATTATAATAAGTCTTCATATTATTTTGAATGCTAAAATATTGAGCTAAGATAACCTTGCGAGCTAATTGGTGGCGCAAGAAGAAATCTGAACGTTTTCACACCCTCTTTTTCAGTAAAATAATGAATAAAATCTGAGACAATATATTTATTTTTAATGTATTAGTTTGATGTATTTATTATTAAAAATACTTTAACTACTTGTACTGATTGTTAAACTTGTAATCTAAACTAGTTTTCACGTCTTCAAAAAGGTTAACAATTATATCCTACAAAGTATATGGTTATTTAGGCATGTTTGAATGTACTCTTAAAAACATACAACTTTCAGATGAAAAAAGCTCGCACTTCTAAGAAAAGATTACTGGAGGATTACTGCTATAAACTATATCGTGATAACGTATTCAACCTAGAATACTTGATACGAGCTGCGGTGTCGATTGAAAATTCAGCTTCGTTCATATTTGAATATTATCCACATATCGATGATCTCCAGAGACTGTCCATCAAGTACGTTTTATACCAAAGATGTCTAATTCCATGACATGTATTTTAAGTAAATAATACTGATTATATTGTACTTATTTAGTATATATAAACGGACTATATGTCTAAAATATTGCTAATAATTTCCCCGCCTAATATGTTGTTAATTTTGACCGCCAGTTCAATCTTTTTAGTGATGATGTGAAACCGTCTCTATCTTAAGAAGGTTTGAGATTAAAATAAAAATCTGACAAAAAAGGAGAGTTAAAAAACAGACGTTTGAAGGATAAATTGTTGGTATTTAAAATTTCCTTCGTGGCAGTAATTTCTTAGTTTTGAAGAACTGTTAGTGCCGGCTCATGGCAAAGTTTGAAGCTCTAAATATTGTGCTCTTTGGCATCTTACACTATCTGAGAGCTCTTCTTGTAAATTGGATAGAAAATGTATAAAAATTCCACTTAGCCGCCCCCTCCCCACACGAAAGGACATCTTGTAATGAGACTTGAAATATATCAACAACTGTAATGTTTTTAATGTAAAAAATGTAATTAATGTTTATGTTTATTATCCAACTATATTGATATTTATTCAATGGATACCATATTAACAAGTTTTCCATTATTCTCTGACTCGATGAAATGTATTACGCGCTCTTAACTAAACATGGCGACATTTCGGGTGTTAAATAAACTGTATTGTTGTTTTAATAATAACAGAGCAGTGTCATTTTTGAACCCGGAAGTCCAATGAATATTTATGTGTTGACACTAAAGTTTATACCCGTTAATAACATTCCATTTATGCTTACTGTATATTTGGCTTCCATTACATTTGGTCATTTTGAATCACAAGCTTGTAAAAAAGATGTGACATGTATAACCTCCTACCTTCAGCCCAAAAGTTCTGAAACAAAAAACAAAATTTTTAAAGCTGCCTTTCTTACCGAAATTGAATGCTGCACGAAGATGATTACAGAAGATTTCCGCGATTATCTGTGCCTTTATATCTATGTACAGTGTACACATCACATTGTATACGTTAACACAATCATAAAGTTTCATAAAGTTTGGCCCTAAAGTGAAAAATTAAGAAATTACTTTAAGTTAAATAAATTTGAAAAAAAGTAAATCGGTTGAAGATAAATCAGAATTCTCGGACTATTGGAAAGGGTTCTCCTCACAAAACAAGTTTTTTTAAGTTTTTATCTAAAATTTAAAATTCCCATATTTGGTTTTGACCATTTTATAAAGCCAACAAAATCCAGTATTTTGAATGATTATTCTAGGTTGATAAGGTTGCAGAGAGTGCAACAAGTTTTTAAAACTTTTCCGAAGTTAATCTTATGAAATAATAAATAATTTAATAAATAGTTAATTTGAATAAAATGCTAATATCTTTCACCACTAATGCTAATCATTACAAAGAAACATATTTTTTGTACATTGGGTGAATACAGTAATAAGTGTGAAATACCGTTCAAAGTACTGTTCATATATAAAGTATCGAGTTTTTCCCTTGTCTGGTAGAACGTAATAGTTCGAACAAAAATACGATGCAATTGTCTTAAACATATCGTCAAAAATTTTGCGTCTTAAATTGTCAAATTAATTTACAGTATATGGTAAAATTGCACAATTGCGCTTTGGAGTCCAAAATAGTCACATACAATAAAAATGTCTCAAGTGTAAGGAACCCAGCTGAGCGGGAAGTTCTCTCGGAGAGTGTGAATGTTGGTTTTCCATTTGCATGGAACCTCTTAGACGTGTTTGGTTTATGTAGATACGTCCTGTGTGGAGGCTGATTTATTGTTGGTTTATATTTAGAAAACACATAGAAGACCTTCAATAAACTATAACATGTCATCGTATTCCAATTTGAAAGATAGCAAACGCGATTGTAATGCCAACAAAATTTGTATGGTGATTGTATGATTTGTAATGCGTTACAACAGTCCTAACGTGATAATACACAGGAGTATAGCCTGTTAGAGTAGGATAGCTTACATAACGTAATTTAGGTTGTAATGGAATCCATACACCCACTACAGCAAATTTGTGCGTCTTTTCTGAACCTCGAATCGTCAGTAAAAAATTACTCGCATATCAATATAGTTGGCAGTGTAATTGTATCCAACAACACTTTAACCTACGTTTTTCGGTGAAATGGTCATGTCGACCCAGTGGAAGGACGTTGTATCTACGTCGGTCCTCCACCCGCATTAATAATTGAAAACCTGTTTATAAAATAAGAGAAAAACATCCACGACCTCAGTGACGTTGTCAGTATTCCATAACAAATATTTGTTGTTGTTTTAGTTTTTTTAATACCTCAACTACCCGTCCCCGAATGCCAATAGCCTTGTGCGACGATCAAATACAGCGAGGTACTATTCACCTAAAGACAGCGATTTACCCATTGATGACAATCGTCATTGTACCACAATGTACATTTAAACGATACTTAAGTAGAAGGTGAACGTTTGGTCTGAGGGAATAATTCAGTTGCTTAAAAAAATCCTGAGACGTAATCACGCAAGTGAAAATATCAGATAAAATACCAAGCAATAAAAATATCCCAAGCTTTTGACACAATCAAGTTGAAGTTTTTAGTCGTACAACCTATCGACTACCAGGATCCTGAGATCAAACATGGCATGCCTGAATACTACAATTGTTCATGACAGTAAGTGTTACATATTTAAAGCCAAATCTTTGATAAAGAAATAAGTAAAAAAAATACTATAGAACATGGCATCAGAAACTAATACGCTTTACCTTACCTATCATAATATTAAACAACAAAATAAAAGCGTAAAATTAAAATACAATAACGTAAAACTTGTTTCCAGGAATATAGTAAGCGTTTCAGGGCACGAACTGATGTTATTTGAGGCTTGGCTGTGACCCTGGTCCTTATGGTCCTGTTTTTGTTATTCTAGGTTTGGTTGTGACTCTAGTCCTAATGGTCCCGTTGGAGGTTTGGTTGTGACTTTTTCCGTGAGGGCTCGTTTTAGATCCCATCACTTACTATGTTTTGTTTTTACTTTTAACTATTCCATTTTTTATTTGATTATTTTCATTCTATACAATGTGGTAATATTCACTAACTACCTACTATAGGCTGGGTGCGAAGATCTAAAAGTGTTTTTATTTGGACTTGATAATGTTTTGATAATAGTTATGATGTTTGCTTGGTTTAAACTGTAGTATCCACAAGTAAAGCGGTGCCAGCAGGTACTGTGGTGCAGTTAATTAATCTTGTGCTGGGGTCAACCAGCCCTGGGTGGACAAACCCGTGCGGCGCCGGCGTCTGGACACTGTTTGGACAACCTTCCCCTGTATTTGTTTAGGGTCCGCACAACGCTGCTATCAATTCACTGCCACATTAAACTGTTATATGTCGCCTTATTTATCACTTCAAGTAGTTAAATGCTTATATTAAGTTATTTTTATTAATGTTTTATGTTGTAGGATGCCTCATTTGTTATATTATATATAGCTTTGTAGTTTTAGGTATGAGATGTTGTACATTTTAAATTTTTTTAACTTATTTAAGTAAATCCGTAATTTAAAAATTGTCCTTTGTCCAGGAATGCAATTCCGATTAGGTTTATACTAACATATCAAAGGGAGTACTATTTCAGAATTTACATGTTGTTGCAAAAGGATGCATATGTTGGAAATTGTATATTGCATGTTTGTGGCATAAGTTTCTGTTTTAGATTGTCCTAGGATCACTGCGTTGTAACTTGTAACAGTACGAATACTATAACGATGTTTTCTAGTTCAGGTAAACTCAATTCGGACATGTCATTCCCGAATAATAGCAAACACATACATGGGCACATTTTTAAAAGTTTAAACAGGGCGTGAGGGCGGTGTAAATCAAATTCTAACTTGTTTACAAGTAATGATAACATCGTAGGAAGGATAACAGGTAGTTCAGTAAACTTGGGTGGTTTAGTTTGTTCTCAAAACTATAGTTGTTTAAGTAGCTCAGAGGTAACTTTGTTCACAAAGTCGAGACATTCTAAACAGTACAGGCATTTTAAGGCTAGTGTTTTAGCTATGATTGGGTAATTGTTTGGATTTACTCCATGCGAATGTAAAGTATTAATTAGAGGTTTCGATATTAATTTATCGAAACTATTATCTTATTAATATCTTAAAAATATTTTACTAAACAAAATTCAGTCTTGGACTCTAGTTTATGGTAGCTTTTTTGGTCCTGAATTCCTTAAACAACACAAGAATGATTAAAAATATCACTTAAGGAAAATATTATCAAATGAGTTTTTAGTTGATGTAATTATTCAAAACACTCACCCGTGCCGTTACAAACAGATGACAGAAGATCCATAATGGTTAATTGTACAATAAGCTTGCACCCAAATCCCTCGGATTTGTAAATACAGTAATATAGTTAGGTGGAACTGAGAACACTAAGTCATAAAATAAACGATGAATAAATGAAGAATGGATTAAAGGGGTAGTATCGATCATTCCCTATAAATCTCTAGGACTAACCGACTGATGGACCGCCTTTCCACATGTTTTCATATACATAGGATTAAGCGTTCTATTGTTATTTAATATCATTATGACATATGTTCCAATATTTTACTTTGAATCTCTGAAAATAGTAATGTTTAATATTGTTTTGTTTTCATACTAAAACCCTAAACATTTTTGTAATTTTTATTGGCACATTATAAGTCCCTAACTGCAGTGGAAGTAAAACGATAACTACTTATTTTTATTGGATAGTTCTTAAGTCAGCATTGATGAGGATAAAGCGAAGTCTGCCATACCCCTACCACCAGTTTTTAAATGTTTCATGCGAAGTTTAATGTAGAATTGTGTTTTCTGCCAATAAGCCAAACTATAGAGAGGCAGAAATCAGTAAAATTATACCTTGGTAATATATCTAGTAAGGCTTGTAGTGCTGAGTACTTTTGTTTTATCTTTGTCCAGACCTAGGTGTATCTAAGTAAGGTATGCTATCCAGAAGTACGAATTTGAGTACGTTCTGCGCAGCCACCAGGTGACGTCACGGTGTTTATTTGATCAGCTGGTTTACAGTGACAGCTGAAGTTACTCTCGGCTAGAGCCTATCCAAAACCCTAAGTCGGGATCAGAACTAGACGTTCTTTAGGCGCGTCACCGAAGTATTCTGACTACCCCATGTCCCCACTACCCCACTCCGTCAAATAGGATAGTCAGAATACCTTGGTGCCGCGCTTCTGCCACCAGATGACGTCACGCTACGATGAGCAATAGCACACCTAGGTCAAGACAACGTTAAAATAATCACATAGTAGTATTAAATAATCATATAGTAGTATTAAATAATCATATAGTAATATTAAATAATCATATAATAGTATTTTCTTGCCTCCTAGTCTAACTATTGATAATTTCTTTTCCAGATTGGTCGTGTTCTTACTGTAAACCCCCACAGATTATAGCATCTTTGATCGTCAACCAATGTTGTTGCACCCATATGTAGCCAAGCAGCTGATCAATTACGGGTAAACCGGGAAAGCGCCATTATGCGAGGGTCGAAGAAGGGTCACCCTGGCACGCACCGGGAAAGCGCGCTACCCAAGGTGGCCACCAGGTAGGGGTAGCCGGGCGGAAGATAAAATGTAAACAAATAATAAACGCTATGGATTGTTATTTTTATTTGGGCTCTAAACTCATCGGACCTTTGGCGTACCAATAAACGCCTGTGCAAGTATTCATAGCAAGTTTAAAAATCGCGCCCGTCTTCCCACCCGAACATTAGTATTTGTCTCGACACCCTGAAGGAGGCCCAGATAGATCGATACCTACATTGGTATGAATACCGCTAAAACCAGAGGACCTACGCAACGAAGGAAGAAAACCATGTGCATCAACATTAGGACATTTTTGTAGCTAAAAAACTGAGAAATTGATATATTAAATTTCTTGAAGTGCGTGTCTGTGAAGGTGGGCTGATTGCAAATATCTAAGTCAAATGTGGTTGCTTCAATATTATGTTTATTTTTAAAATAAATACTGATTGTATACTTAACTGATTTAATTTAATATTCCTTGAATTAATTAAACCATAGTTTATATACTGATTTTTAATAATCTCAATTCACAGCACAGGTAAATTTGCATTACATCAAAGTCAAGATAAACCGATAATGAAGGGAGAAACTAAAGTAAGTCTATTAGTTTGAACTGTAATTGAGAAGCGTACACCATTATTTGCCTACTGCGAAGGCAGTTTCTCAGAAACAATTATGACAAAAGGAAAGCCACACTGGCGCTTTGACTGGCGTTTTTGGGGGGTAGATTACGCATCTGTGGGATGGAAAACGAACATTGGGGCATAATTGTGGTTGCTCTTTTAGTTTCTTGCTCGGTAATCTAGACATCGTAAACGGCTTAGGGGCTTGGACTCTCTTGGGATATATCAACTCCATAACATTGTTTTTCCATCAAATTTCCTTTAGTGAAATACTATAAACCTTAGGTGTCATGACAGTTCCTAGCCCCGAGACCAAGATAACTTTTCGTTTAGAAACGAAGCTAAAAACACAATTACATTCAAATTTGTAAAATATGGTATGTTCGTGGAACAGAAGCAAGTGAGGGTGTCTACCACACATCGGACAATCACGTGTGTCGGCGCTATCTCCCGTGATTTGGTAGTGGAACGAATATGTGGCGTGTGATAATTATCTGGATAACCGATACTGGTGGACAACACGCATTAGGACAATGCTCACTTCGTTGCGGGGTCATTGCATTTTTAATATAAATCGTAAATATCTTCACACACGCGCGCACACACACACACACACACACACACACACACACACACACACACACACATAAAAGTAATAATTAATAGGATGAAAATAAAAATACCTAAGTACCCTGAAATAATTTTAATTGAAACACTTACACGTGTTCCAGACATGTATGCCATGATCACAATGTTCACATCAACTAAATTAAAATCTTTATAAAACCACAACAAATTACTGATCTTGATTAATTTTCAAAGAACACTAAAAATATATATTTTAAGAATGTTTGTTTAGCTATGAATAGGCCACTCGTAATATATTATTAACAAGTATTAAAATAATACACCTTGGGGGCACTTTTATAATTTTTATTTTATTTTCATCGTAACAATATTTTTTACGTATATTTTATGACAAATTTTAACTATTGATTCTTAACTATGTCAATGATTTAAAAACAATTAGGACTGAGTTATTAAGAACACGCGCAACTATAACTCGGTCAACTTCCTTCGAAACTTTAAATGTTTATTTTAAATGTTTTTAGGGCTCCTCATCCCATAAGAAGTCTGTCACTGTAACCGCTTTGAGTTTATATTATATGTATGTTGAAAGCATGTAATATTTGGTACTTACATAGATATTTTCTATACAAACTTCTTCTGGTTGTAAAATCCTTGTTTCGAATATTACAGTGGTATCAATGTAGCCTTGGCTGAACAAATAAGTATAGTAAATATTTAATCCCTAATCCTGCGCAGTAGTTCTATTTGTAATTTGTCTCTAAAATAAATAAACAAAAAAAATCTCGTTGAGATCGATGTAACATTGTGTAAAGGTAAACTGCACAAAATTGAAACGCCACGTAATCTGCTTAAATCCATGGTTATTTCGTGGTTCATAAGAGAACCAATCAATATACAATTACCTTAATCGTTATTGGTAAAACAAGGCCTAGATTAAATTATCCTTTTAATAATGGGTTTTCATGCTTTCCTGTTAATTTACACGATCTAAGTATATTAATTAAAATATCAGTACGGCATGAGTCGTTTATTTCTATTTGTTGTGTCTCATGGTACTAATCCCGAAACATTACGTTGCAATTTTAAAGAAATCAAGAAAGTGATCCTGATGTTAGAAAATTCAATGAAGAAAACGACCACAAATAATGTATATACAGGGTGTTTACGAAACCCTTGGTCCCCTTTTTTGGAATTGTTCCTTAGGTCGAGACAATCATAAAACATCATATAAACATGTGTCTAAAATGCCTAGTTTTCCGTCTGTCGGTCTGTTTGTGATTTTCATACATTATTTAATGACTTGAGATAAAACCTTAAAACTCGGCACAGATGTGTACCTTAGTAGATAAAACAATGGTATGAAATTTCGTTACGATATCTTAAACCTTTTCAAGATGGCGGCCACTTAAAATCTTTGTTGTCAAATTTTAAAAAACCGTTTGAATTAAAAAAAGATTATCAAGACAGGTAAAAGATGCGGAATTAAAAGGCAAATCGAACGACACTTTATTTGATAAAATCGGATCATAAATAACCGAGCAGTTAATCTTTACTTAAAAATAACATCATTTTCAATTCATTTAGGGGTATCACATTATTACTCTGGTACTGTTTTACCTCTAAATCTATGAAAAATTGTGTAATAAAATGGCTAGTATTAAGTAAATAATTCAAGAACCATAAAATTTGCACATTTTAATTACAAATCTAACGGTAACTTCATTATGATAATTGGATGATAAATAATCAAAATGTGACTTTGTGACAAATCATAGTGTGATGTAATTCTAACAGTACCACGCTACATGTCTATCACAATGTTAAATATTACATAGTGCCAACTTGTACAACTATTAATCAGCTCTACTATTAATTAATGGATTATTATGAAACTAGAAACATCAATTATAACTTACAAACGAAAAACAAATTATAACAGTTGTTCAAGGTGGTGGCCATTGACAAGATTGCACATTCGAAAGCGTTGTACTGCAGATTGGCGAACATGTTCAAAATTTACATCTTGCTGGATTATTGCTGCAGCTTCAGCAATTCTGGCGACTAAGTCCATTTTGCTTTCCACGGTGTACTGTAAACCAGTGTTTTCATGTGACCCCAAAGGAAACACTCCAGTGGTGTCAGGTCTGGAGATCGGGCAGGCCATGGTACTGGTCCCCCACGTCCCACCCATCTATGTTGAAATGTAACATTTAAATAATCCCTAACAATGTTACCAAAATAAGCTGGAGCTCCGTCATGCTAGAACCACATTCCAAGTCTTACATTCAGTGGCACACCTTCCAGCAATTCTGGGAGAATGTCTCTGAGGAAGACTTAATACTCTGTGGAGTTAAGGTGGTTAGGCAAAATGTACGGCCCTATTAGATAATACCCATACATTGCCCATACATTCACTGACAATTTTTCTTGGTATCCTCTAACGAAAGTTGCATGGATTTTCTGTAGCACAAACATGTGATGGCCATGAATTAAAGATTCCCTCTCTGGTAAAACTTGCCTCATCAGTAAACAATACCTTATCCAGAAACATTGGGTTCTCAGTTTCTTTATTTAAAACCCAACGGGAACATTCCACACGCGTAGGATAATCTTGAGAATTCAGAACCTGGACTTTTTGAAGTTTATAAGGATAAAGCCCTTCACCATGTAAAACTTTCCACACTGTACCGTTATTACACCCGAATTCTCTAGCTACTAATCTGGTGCTCGTTGATGACGTTTCTTCAAATACCTGCAAAACATTTTCTTCAAAATCAACGGTGCGAACTTCTCTTTGCCGACCATTATCAGCAAAGGTTACATTTAAATGTCCCAGTTTCCCTTAACCTGTTATGAACATTTGTAAAAGTCTTGTAATTTGGAAGATGTCTGTTCGGGAAATTTCATGATACAATCTTAGAGTCAATTGATGTCATGTCAGACGCCACGGAGAGCGGCAAGATGTGTTTATACATAGAAGGACTGGACTCAGTTGTTAATGTAAAGTTCATTTTGTTTGTTTTTTTCAACGTTGTCACAATAACTGGTTGATGTGACAACGTAATTCCAAGAAAATTAATGTGTTTGATTGTTGTAAGTTTGGGAAGAATAAATCATTATTTCATTATTATTTCATTATTTCATTATTATTTCATTATTTCATTTCAAATTGCCCCTTGCCATCCCGTAACAGTAATGAATATCACAATATTCCGGAAATGTAGAGGTATTCATAATTTTGCACAATTATTACTTAAATCAAGGTAAAAAACTCATAACCTTTAACACAGCTTGTTGCAGCCCAACAGACAATGTTTACTTTCCTCATTTCAACACTGCGTTAGTAATAAACAGCTGATTCAGTTGTAACATAAATTATACAGAAAACAGCGGATTTGTTATTTGTCAAAGTGTTACATTTTGGTAATTTATCATCCAATTGTCATAGATTTAGTGGTAAAACAGTACCACAGTAATAATGTGAATTTTTAAGTAAAGATTAACTGCACGGATATTTATGATCCGATTTTATCAAATAAGGTTTCGTTTGATTTGCTTTTTAATTCCGCATATTTTATCTGTCTTAATAATCTGTTTTAGTTCAAACCGTTTTCGTGAAATTTGACATCAAAGATTTTAAGTGGCCGCGATCTTAAAACGGTGTAAGATATCATAACGAAATTTCATACCCTTGTTTTATCTACTAAGTTACACATCTGTGCCGAGTTTAAAGTTGTTATCTCAAATAATAATCAAGTTATTAAATAATGTGTGAAAATCACAAACAGACCGACAGACACAAAACTAGGCATTTTAGACACATGTTTATATGATGTTAATGATTGTCTCGACCTAAGGAACGATTCCAAAAAAGGGGACCACGGGTTTCGTAAACACCCTGTATTATAATTAATAAGTTAAGATTAAGGTGGGGCATTATATATAATGAGGTATGCATTTAGACGAACGGATTGCTTGCAACCATAAACTAACTGACACGTGGCGTAAACAACCTTTAGATGTCAACTGTAGCTTTTGCTTTAACGCTGACATGTTTCGTACGAATTACCGTCCATCTTCAGCAGCGGTCGAAGAACTCAAAAAAACCATTTTTTCATGGTTGTCAATTTAAATACACACACGCGACAAGGTACATTGTTACATGTATGTCGCATTTATTTAAAACACTAATTGCGGCACGCTCACACGACGGATCCATTGTACTTTGTCGCCTGTGTTTGTGTAAATCGACAACTATGGAAAATGGACTTTTTTAAGTTCTTCGATCGCTTCTGAAGATGGACGGTAATTCGTCCGAAAAATGTGCAGTTTTTAAGAAGGTTTCATGGGTTACTTTAATAGTAAATTATTAAGAGCATTTTCTTTTACAGATTATGTTAATAAGGTGGAAACAAAAGCTACAGTTGACATCTAAAAGCTGTTTACGAAAGTAAATATATTGGTAAACTACCAGATCTTCTCAGGTCAAGGCTATTTATGTATTTAATTGACACCTATAAACTTTCTGTAGCTGGACGTAATACTTGGTTATTGTCTATATGTGCGTGCTCGTGTGGGTGTTTGCGTGAGTGCTGTTGGCGAGCGGATTCAGCAAAGCTACTGCTGATAAAAAATTAGTGATATCGAAGGGGAAATCATACCACGCATAAATTTAATAAGCACTTATTATTATTTAATGCCAGACTCTTTTAAATCACGCGAATGTTATCAAAACAAATCTGTTTTTCTTTTGTTTTTATAAGTCTCAAAGCGAAACATTTACTATGATAACCTATAGCGTTGACTAGCAGGCTATAATATTTCTTGAGGTTAAGAAGTTGTCTTTCAAAATGAATAAAATAAAATCTTTTTTATTTATTTAAAGAAACAAATTAAAAATCTTTGTTGTAAAACAAAATAATTTAATATTCAAAAATAAAATAAAAACTTGGTTTTGCTTATCATTTAAATATTTCAAAATAAAAGTAAACTGTTCGATTTTTGATTTTACTGAACTTTAATAATATAAGTCTTCTTTTTGTACTTTAAGAAGTTGTCTTTCAAAATGAATAAAATAAAATCTTTTTTATTTATTTAAAGAAACAAATTAAAAATCTTTGTTGTAAAACAAAATAATTTAATATTCAAAAATAAAATAAAAACTTGGTTTTGCTTATCATTTAAATATTTCAAAATAAAAGTAAACTGTTCGATTTTTGATTTTACTGAACTTTAATAATATAAGTCTTCTTTTTGTACTTTGGTATTAGTACCCAATAATAGAAACGCTTCGAACCCTAAAAAAGAAATAATTGTTTTACAGACTAATCCCTTAAAAAAAAAAAAAAGAAATGGAGCAATGATTTGAATTAAGACTTTTAATTTAAAAACAACTTTTTGTACCTTCCAATCTGAAGAAATTCACTTCTCGTTGGGTAGACTAGCGACAAACTTCCGACACCAGAAATGTACGTAAAATGCCGCAGTCGCCCAACGAGCGTGAATTTATAAGCTTTGGACCGAAAGTTCTCGAAGCCGAGACCGCCGGCCGTCACGTGACTCGGCTCCTGTCCCCTCAGGCCAAGCAACAATTCAAACCATTGTTTCCATCTTCTTTCCGACATGCCCGGACACAAAAATCGCGAGTTTGCCCTGACTTGCAAAACCAAGTAGCACCAGCAATTCTTATTTGCAATTGTCAGCAATTATTCACAAAACTTCTTTTGTATTATATAAATTATTTACTTTTTACGTGAAACAAATATTATATTAAATTATATAGTGTTTTAATGGCAATTAAAACGCTAAAAACCTTAGTACTATGTAATGGTATTATGACACATTATGTTAATATCTACTACTTTCAACTGATCTACTACCAACATATTTTATTTGGACAAATACCAACAGTATAAATACATGGTATCTGCATGGTATACATGATATAAATACAAAAACTGAGTATTATTCTTATATTACAAAAATTTGTCTTATATTACAGACGAAAACACATATAATTTACAAAAACCAAGAATATCATGTAAGAGTGTACATAACGATAATTATCACATCATCTAATTTCAAATACGGCTTAAAAAAACTTAACTGGCCGTCGCCATAGGCCAAGAGGCCTGTACGGCGATCTAAAGACAGAAATGAAAAAAGAATGATTAAAAATGTCACAGACAGAAATATAAAGTAAGGCCAGAAGTCTAAGTGCGCTTGACATCTCAACACGTCGTTCCTAGCGTTCTTAGCATAAGTACTAGGCTTAGTTTGGAGGAGTGTTTCACTTTTAAGATATTACGTTTTTAGGCGATTTATGTGAAGATTCCAAATATGTTAAACCATAGGCTCTCGTGGACATGAGTTTAAAACTTTATATTTATTTGAAATTCATATAATAATACGATTAACGGAATGCAATAAAGTATTCAAATTGGACGTCATTAATACCTATTTACACATGAAATATTTATTCAGTGGATATTTAGAGTTATACATTTGTTAAATTTAAACCGCTCTTAAAGTTATTCTGAGATATTATTTGATAAAGTGTAATTGTAGTGAACTGATAAAACTTAAAATATGGTATACGTGTTGTATTAATTATTTACTCATTTATTATTTTTCATTTACTTAATGCAGTATCAAAATAGTTCTTCGATCCAACATCAATGTTGCCGTTGAGAAAATAAATTTGATTTTTCATTAGCAAAGAGATTAAGACAAATCTAATTGCATAGTAACAAAGCTGATCATATACAGTGAAACACAGTCACACAGCCTTCACAAACTGTACCTATTGAAGTGACAACACAGTCCGTAGCATTCCGAGGCCGAAGCCACTGCGCTGCTGTTGAAATTTATGTTCGTACATCCCCTTACGGAAAGAAATATTTTACACAACTAAAAGATTGTTCTTCTAAATCGTGCTATGGAACAGGGACATCAACATTTATATTTCTTGACTTGCAAATATAGTATCATATTTTGTATTACTAGTTTTGTAATACATTCAGTGTTGATACGGCCCACTACTGTTAAAAATATTACGATTAAACCTATTTAGCATTTTTTAGAAAAGTAGTAATAATCATATACTGAATACCGCCCTAAGAGGAGGGGGAGGGATGAACAGGCTAAATGACTTACAGATTAATAATTAAGTAAGTAATATTATATATTATATAAGGGTACAGGCATTATTCACACTGAAAAAGTCCCTTCGCATTGCGATTTCAGCCGCCTAGTGCTATTGGTTAATTAAATTTTAAACCGCTAATCCTTTAAATAAAATGAAATAATAATTTATATTTTATGTTGTAATATGATAATACACTTTGAGCACTGAAACATACACACCACAGCCAAACAAGATGTAATCATTAAGCATGAGCCCCTGAGCTTTCTTTTCTTGTTTTAGAAATCTCTGCACCCTCTTCAATATCTCATATCAGAACGTCATAAACCATATTTTTAAACTAAATTGACGCTAGATAAATTAAAATCAGGATCAAATACTGGAGTAGAGCAATAACTGTTACTATCTAATCAATTTCAATACACGTTTTACTGATTGTACGACCTATTGTACGCATTTCAATGTTTCATCCTTATTTTAAACATTACAATTCTTACTGACATGTATTCCGATTGTGGTATCCGGAGTTACACATGATAGTTCACAACAGTTGTGATAAAGTAAATTTATTTCAGTGGAACATTTTAATTAGGAATTGCTTAGGTGGGTTTGTGGACTCTAAGGTCTCGTAGATTAGCACTAACTGCCGGGTCTGCGACCTTGACCATTCCATTAATAACCGGAGCTCAGCTGACTTGACCCATTACACTTGCCGCCACCTGGGCTCTGCATAACGAACCAGACTGGATCTGGGGCTGACGGATTATAGGCTCAATATAACGTATATAACTTAAATTGTGATTTTTAAATATATATTTTTCTTACAACTGTGTCTATTGTTTGTTACGAATTTATAATTCGAGCAGCGACTTAACAATATGTTGTTTTATTTCATATCAATATACGAGTTACTTATAATAACTTATTCTGATGATTAGATCAGATTATAAAACCAAGTTTGAAATCCCTCGTAAGATAAAATCGTTGTTTCTGCAAGTATCGCTTACCTCGCCACCCGTGTAGATATAGACATCCTGCGGTACAAAACAACGCTATTTTAAACCAGTAAAGGTGAAATTCTGCATTGATCAGCATAAAAACCATATACAAATTAGACTTCCATGCAAGTTTGCAATACGAAGAACGGGGAAATACCAAATAATCTAAAGTTGATATGAGCCAGTTGTTGATCATATGGAAAAAATTTACCTTTTGGGTCATTTTACTTTGTATTTTCAACTCCATATTCAGTATTTAAAACAAAATAAAAATACAATTATCCATCTTAAAAATGTATAAGAGTTTTGTTTTAATACACCTATAGTGGCTCGAAGAATTTACTTTATTTTGTATTTATATCAAACTAGATTTTAGTAAGTTACTGTGTAGCATATCACTGACCATAACAACTAAGCCAGTTCTGTGTTTCTTGAGGTGAGTTTATACAATAGAATTAACAAAAATAGTTTTTAAATAATTTGTGATAATTAATCAACATTTTTCCGCATGAAATTTAGTATCCATAACTATAATTTGTTATGTTTAAATACTCTGGTAATCATATTCGATACTGATTCCAACATGTTTATAAATTTCACCAATTTCGTTTTCCACGTTTCTGTTAGATACAAAAAAGTCAAATACAATAGGAAGTTTCCTGAGCATTATTACTAGAGAGAAGTCAGCAATATGTTTTGTTGGCAAGTTTATTGTTAATTTACATGCAAACCACTTTCCATTCTATCCAGTGTAAATGTTAAAATATGTCTGATTCAAATACAGAAATGTATATTGAGAAGATACAATAAAGAAATCTAATATGTATGCAAAGTGGTCCTCTCCATGGAAAACCCAATACACCCTGAACAAATGCGTCTGGATACGTGCTGCTGAATTGACTTCTAAGATCGAAGACAATTCATTTTCTGTCATTTGATAACATTCGACTGCATCATTGTGCCTACCATATGATTACTCAAGACGTTGTGGCGAGGGCCACAAAGGGGTTCAAAAGTCAGTGATGATGAATGACTCATGGCCGTACTCCACATCTTCTAACGTCATGTCACGCGGTAGACTAGATCCTGACGGGCAATTTTTCACTACATTACTGAAAATACGTATTTACGTCTCAACAATTCTACTTCACCCTAACAAATCAAGAGTAATCAGTTTCTGGATTATCGGGCTTATGAACAGAATAAAATAAAACGCGTCTCACAGTACTACAAAATATATTTACACTTTTACTGCACTTACAT
Source organism: Allygus modestus (assembly GCA_963675035.1). Classification (NCBI taxonomy): domain Eukaryota; kingdom Metazoa; phylum Arthropoda; class Insecta; order Hemiptera; family Cicadellidae; genus Allygus; species Allygus modestus. The sequence continues at coordinate 72,240,303 of OY776111.1, read as the reverse complement.
ACAAGACGGTAAATATACACAAAATATGTACAAGGCGATCGATTTCAACCAGTTACAACGGTCATGATCATGCCCAATCAGAGAATCAATAGTACAGATGATCCTGAACAAAACAATTTTTGATCGCCTTGTATCTTCTTGTACGTAAGTACACTATGAGTGTAAATATATTTTGTTATGTTCTGAGGCTTAGTTTATTTTATTCTGTTTAATTGTAACAACAGGTGTCATGCTACTTTAGCAATTATTTACTAGGTTGTACAAAATTATAAAATAATAATTTAATTTGTTTGGGAGGAAGGGGGTAAAATTGTTATCTGTAGATCTTTGGTCAATGAATAAAAAAAAATAGTAGTAATTTGAAAACTTGAGGTATTAATGAGAGAAAATTAATTTACAATGAATATACCTTATAGACTGCCTTCAACACAAATAAAAGAACAGCGCTTCTTTGAAATAAGCATTAACGTATATTTTCCACAAGTACTACATGATTGTTTTTACGTAGCAAGTTTGGAACTACTCAGAATGTTATAGTACCGGGAATATAAAGGACTCCGAGCTTCAACCCCCGCTTTAAGTAGAGGTATTAAAATGTAAATATACTTCACCTTCATTTAATGGTAATGGTTTTTGGTACGGACAAGAGTAAACGTAATTAAAAAAGGACTTACCAAAGCATAATTACTAATAAAATAACAACAACATTTTGTAATTTGAAATGAAATTAAATAAATAATTAATTAATTAAGTTTGCAGTAGGTTATCAATCCAGGATCATATTTCGAAGTCAATTTGTTTTATAAATATTTGTCAAACAAAGGTAAACAGCTTATTAAAGTTGCAGGCCCAATTTACCCTGAGGCAAGGAGAGCTTGTTACCGTGTGAGTGACAGCGGCTTTGTTTGAGAGGTGGATGAATTGCTGCTTATGGTACGGATATTTTTCACCATGCATCTTAACCATATCCATTTCTTTAGGAAGGAATACTTTATGATTTATAAAGGATAAATAAAACTGTAATGAATCTGTTGTTTAGTGTATAATGAACACATTTACTTTGTACAGTAACTATATGTTTAAATACTAAACCACTTCAAATATTCTTCATTAAAACGATTAAATTGTATTCGTTTTAAGTTACTTAAAATAAATATAAGTTAAATATAGAACCGTTATAAAATCAAACAATTACCCTGTAATGTTCTAGTTTATTTACACTATTCTACATTTAGCATTACGGTCCTCTTAGACTAGGGATTGATAAAATCTTCGTAAAGGAAGGCACAGTCTTACTATAACTATCTCTAAGATTTTTCGGCAAAATTTACGTGTCGTGTTTCGTCTCCGGGGGGATTGAAAACCTCAACTAATAGTTTTTGTTTGTTTTTACTGCATTGAATAATTTGTATAATTGCATAAAACAATAAATAAATACTTCTCTAAATGATTCTTTGTCAATCAAATATTTATTTCCATCAGAATTATGTACCTACTTCATCTTATTTATGTCGTCTTTTCCAAGGAGTTCTTCTAATTTATAGCAAGCTTCATTTATACATATATTTTTAATTTTCTTTTTGTATTTTTGTTTAAAAAAATTGATGTATAAATTTAAGTTCAAATGCATTTTTAAAACAATGCATAAATGCGAAAAAAACGATGCATAAATTTTTTTGAAACAATTCTGCTGTAACAATCCGAAATCACCGCTCCAAGATAAATACCATCCTAAAGTCATAATTGAGGTTAGAAACAATGTTGTTTAATATATCGTAAATGGTAAATAAACAAATCAGTCAGCAAGGAAAAACAACAGAATAATTGAGATGATACCTTAATCATGAAAAGAAATATATCAGCGACCAACTTACTAATTAATTTCAATTCAAGTTAGGCAACTTAGTAAACTAAGTAATGAGGAAGATAATTTAAATAAATAAAAATAATTAGGAAATATAAGACGTAGGGAATAAATATTTAGCATAATACAATTATTGTGATAAAATTAAGCTAAATGTTTTCTTTCTTATTGTATATTAAATATCTGAGTATAAAATATTTAAATTCAGAAAGCTAATCTCAGGATGATTATATTTTTCGCGTCTAAAAATTCGAAGAAAGCAATAAGTGTTATAGTGTTATATAAACAGTTTTGTGGGGACTAGATCAAATACACCAGCTGCAGAAATTGTTAATGAAAAACTATAATAAAACACAAGTTTAGTCAAAACAATCACAAACTATATTGAAGACAAAAGAAGATGGAAAATCGTTAAATATTCAAGATATCAGTAACAAATATGAACTACGCAGAACCTCCAAATCTTCTACCTAAAGTAACCACTGGTAATACGGAATAGAACTATCCAAATACCGAAGTCCAGGACTTCAACTCAAATTACTAGTTGGTTAAGAAAGTGTCAACCTAAATGGTTCAAACTTCAAATATCAATGAATGATTTTCATTAATTGTTTTAAAATAAAAGCTAAATATAATGTACCATTAAAATATTTAAACAAATCTCTGTCTTAAACGAAATAAATCAGAATACAATTTGTTTTGGATTTTATATTTGAATAACATTTAAATTAAATTATTAAATTTATTCCATGTTTCATGTATAAATGTGGTATCTCTATTGCAAATTTTCCTTTATTTCAAATTGATCCCCATGGCAAAGAACACTGGCCAAGCGTGAGTGTCATATAAACCGATGAAAATTGAGTAGCTGGAGCAAGACTAGTTTTTAAACCATAAATATTTTAATCATTTGAACTGACTTGATTTATTTCCCTGTAGTAATGCAAATAAACCACAACCTTTATAAGACGAAATTTTATCATTACATTAGTATAAGTATCAGAAATATGAATTATATAATAATTGGCACCCAACGAATGGGACACATTTTTATTTTTAAAACGGCTTACCATTAGGAACTGAAAACTCTTGAAAACAAGTATAATTTGATTTAGAAGTGGCCTAGATAATTGGATATACTTCCAAATCCAAAATAAGTCAAATGCTTATAAATAATTAGCTACCCGGTTGGTTTAAATTGTCGTTTTTAAGCACATGTTTTCACTCTAACTCGATTTGCTTAAGATAGTTTTATAAGAATTTGTTATTTTTTCTGAAAATAAGCTTCCAAGATTTAATTATTAAGGGTAACGTTATAGGAAAATTAAACCAATACACTTCATCGCACTTAAATCCAAAATCGAATTTTTAGAATACAGAAAAGTCCAGTTATAAAAGTAAATTTTAGATCCTCCAACTGTAATATTTAGTGATTGAGAGAATTAAATAACAAGTATTCCCTGCAGTATCGTTTTATCAGTCGATACATGTTATTTTGACAGCTATTCTCAAGAGATGAGATATTCGAATGCGAATGAAGCTGAATTTATAATTGAGATATTCGCAGCTCATATCATGTATTCTCAGTAGAATTAATTTCCTGGTGGTATTCTGTTGTAGAATTCTTTCGACATTTGTCTTTCATAATTGTCAAATAATACATGTACTTTTCATTAAAATATTGAAATATAATGAGAAGAATAACACAAATTGTTACTTTTGCTCGCCGCGATAACATCGCTTGAACATAAAATTCATAAATTCATACGAAAGTAATTGATATGATTACTTTAATGACGTAGAGTTAGGTGAATAACTGTACTTAACTTTTACTAAAACTAAGATTGATGCCTCTGTTTGAAACACCCAAATTAAGCCTGGATTTACAAATGTAGATGAGGCCCTTAAAGGCAATGATAAACATATTACTTTAAAAATGTTTATGCATTAGAAGAATATATTGTAAATAAAAAAGAGTACTTTCTTAAAATCAACCATCGTACAGTTAACACCATTGCTTAGGATAGAAAAGCTTTTCAGTTCAACTAGTTATTTTACTCTTTTTGAAGCAAGAAGAAGATATTAATGGTTCCCTTTCGAACCAGTGAAAGCCGAATGGCTTTTAATTGAACCTCAATAATACCTTACCTGTGATTTCACACTTCTGCCTTCACTGGGACTTGGAACATTTATCACAACTCCTCGGTAAAGAATCTTTCTCATTAGTTTCGGTAGAAGGAGAATCATCAATAACGTATGTTTCCTGGAAATAATTGAACTTTTACTGAAGTATTAGTATATTTCACTACTAGTCACGAAAGTGACCCATTTTGTTACGTAAACACAACACGGGTTTACAATTCATTTTAGTGTTAAAGTCGGCTGTTTGAACACAGAATCGTCAAAAATAACGAAATCACACTGGTGCTCCTGTTGAGTAAAAAGGGAATTTCAATTTTTTAGGACAGGAAAAGTTTTGTTTGGGACAGGTAAAGTAATGTTTAGGACAGGCAAAGTCACCTGATAATTTTTTGTTATGTTACAAGAAAATCTATAATTTTCCAAGATCTCAGCTGCATGGTAATGAGCTATTTTCAAATCCAGAATGATGAAAAGTATATATTCCCAAAATAATTTGTTAGGCTGGAATCGCTTTATTCAGATTTTCCACGTGGTTTACACTAAAAAAGTAATCGACAGAAAATAGTTTTGCATTCTGTCTTTCAATGTTGATAGCACTATGGTTAAATTTCAAGTCATTATTTTTAAAGGTAACACTATGCTCATTGAGCCCCTTTTTTAGTTATTGTAAATCGTCAAATTTGTTTTGTGTTAGGTAACTTTTTCATTTTTTTGTATTTTTCGCATTTAGATATTGCCACGTGTTTTGGCATATCAGAATAGTTTCCCTTATGATTCTTAGCGAATTTCCCCTATAGGGATGAAACCATTACCGTAGGTGGCATGGTTAAGACTTAAGCCCGAGACCATGATAACGTTTCATTTTGAGGTCCTCAGATGCCAAGAACACCATTCGTTCAAATTTATATATATATATATAATATTTTGTCCGTAAGCACAATAACTCTCGTTAAAAAAGTCCGATCTTAATGAAATTTGGTACAACTGTGTAAAGTACCATTTTTTTGAACGAGTTCAAAAACCAGATGAATCGCACCATCCGAAGAGGGGTTTATCGGGGGTTTTGTACCCCAAAAGTAGGTTTTTTTGGGGGTTTGCACATCTAATTTTTATTTAAATCAAATTTTAATTTTTACTATTGAATTCAGCATAAAAAAACAAACAATTTGGTATTTTGATCATTGCTCTACGTCAATTGGTTACTGAGATATTGAAAGTTTTGAACACAGTACGTTGTCTAATGTTATTCTTAAGGAGAAAAAGAAAAACTGTATATCTCGCTTATTTATGAACATAAACTGACGAAATTTGGTATATGGCTTCATCTGGTTGTGATTTATTGTTGTTTGCACAAAAAACAATTTTTCGCCTATGGTTCTCGAAGCAGCAAACTTAGGTACTTGGTCCCCATGTTATTCTTATGGAAAATAATTAAAATTTTATATATCGCTTATTTGTGAATGTAGATAAAACTTATTTGTGAAACTTGGTTTGTGAATTCACTAAGATGAGTTCCATTTATATTTGCATAAAAACCCATTATTTTCTGTTCCTTGATGCAGCAAACCTACGTACTCATCCCCAATGTTATTCTTATGGAGTATAATTAATATTTTAAATATCGCATGTTTGTGAATAAATTTCGTATGAATCCTGTTCAGTGTTATAATGTGTTGTGTAATTCATTGGAAATTCGCTGAGTATGCAGGTTTGCTGCGACCGGGGTATTTTCTTTAATCATTGTTGTGTCTCGGTTTTTTATCAATCAAGTCCTTTAGTTTTTCGTTCATCATCTCGTTAAGTTTGGTATTATTAACAGTTTGTCGACATACTCTTTGATTTCCACTCGCGAATTAGTCAGTTCGTTTCGGATTTCGTTTCCGCTGTTTCTCATGATGATTTAGTTTTGTTCGGTTTGTGTTTGTATTTGTCGTTTAGCATTTGAGATTGTGTTTGTTTGGTATGTGGTTCGATATCATGGTTCCATGATTTACCCCTCATTTGAAAGCTTATCGTGCCGGCTATTGACGAAAAATAGACACACGGTCTAAAAATGTACCGCTTCTCAAAAATTTAAATAATATGAAAGATAACTAATTTTTTGTTTGTTTTGACAGGAGCAAAAATGTAAACAAAATAAAATCTGATCAGCTGACAATATTTGGTTCGCAGTGCGGAATTCCGCACGGGTAGACTAGTATTTGTTATTGATCTTTTCCCCCGTTTATTATATTAAGAGAATAATTCCTAAGTCTACATTATATTTAAGGTGTTTTCTTTCAAACATTTTAACAACAAATCATAGTACAAATTTAAATTATTTCTGTATGTTAATATATAAACAAATATGTAAATAAATGAGTTTCATTCTTTATTCGTCAAAGTCCGGATGAGGTGTACCGTCTATAATTTTACGAAGGACAAGAAGTATTATTTGTAATAACGCTGCTGATACTGGTGCGATCGGGTTTTATTGGAACTTAGCCCACCGTTAGAGTAGGAGCAGAAGTTCCTCGACTGTTTTACATCAAAATATTATTTTTATGTTGACCTGGCTCACCGGGCATGTTACGATAACAGCCTAATAAATATGTAATTAGAATTATAAACACGTAAGCAGTATATCGATAAAACAAACTTAAGTACTGTTATTGCACTGCAATTAGATAGAAAGAAAAACAAGATACGATAAATGTTGGCAGAACCTGTTAACCTGTGTCGGAACTGCAGAACCAACTTCTGAAGTTTTCCAACCACAATTTGTGGTCACCTAAGTACATTTTGTTTTGTTATACACAGTGCACTTCTACAAACGTTTGACGATACTGTACAAGGTTTATAGAATATCGCTAACAGTAATAGTGGAATTGTTTACCATATAGTCGTTTTATGGGTTAAAACTGAAAGGTGACAGCGTAATATTCCCCAGTGGATAGAATTATATTCTTTTAAACAAATTGCAGGTTCATAGTGGCGTTTTCTTTCAACCTTATATCAAAAATAATGAAGTGTCTTATTATAAAAAAAAACACGCTATTTACAATTACCTAGATAGTATGTTTCAAAATTGTAAAAAAACATCAAAGCTAATGTATTGAAATTAGTCAATTTAGCTAAGAGAAGGTAGTTAAATATTTAATCTACAACTTGTGAAATTATGCATCTTGCTAGTTTTAAACTTAAGAAATAACTAAAAAATCAGAACATGTCATAGTGGGAAATGGTTATTTTCAAACGTTCCTTGAATGATCTGGTAAGTATTAAGTTACCAGATTATTCAAGTAATGTTCGTTTAAATTATAATAATTGAATTTAATTTAATTTAAAATGTTTTATTTAAGAGACGAAGTTAAGACTAGCAAGTCTACCACTTAAACTCTACAATAATCTGATTGGGTAATAGGAAGGGGTGGGAAAATCAGTCCGCAAGCCTTAGTAAATATCAAGTTTGAATTACATGGTCAATCCGTGTTTAGCTGTGAAGCGTTTGTCTGCGGAAGCCTGACGATTGAGATCACGACATTATTTAAATACATACTTTCAGATTCAGATTTGACTCGCAATACATTTTAAATTATGGAGAATTAGCTTAAATTCTTATGGATATTAAATTCAAGTATATTTTTAATATAAACGTAATGTACACTCGCCAATAAAGATACAAAAATTAAAAGTTTGTTTTTATTTTAAATCCAATAAATTATAAATTTTGGTGTCAGTATGTCTTGTTCCTTGTTTTTTTAGAATATTATCTACATTACACGTTGCATATTAAATTAATTTCTTAATGAAATTTATTTGTGTTTAGCATGTAATAACAAAATATGGCCGGTGCTATATTGCAACAAGTTAAGTCATGCATTTCGCTAATTTAACATTAATAAAATAATGACTATACAGGGTGCACAAAAATGCTTAGTGTGCTATGCAGAACCAGATTCTACATACAAAAATAAGTCGAAAATGTCAAGTAACACTTTTTTGATTTCGGCTTAGTTTAGCCGTAATCCGCTGTTTTGTATTTTTTTTAAAATAATTAATAATTTTAAAATACTTGAAGATATTTTGATGAAACTTGGTTTAAAATTTAAGTTTGTTGTTATTAAAAGTTTACAAAAAAAATTGTTATCAAACTTATCAAATTACAAAATGGCGGCCATTAAAAAGTTTCAAAGTCAAATTACATAAAAACCAGCTACAAAACCAAAATTTTACAAGACATCAAATTTAAAGCCCTTTCAAATCCCAATCCAATGACACTATGATTGTAAAAACGGTTAATAAAAAAAAAAGGTGATGGTAATTTTTAATTATCAATTTTATAATGGCGGCAATTGAAAAATCAATTTCCATGCAAACTAGCTAAACAAATTTCCAATATTCAATTTTAAATACTGATTAATACAAATCTAAAGACACCATAACTGTTAAAATCTGTTAAACAAAAAGGTAGGGTATAATGGCTATTTTAATGATTCAACTATTTACAATTTGACAACAATATAAATACCCCCGTCGCAGCAAACCTGCGTACTCAGCGAATTTCCAATGCATTGATATGTTTCTCACTAGTACATAAAGCCACTCGCCAAGTTTGACAAAAATACATTCATAAATAAGTGATTTATTACATTTTATTTATTCCCCATAAGAATAACATTAGGACTGAGTACGCAGGTTTGCTGCAACGAGGAAGATAAGAAATGAGTTTTTATGCAATTATCAATATAACTGAACCAGGTGAAGCTACTTACCATGTTTTATTAATTTATGTTCATAATTAAGGGAGATATAAAACTTTACTTATTCTCCATAAGAATATCATTAGGGCTGAGTATGCAGGTTAGCTGCTACGGGGACAGTCAACAAAACATTTATTCTTTGTGCAATTATCAATATACCAGTACAACATGAAGCCACATACCAAATTTCATCAATATACATTCATAAATAATCAAGATATCAAATTTTATTTATTCTCCATAAGGATAACATTGGACAACGTACTGTGTTTAGCACTTTGAATATCTCTGCAACGGTTTGACGTAGAATCACAATTTAAACACCAAAATGATTGTTTTGTGGAGCTGAAGTGATTGGTAAAAGAAAATGTGAAGTTTAAAGTAAAATTAACTGAGGAAAAGCCAAAAACCTTTTTCCCATAAGATTAACATGGGAGATTTTATGAGCATGTTTTTTGGATTTTTTCCGCAACCACTTAACCTAGGTTAATAATTCAAAATACCATATTATTTGTTTTTTTAAGCTCTATAACATGGTCTAAACCTAAATTAAGTGTTTTAAAAATTTAAGGGTAAAAAATGCAAAAAACTGATTTTTGGAAAATTTAAAACCCCCATAAACCCCCCTTCCCATAGTCCGATTTTTCTGGTTTTCGAACTTAAAGTCATAAATGTCAGTTTACACATTTGAGCCAAATTTCATCGAAATCGGAAGTTTTTTACTCAAGTTATCGCATTCACGGACACATATATAGATATATATATATATATATATATATATATATATATATATATATATATATATATAGATAGATATATATATATATATATAGATATATATATATACATATATATAAATTTGAACAAATAGTGTTTTGGACATCTGGGGACCTCAAAACAAAAAGTTATCATGGTCTCGGGCTTAAGTCTTACCATGAGACCTACGGTAATAGCTTCTTCCCTATAGGGGAAATTCGCTAAAAGTAAAAAGAGCAAACAAATAAAGAAAAAGAAGAACAAGACAAATAGTTCAAATTTAAAATATAATAAAACAATTAAACATACTCTATTTTCTTTCTACTAAAAGAACGTCTAACGTTTGAACTTTTTATGTGACCTCCATTGACAACTACGCACTGCTCCAGTCAGTCGTCGGCTCATCGACTGCCTTACCCGTTCGAATATCTCTGGCATCTCTCTAATCCTTCGGCACCCATCTTCAATCCGCTGAGTAATGTTGTCAACAGGTGTCGAGTACACAATAGACTTCAAATGGCCCCATACAAAAAAGTCAATTGGGTTTAAATCCGGCGACCTCGCTGGCCACGCGATCGGGCCGCCACGACCCATCCACTTGTTCATGAACTGTTGATGGGTAAGTAAGCTTAAGTAAGCTTTTACATCATTACCAAAGTGAGGAGGTGCACCATCGTGCATAAACCACATGCGACGCCGGATGTTTAGGGGCACATGTTCCATGATTTCCAAAAAGTTATTTTGGAGAAAATGTAAGTAGCTTACTTTATTCTGCCCTGGCGGTAGAAACACTGGACCAATCAAACTGTCCAAATAATTCCTATCGAAACATTTAACGAAAATGTATTTTGGAACCTGCATTGTTTTATTTCATGGGGGTTCTCATCTGCCCAGTGGTGAGTATTGAGGAAATTCATGATTCCATTTCTGTTAAATCCTGCTTCGTCAGTAAAAAGTACAGCTGACAACATTTATACCAGCTGTTTACAGGTAAGGTGGACTTAATAGTCATGAAATAAAAATATTTTAGCCCTTTAAAAATCACTGTTACTTCTTCAGTTTTATAAGAAATATTTTAAACATTCGATGAATACTTTTAATTTTAGTTTGAATAATTGTAATTATTATTCCATTATCTAATAACAGGGTTGCCACCGACCGGGAAAACCGGGAATCATGCGTGAACTTTGGGAACCGGGAAAAAATGCGTGGATTATGCGGGAATTTTCGGCCGAAGCGGGAATTTCAGATCGCGATCTTCGGCGATTGCGTAACGCGTTCTGAATAGTAGGTGAAGTTAGCGATACTGATACTGATACATGGGGAGAAGGATGCACTGCGACCTAACACTTAAGATCTTTTGTGCCCCCGCTTCTGAGCTCTCAGTTCCTACCTAGAGATCCTCCTCCAGCCCTAACTCTTTGATGAAATTTCAGGGTTGCCACCGACCGGGATAACCGGGAATTATGCGTGAAGTTTGGTGACCGGGGAAAAATGCGTGGATTATGCGTGAATTTGTAGTCCAACCAGGAATTTTCAAAATGGTACATTTAAAAGCACTGTACTAGCATAGAAACGTTTCAAACGCTAGTTTGAGGTAATTTCAGACTATTCAAAAATCGTAAGTTTTATCTGGCGTTAAAATAATATTTTTCAAATAATTGTATGCATTGGAAAGCGACATAGTACGCAACAGACCATGTGTTGCGTAAATGCGTATGTCTGAGTCACATGTCAGATGTTTATCAGCGCCGTTGAAAGCTGATTTCTCCCGAGAGCAGCCGATCAGAAAAATCGTAATCGTTTTGAAAATCCTGGCCATTTCATTAACTCAGGGGCTTCAGATTGTTGAATCTAAAACCGTCATATTATGTCTGGAAAACTGTTTACACATGATATTATTTACAACTTCTTAACATAACATGAAAGGGCATAACGTTATAAGACTAATGGACTTGTCATGTTTTCCCCAGGTATACCTGTACTCAGGCTAATAATGTTACAATAAAAGTGATTATGTTAAAAAAAATCATTTTCACACGATACATTTTATTTAAAAATAAATTTGGCTACAATTTGACGTAAATTGAAACAACAAATGCAAAGTAGCATAACCGTACAACATATATACACATTAAAACGGCTGTTCTGAAAAATCTGTAAATTGTGACTTAACAGATATTCCCACATTAGTCTTCTTAGTTAATATGAATGGAAAACGTTCCTTTATGTATTAACGTTTTAAAAATATAATTACTGATATTTCAACCTCAGGGTGGGACTGAATATAATCGCGGAATGTAAGTAGACTATTCCATATATTGTATGGAGACCCAGGAGAGCAATATGGGTCCCCATACAGCAGTAGACCTGTCGCATCGCCACATAACTCGGCGGTCTGGTCGCGGTCTGTGGACTGGCGCCGCCCCGCCGATGACTTCCTACAAACTTTTACCTAACAATCCTGTAAGGCTTTATGTTTATATATGTTCTTATAATATGGTATACCTTAATGTTTTCAATTTATAAATTATGAAGAGACACGAGATTGTATAAAAGGTACTATGATTTAGTATTATAATTATTAGAAATATTAATAATATTAAAAAAATAATATTAAGACTTTGATATTGCTGAAAGTTTTAAGACTATTAAAAACACTTTTATTTGGTAAAAAATTTCCTTCATAACAGTTAAAAAAATAACCAAAGTTCTGACATTTAAATGTTGGTGCATATTATCATGTACATATTTTGAGTCAACAATACTCATATTAATAATTTGTATATTCTATAATTAATGTAAATAGTAGGTCAAAAATTACAAAAATACACATCAATAGCTGCCCAATGATTGATAGACAGTTTCTACTGTCTATTGATGTGATGTAATACGTTGAAACGAGCACCATTAACGATATCAAGGAGGGTGGTTAGTCGCCACAACCACAATCCTCTTGTGACAGGGACTAAGACGTAGCCCCTCTGAGGCCAGTTGATGGACTCACTGCAAGATGGCTTCACATCCGTAACAGCGTCTACGGTATACAGATGTGATGTAATATGCTGGAACAAGTGCCATTAATGGTATCAAGGAGGGTGGTTAGTCGCCACAACCACAATCCTCTTGTGACAGGGACAAAGACGTAGCCTCTCTGAGGCCAGTTGATGGACTCACTGCAAGATGGCTTCACATCCGTAACAGCGTCTACGGTATACAGATGTGATGTAATATGCTGGAACAAGCGCCATTAATGGTATCAAGGAGAGTGGTTAGTCGCCACAAGCTCAATCCTCGTGTGACAGGGACAAAGACGTAGCCCCTCTGAGGCCAGTTGATGGACTCACTGCAAGATGGCTTCACATCCGTAACAGCGTCTACGGTATACAGATGTGATGTAATATGCTGGAACAAGCGCCATTAATGGTATCAAGGAGGGTGGTTAGTCGCCACAAGCTCAATCCTCGTGTGACAGGGACAAAGACGTAGCCCCTCTGAGGCCAGTTGATGGACTCACTGCAAGATGGCTTCACATCCGTAACAGCGTCTACGGTATACAGATGTGATGTAATATGCTGGAACAAGCGCCATTAATGGTATCAAGGAGGGTGGTTAGTCGCCACAAGCTCAATCCTCGTGTGACAGGGACAAAGACGTAGCCCCTCTGAGGCCAGTTGATGGACTCACTGCAATATGGCTTCACATCCGTAACAACGTCTACGGTATACAGATGTGATGTAATATGCTGGAACAAGCGCATTAATGGTATCAAGGAGGGTGGTTAGTCGCCACAACCACAATCCTTTCGTGACGGGGACAAAGACGTAGCCCCTCTGGGGCCAGTTGATGGTCTCACTGCATGATGGCTTCACATTCGTAACAGCGTCTACGGTATACAGATGTGATGTAATATGCTGGAACAAGCGCCATTAATGGTATTAAGGAGGGTCGTTAGTCGCCACAACCACAATCCTTTCGTGACAGGGACAAAGACGTAGCCCCTCTGAGGCCAGTTGATGGACTCACTGCAAAATGGCTTCACATCCGTAAAACAGCGTCTACGGTATACAGATGTGATGTAATACGCTGGATCAAGCGCCATTAATGGTATCAAGGAGGGTGGTTAGTCACCACAAGCTCAATCCTCTCGTGACAGGGACAAAGACGTAGCCCCTCTGAGGCCAGTTGATGGTCTCACTGCAAGATAGCTTCACATCCGTAAAACAGCGTCTACGGTATACAGATGTGATGTAATACGCTGGATCAAGCGCCATTAATGGTATCAAGGAGGGTGGTTAGTCGCCACAAGCTCAATCCTCTTGTGACAGGGACAAAGACGTAGCCCCTCTGAGGCCAGTTGATGGACTCACTGCAAGATGGCTTCACATCCGTAACAGCGTCTACGGTATACAGATGTGATGTAATATGCTGGAACAAGCGCATTAATGGGATCAAGGAGGGTGGTTAGTCGCCACAAGCTCAATCCTCTCGTGACAGAGACTAAGACGTAGCCCCTCTGAGGCCAGTTGATGGACTCACTGCAAGATGGCTTCACATCCGTAACAGCGTCTACGGTATACAGATGTGATGTAATATGCTGGAACAAGCGCATTAATGGTATCAAGGAGGGTGGTTAGTCGCCACAAGCTCAATCCTCTTGTGACAGGGACAAAGACGTAGCCCCTCTGAGGCCAGTTGATGGACTCACTGCAAGATGGCTTCACATCCGTAACAGCGTCTACGGTATACAGATGTGATGTAATATGCTGGAACAAGCGCATTAATGGGATCAAGGAGGGTGGTTAGTCGCTACAAGCTCAATCCTCTCGTGACAGAGACTAAGACGTAGCCCCTCTGAGGCCAGTTGATGGACTCACTGCAAGATGGCTTCACATCCGTAACAGCGTCTACGGTATACAGATGTGATGTAATATGCTGGATCAAGCACCATTAGCCGTGTTAAGGAGGGTGGTTAGTCGCCCAACCTCAATTCTCTAGAGAGACAGGGACGGTCCCACTGGGGCCGGGTGATAGCCTTGTTGCTAGATGGCTTTACATCCGTCACAGCTTCTGCAATGTACTTACCTACATTTAATTCCGGAAAATTCACTGAGCAAGATAAGGGTAACGATACAAACTATACTAGCTGTCAAAGGTTTTCGAATACAATGATGTTGGTACTTTTTACTGCTCTGCTTTAGCTCTTTTGTAATATGTGTCCAGCTTTGTTTGAGTTGTTGTCTATAGCTTTGTTATGCTCTAAGTATTACTCCCACCTGAAGACGGGAAACGATTTAAAATCACAAAATCTCATAAAAACTGATTTTCCCAAGCCAGTGATGACAAACCAAAAGTTGATATGAACTATACATTATGTTAACCCGCTAATGTTTATTACAGAGTAATATTAAGGTCCAAAGCAAATTAATACTGAACCCTCTTTCACTATACAAATATTACACATTCTTAACTTGTTCGAATTTCAGCGTAAATTAAACTGTAACTTTATTGTTGTTTTCGATAATAACAGGGCAATGTTCCATTGTGAACTCAGAAGTCCAATGAATATTGATGTGTTGACACTACTGTTTATATCCGTTACTAAATAGTCATTTGTGCGCAGTTTATCCGCCGTACCAGAACGTCTTTCGTAGGTTTTATTTACAATACTATTCCAAAACTAGGAGGTAAAATCTGTAATTGCTTAATTTCTAATTTAATTTTTAAATAAGTAAAACAATGGAAATGTTAACGATGAAGATTGAATAGCGGATTGTGTAATTACAACGTCAG
Organism: Allygus modestus; assembly: GCA_963675035.1. Taxonomy (NCBI): domain Eukaryota; kingdom Metazoa; phylum Arthropoda; class Insecta; order Hemiptera; family Cicadellidae; genus Allygus; species Allygus modestus. The sequence goes on along the minus strand of OY776111.1, from coordinate 72,225,006 downwards.
GTGAATTAGCGGTTCTAATTGCAGACTTAGCTTTGGCAAAAGTAATTAAAGTAGTTGAGTCATTTGTAAGGCTGAAATTTTGGAACCTTGGCATTAGTTGTTATTGCATTTAATGGCTTGTTTACGTGAACAAGATGTTTTAAACAATATTTATTTACTAAACATAGCAATGTTAAACTAATAAAAGTAGGTTTTTTATGATTAAAGAGGCAGAATTTAATTTTTTAGGAATGAAAGTGCCAATATCTAAATGCTGCATTCTAGAATGAATCAAACTTCAAACTGATATATAATTCTCCTAATTTCAACTGGTACTAAAATAGAGCAATAATGTGATTTTTTTAGCAAATTTACCCAATAAGGAAGAAGCTATTACCGTAGTCGGCATGATAAGACCCAGGCCCGGGACCATGATAAATTTTCGTTTTGAGGTCCCCAGGTGCCAAAAACACCATTCGTTAAAAACTGTATACATATTTCTGTATATGTTTCCGTGAGCACGATAACTATCGTAAAAATAATCCGATTTTGACGAAATTTTGTACAAAAGTGTAAAGCAGAATTTCGAAAACCAGACAGATCGACCTATCCGAAGGGGTATTTTGGGGGGTTTGGTACACCAAAAATGGGTTTTTTGAGTTTTTTACACATCATTTTTGGAAACGTCAAATTTTAGTTTTTTCATTTGAATCAGCTTAAAAAGACGCACAATTTTGTGTGTTGATCATTGCTCTACGTCAAATGGTTACAGAGATATTGAAAGTGCTAAACACAGTACGTAATATTATTGTTATGGAGAATAAGACAAATTGTATATCTCGCTTAGTTATCAACTTATCCGATGAAACTTGTTACTGCTTCATATCGTTGTGGTATATTGATATTTGCACTAAAACACATTTATTAGCCAATAGTTCGTGTAGCAGCAAACCTGCGTACTCAGCCCCATGTCATTCTTATGGAGAATAAGTAAGTGTTATCTCCCTTAATTATGAACATAAATTAATAACATTTGGTATGTGGCTTTACCTACTTGAGTTATAATGATATTTGCATAAAACCCCATTTTTTATTTTAGTTATCCTATTTAGTTATAACATCACGTTTCATGCTAGTAAAGAAATTATTTTTTATTTATACAATCATTCCATGAATCACCTCAGACCGCGATACACTCATTTTTATTTCCTAACCTTTAATTATACTATATTATAATTTTCTAATTTATTATCAGAAAATAAAATTTGTAAAACTATTTTATTGACTTCAGATTTAAAATCATGGATGTTTGATTGTCAATTAGTTTACCACGTTGAAATAAATTGAGTTGTTTAATCGTAGGATTAAGATAAGTAATGTATTATCTTAATAAGTAATGTATTATCTTAATATATGTTTCACTATCTGAAAAACAGCTGATTCAAATCCCTGCTGCAACTACATTCTTGGCAGCCCTAAGGGATTGCCAAGATGGGAATAGGCCTATATAAAGCCCAGATAAATTATCTACCATAATTCCAATTTTCAGCTTGATTGTCAGTAGTTTTTACGTTAAAACGGAACATATATGTCAACAGACAGACAGACACAAACTTTCTTTTATAAATGTATAGGATTTATATATTTTTGACCTTCCAAATACATATCACATGACAAATTCAATTATGCCCGAAATAGTTAGACTACTGTTCACAATCAGTAGCAGATTACATTTCTCCTCCCTGCATTGGACTCAGTATTGAAGAGGCCAATTTGCATAGATATTATATCTCTTTATTGTAACTCTTCAGTATATTATGAAATGCTTTTGGGCTAGCTAGAATTGTCTTATAAACACCACCCAAAGTATACTATAGGAACCATACATTATTATTTGTTGTTTTACATATTAAAATTGGTTAATTTCTATTGATTTTAAATTTACTTTATTATGGTGTAAAGAGTGATTTACAGATTTTACAAAAGTAGTAAAATGTAGGTTTTCTAACAACCGATTCAATACACTTGTTGTTCAGTCAACACTTGCTGTATCGCTTTCACGATCTGTCTTGGAGTATTACCCTAAGGAACCGTGGTCCATAGTCATTTATAGTAACAAGGCCGTAGCGTCCATAGTCATTTATAGTTACAAGGCCGTAGCGTCCATAGTCATTTATAGCATTGATTATACATCCTACGGAATGAATGAATTCCGTAGGATGTATAATCAATGTTTATAGTTACAAGGCCGTAGCGTTCGAACTGGTAACGCAATTTTTGATCGCAGCTTGAGCTTTGCCCGGCTGCAGTAAAAGGCACGACGATGATTCCTTTTACTCTTCTCCTATATTCTTAAGCAAGCCATACTTGTTCCTATTCATTTCTGTATTACATTAGTGATACAAAACGAAACTGGCAAGTTTTCTTTCATCAGAACAACTTTGACAGATTAGAGTGCCTATCCCATCTATATGTTACACATAGGCTCTCGCCACACCAATCAGCGCTCTATCCAGTGTGTATACATATCGATGACTTATCCTGACCTCGGAATAATTTCTTGGCAAATACTTTACCCTCTAGGTTAATCATTTTGTTACTCCTACACACGACCCATTAACGCTACTGTCATTATTAAAAGCTAAAACTGCCAATGAGCTTTAAACGTCGTTCTGGTTTCCAATTTAAATAAATTTAAACTGAAGTTTAGCCACCAGTGTCATACAAATTAACCACCAATAATCGCCAGATCCAATATTTCGCTCAAGGTGCGTTCCGCCACGCCAGAGCGGACGATGATTAGTGGCGTAAGGGGTACATTCACTAACCCTAACCACCTCTTTTGGAATAGGGGATGAATAACGTTTGAGAATAATAGTGTAGTGGGTTTAAGGTAATCTTAAGTTACTATTGACACTAAAACTCGTTGAATAAAATTAATTTCAGCCTCAAAAGTGAATAAGATAGGTGAGTCAATAAGAACTAAATTGTTATTACTGAGTATGGCGATCGATTAAGTGGCAGTAAACTTCATGCTATTTGTTAGTTTGCTGGCCACAGAATGTAACTAGTTGGCCAACTGTCAATTAACTGAATAATTTACTAATTTTAGACCAAATCCAGCCTACATGGTAGGTCAATTTGATTTGCGTATCCAAAACTAAACTAAAAATAAACTTCAAACAAATTAAAAACCAAAATCTTTGGTTTTAACATAGTTTTATATTTAAAAAATATATTTTCTTTGATAATAGTATTTTATTTTACATATACTTAGTTATATGTACAACGTACAAGGTACTATTTATTTTGTTATGTTAAGATTTTCAAGCCTGTAAAACTTTATACCGATGATTTGGAAATAAAAATACTAGAAACGTTTATCATTATTCAAATTTGTATAGCAATAGTAAATTCAAAGAATTAACGGTAATTTTGAATTTATTTTACTTGATCACATTTACTTGTCTAAGATATTTACAAAAAATCCTGCTTTTTGTTCACTCACTTCCTGAAGATAATACTTAACCAATTTTGATGATTTTTTTATTTAAAAGATAATTTCAAGTTCTAAGTCACTGTCGAGCCAGAATTTCGATTTAGGCCCCAGGGCTCTGCCCCATGGGACTTCCAAGTCCCCATGTTATTCACATGGAGGAGAGTTTTATTTGGTTTATGTCACATGTGTTGTTTTTTCTTAATTCAATAAACAGCTGTTATCCGCAACATATTGCGGGGGAGCGTCTCGTCATTTTTAAACGGGAAACAGGTTTAATAAGTCGTTGGTTGGATGTTTATAAACTGATACAATTTCTAGCTGTAACGAAGTAAGAATCAGTAAGCTGGTCTCTGAAATATAACTAACGGCTTCTTTGGAATTAACAACACGAACTAGTAAACATAGTATACAAATTTTTAGCAGTTGCATGCATATTTATTAGCAGAAACACCAATTAAAGACATATATTTTTAAAATTAACACTCTTTTTAATATGCATTTGAATGCTGACTTATTGTTCATTGGGTTTAATTACTTTTAGTACGTGCTTTAAAAGTAATTGGTGTCGCAGTAAGTCTTAGGACAAATTATGAAACTCGGTAATAGTTTTTAAATAACCTTGGGTGAGGTAAAAATTAAAAAATCTCATTATTTTTGAAATGTAGTTAAATATAATAACCTAGTAAAAGCTGTGCTATTGCGCGTTGGTTAAAAAAGACTTTTATGATGTAACTATATTATTATATGACTGAAATTGAATGCAATTATTCCCTTAGACCTTCCCTTGGGCAGTCTTCAAACATCCCCAAGACGATGGACGGCACTCGACAAATATATGAGGGTAGGAACCTGTTTTAACAGAATGAATACTGATTGGAATTTTAACATTGCGATCTACAATAAAATCTCTTCAAATTCATTACAATTACATCAGCTGCGAGGCTCATAGGATCAGACATTATTATCCAAAATAAATCGAAGATTCATTTTATTATTGTTACTATAAATTATTAAGTATATTTGTAATTAGTTATGTTATTTAGCCGAAGAAAGTATAGTGTGAAATTCAATAGTAAGCCTAGCAGCTTAGTGCTGTACCTGTTCACCATGGGTGCACCTTGGTCGAGTGCCACGATATAGCCACCGTGCACCAGCCCTACGTGGCCTTGCTCGCAGTCGCTGTGCTGTGATAGGATGAGCGAGACGCTCGCTATGCCTCCAGGGTCCCTAGCAGTTTGGTCTCTTGACGTCGATTGGGTTGAATTATTCAGACATGGCTCTAGTACATTATTGTTAATATCTCTCGAGGATCATATCGTTGCTTCCACTCCCTGTCTTTATTTTCTATTTGAAGTTACTCTTTTATATCTAAACCACATACTTAAGTAAGCAAAAGGTTATGCAAATGATAAACCAAAGACCTCTAATAGTTAGTTTATAAAGTTTGATATTTAATATAGCTTTAACATATTTTCAAAATTACATTTAATTATTTATTTTGTTGTATGGAAAATCACGTTGTATCATAAACTTTTTGCAGCAACGTCTGGCAGCTGTCTGTGACTGTTGCTCTATTTATCTATGAAATGACAAACGTAGGACACGCACGAGAGGCAGTAGTCTGTGACTTTTGCTTCATTTGTCTATGAAACCGCAAGGGTATGACAGCCACACGTGAAAGCTAACTGAGGCCGTTGCTTCATTTCCCTAAAAAACTACAAGTGTAGATATAGCCACGTGTGCAGCTGTCTGTGGCTGTTGCTTAATTTATCTAAGAAACCACAAGTGTAGGTAACAGCCACGTGTGGCAGCTGCCTGTGGTCGTTGCTTCATTTACCTAAGAAACCACAAGTACAGGTAACAGCCACTTGTGACAGCTGTCTGTGGCTGTTGCTTAATTTATCTAAGAAACCACAAGTGTAGGTAACAGCCACGTGTGGCAGTTTTCTGTGGCTGTTGCTTAATTTATCTAAGAAACCACAAGTACAGGTAACAGCCACGTGTGGCAGCTGTCTGTGGCTGTTGCTTAATTTATCTAAGAAACCACAAGTGTAGGTAACAGCCACGTGTGGCAGTTTTCTGTGGCTGTTGCTTAATTTATCTAAGAAACCACAAGTGTAGGTAACAGCCACGTGTGGCAGCTGCCTGTGGTCGTTGCTTCATTTACCTAAGAAACCACAAGTGTTGGTAACAGCCACGTGTGGCAGCTGTCTGTGGTCGTTGCTTCATTTACCTAAGAAACCACAAGTGTAGGTAACAGCCACGTGTGGCAGCTGCCTGTGGTCGTTGCTTCATTTACCTAAGAAACCACAAGTGTTGGTAACAGCCACGTGTGGCAGCTGCCTGTGGTCGTTGCTTCATTTACCTAAGAAACCACAAGTGTTGGTAACAGCCACGTGTGGCAGCTGCCTGTGGTCGTTGCTTCATTTACCTAAGAAACCACAAGTGTAGGTAACAGCCACGTGTGGCAGCTGCCTGTGGTCGTTGCTTCATTTACCTAAGAAACCACAAGTACAGGTAACAGCCACGTGTGGCAGCTGTCTGTGGCTGTTGCTTAATTTATCTAAGAAACCACAAGTGTAGGTAACAGCCACGTGTGGCAGTTTTCTGTGGCTGTTGCTTAATTTATCTAAGAAACCACAAGTACAGGTAACAGCCACGTGTGGCAGCTGCCTGTGGTCGTTGCTTCATTTACCTAAGAAACCACAAGTACAGGTAACAGCCACGTGTGGCAGCTGTCTGTGGCTGTTGCTTAATTTATCTAAGAAACCACAAGTGTAGGTAACAGCCACGTGTGGCAGTTTTCTGTGGCTGTTGCTTAATTTATCTAAGAAACCACAAGTGTAGGTAACAGCCACGTGTGGCAGTTGTCTGTGGCTGTTGCTTAATTTATCTAAGAAACCACAAGTGTAGGTAACAGCCACGTGTGGCAGCTGCCTGTGGTCGTTGCTTCATTTACTTAAGAAACCACAAGTGTTAGTAACAGCCACGTGTGGCAGCTGCCTGTGGTCGTTGCTTCATTTACCTAAGAAACCACAAGTACAGGTAACAGCCACGTGTGGCAGCTGTCTGTGGCTGTTGCTTAATGAATCTAAGAAACCACAAGTGTAGGTAACAGCCACGTGTGGCAGTTTTCTGTGGCTGTTGCTTAATTTATCTAAGAAACCACAAGTGTAGGTAATAGCCACGTGTGGCAGTTGTCTGTGGATGTTGCTTAATTTATCTAAGAAACCACAAGTGTAGGTAACAGCCACGTGTGGCAGCTGCCTGTGGTCGTTGCTTCATTTACCTAAGAAACCACAAGTACAGGTAACAGCCACGTGTGGCAGCTGCCTGTGGTCGTTGCTTCATTTACCTAAGAAACCACAAGTACAGGTAACAGCCACGTGTGGTAGCTGTCTGTGGCTGTTGCTTAATTTATCTAAGAAACCACAAGTGTAGGTAACAGCCACGTGTGGCAGCTGCCTGTGGTCGTTGCTTCATTTACCTAAGAAACCACAAGTGTAGGTAACAGCCACGTGTGGCAGCTGCCTGTGGTCGTTGCTTCATTTACCTAAGAAACCACAAGTACAGGTAACAGCCACGTGTGGTAGCTGTCTGTGGCTGTTGCTTAATTTATCTAAGAAACCACAAGTGTAGGTAACAGCCACGTGTGGCAGCTGCCTGTGGTCGTTGTTTCATTTACCTAAGAAACCACAAGTACAGGTAACAGCCACGTGTGGCAGCTGTCTGTGGCTGTTGCTTAATTTATCTAAGAAACCACAAGTGTAGGTAACAGCCACGTGTGGCAGTTTTCTGTGGCTGTTGCTTAATTTATCTAAGAAACCACAAGTGTAGATAACAGCCACGTGTGGCAGCTGCCTGTGGTCGTTGCTTCATTTACCTAAGAAACCACAAGTGTTGGTAACAGCCACGTGTGGCAGTTGTCTGTGGCTGTTGCTTAATTTATCTAAGAAACCACAAGTGTAGGTAACAGCCACGTGTGGCAGCTGCTTGTGGTCGTTGCTTCATTTACCTAAGAAACCACAAGTGCAGGTCACAGCCACGTGTGGCAGTTTTCTGTGGCTGTTGCTTAATTTATCTAAGAAACCACAAGTGTAGGTAACAGCCACGTGTGGCAGCTGCCTGTGGTCGTTGCTTCATTTACCTAAGAAACCACAAGTGCAGGCAACAGCCACGTGTGGCAGTTGTCTGTGGCTGTTGCTTAATTTATCTTAGAAACGACAAGTGCAGGTAACAGCCACATGTGGCAGCTGTCTGTGGCAGTTGTCTGTGGCTGTTGCTTAATTTATCTTAGAAACAACAAGTGTAGGTAACAGCCACGTGCGGCAGTTGTCTGTGGCTTTTGCTTAATTTATCTAACAAACGACAAGTGCAGGTAACAGCCACATGTGGCAGCTGTCTGTGATTGTTGCTTCATTTATCACAGTCTCTTAAGTTCACAGCTCTTTCACTGTTGATTTTCTCTGAATGGGCGATCATCAATAACCCCTATTGAGTGGGATTAGACCCATTACGGGAATGTTTCTTTTCAAGCTGTTTCTCTATTTTACGATTGAATGACTAAAGTAAACCAAATGAAAAACTTTGTATTATAAACATGTGTTTATTATTTGTATCATATATCTACAAATAACAAAAATCCATAGGTTTAATGGTATATTTTTAATTAATATTAACAATATTGTAACTTGAGCATTTGTAAAGATAAGTAGTGATCGAACCTTCTGTTCTGGTATCGAATTGACAGAAACTTCCCCAAATTGAGTGCTACTGCTCCCCAAATGGGGTAATTGAAAGTTTTTTTTGAAGCAATTGATTCCTATTCATAATCCATGTTTATAGCCCCTGAGCTGTAGGAACAATTATTGTAAGACTATACTACTTACGTATATTCATGTCAAAACAGCTCAAAATTTGGTAACTGGTGCGTCAGGACATGTTTCAATATAAATATATCATCTTCAGCTGCTTCTGATAGTAATTATAATTAATGTGAATTTGTCAACCGGATGGTTTCGTCAAAAAACACATAAAAAACTAATACAAACGAACGATAAAACATGTGGTTGTTGTTGCCTGGCCCCTGGCTTATATTATTAATGGCTGTCTCAAAACAGGTATTTTCCCTAACTACTGAAAATTGCTCGTACAGTTCCAATATACAAGAAGGGTGATACCTCTAATATAAATAGTTATAGGCCGATTCGGTCATCTCATTCGGCAAGATTAAGGAGACGGTGATGAAAAACCAGCTTGTACTATTCTTTGAGACTAACAATCTGTTCTCTGACCTCCAATATAGCTTCCGACAGAATAGGTCCACGGTGACTGCAGTGGTTGAGCTTGTGGTAAGAGTGCAGGGGCTTTTAGAGTCTACTGATTCGCTTTCTTTGACCTTATGTGATCTCAGTAAAGCGTTCGATTGCGTTTCGCACCAATTCTTACTAGGTAAGCTTGAACGCTATGGTGTAAAGGGTGCTGTCTTGGAGACATTTAAATCTTATCTGAATAACAGACAGCAGGTAGGGTTAGTGAGTGGAGCACAGGCTATGAATGTTAGACACTGGGTCCCTCAGGGCTCGGTAATGGGTCCTGTGCTATTTATAATCGCTATAAACGATCTGGAGCTGCACGGTATGGCGCTGAGATTTGCTGATGATACCACCATCTGTTCGTATGGCCTAAACCCTGCTTTGGCGCTTGAGGAGGCTGACGTGTTATTTAGAGCTGCTCAGTCTTGGTTTATGACCAATAAATTTCAACTTAATGAAGAGAAGACCCAGAGGCTCATGTGTACTCTCAGCCCTTCGTATGAGCAGGATGTCAAAAATGTCACCCTTCTTGGCTTTACTATGGATCCAAAATTAACCTGGGCTAACCATATTGAAGGAGTCTGTAAACGTCTAGCTAGAGTTGTTTACCTTCTGAGGAATCTAACACGCTTGGTCAATGAGCCATATTTACTGATGGTGTATCATGCACTCTTTCACAGTATTTTAAGTTACGGTTTACTGCTCTGGGGGTATGCGCCAACTTGTAAAGAGGTCCATAAGCTGCAGCAGAAGGCAGTTAGAACCATAACATTCAGCAAACGTTTGGACCACTGTAAGCCACTTTTTGTGAATACAGGAATTTTAACCATCTATAACCACTTCGTCTATCTGTGTGCGGTCCATGTCAGGGCCAACCTGCTGAATTTCTCTACTCGTAGCACATATCATAGCCACAGAACCAGGCACCGACTGGATATTGATATCCCATACTGTAGGCTGTTGAAGACCAGAGACTCGTTCCCGACACTTGCCTTAAATATCTACAACCGATTGCCAGATACACTGAAGAGTTTTAGTATTAACAAGTTTAAAGTTACCTTAAAGAATTGGCTCAAGACAAAGCCCTTCTAAAACCTTCAGGAATTTTTTAAGACAACCTGTTAGGTATGGCCTAACTCATCCATAATCTCTTAAAGGTTTTCCTGTAAAATGTGTAATAGATCATTAATTTATACACAATTTATGTACACCTCATTTGTGACGAAACTAATTATAGGACATGTTACAATTTCAGAAAGTGTTAATACTTTTTCATTCTAGGTGTTTTAACATGATAAACATATTCAGCGATAAATAATTTACATGAGTTTTTGAATAGCATAGAATTACTATATTTAAAAACACTATTTAATCAAACAGTCGAGATGGTGAAAATACGAGTATGCCTAAGAAAATAATATTTGTTTAAACATAAATTTGAAAGCTGAAATTTAGGAAAATATATTACTTTACCGTTAGTGTAAGTTTGTAACATCTGAAGCACAAGGTGTACTCAACTCTGAGAACGAGGAGGCATGTGTGAATTGGCACGTGAATTGCAATGTCACAGTGCATTAATTACGAATACTGAAATAAAACCGTAAGAAACTCGATAAATAATCGACAACAAATACACTTGAACACTGGTTAAATCATTTATTCTTGTTTGAGCAGTCTCTTGCCGAGATATTTTCAAACAAAGTGTTTTAGCGAATTTCCCCTATAGGGAAGAAGCTATTACCGTAGGTCTCATGGTAAGACTTAAGCCCGAGACCATGATAAATTTTTGTTTTGAGGTCCCCAGATGCCAAAAACACTATTCGTTCAAATTTATATATATGTATATATATATATATATATATTAAATTCAATTCACATAGAAGGGCTACTATATGATAGATGAAAAATAAGTAACATGTATTACTTAAATTCTTAATAAATAAATTCTCAAATACTAATCAAAATCAAACAAACAAATTTGAAAAATGCGGTATCTATAAGATCAAATGTAGCGATTGCCCAAAATATTATATAGGCCAAACTGGAAGAAGTTTTAAACGTAGGTTCAACGAATACATCCAAGCAGTTAGGTCAAACAATAAAACCTCGCAAAAATCTGCCTTCGCTGACCACATACTAAAAACAGATCATAAATATAAGAACTGTGATGAAAATATGTCTATTCTAGAAATAATGAAGAAAGGCCAAAAATTAAATGTAAAAGAAGAATTCCATATATATCAGAGCCATAAAAATGACAGTCACAATATTTTAAACACCATGCAGATACAATCAAGTAATCCAGTTTTTAACAAAATTATAAATATAAAGACAAATATATAACACTTACACCAGTAGAGATCGCAATCAGCTGTCTGTTATCAAATTTTATTTATTTACATTTTGTGATTGATAATGAAAATAAGGTTATGTATTTAGCAAATCAGCACGTGATCATGGCTTTTATAAGTCGAAACATGTTGTGTTAATTAATTAAAATGTTTTCTCCAGGGTACTCATGTTACTTATTTTTCATCTATATATATATATATATATATATATATATATATATATATATATATATATATATATATCTATATATGTGTCCGTGAATGCGATAACTTGAGTAAAAAACGTCCGATTTCAATGAAATTTGGCTCAACTGTGTAAAGTGACATTCATGACTTTAAGTTCGAAAACCAGAAATATCGGACCACGGGAAGGGGGGTTTATGGGGGTTTTAAATTTTCCAAAAATCAGTTTTTTGCATTTTTCACCTTAAAATTTTTAAAACACATAATTTTGGTTTTGACCATGTTATAGAGCTTAAAAAAACAAATAATATGGTATTTTGAATTATTAACCTAGGTTAAGTGGTTGCGGAGAAAATCCAAAAAAACCTGCTCATAAAATCTCCCATGTTAATCTTATGGGAAAAAGGTTTTTGGCTTTTCCTCAGTTCATTTCAATGTAAACTTCACATTTGCTTTTACCAATCAGTTTAGCTCTACAAAACAATCATTTTAGTGTTTAAATTATGATTCTACGTCCAACCGTTGCCGAGATATTCAAAGTGCTAAACACAGTACGTTGTCCAATGTTATCCTTATGGAGAATAAATAAAATTTGATATCTCGATTTTTTATGAATGTATATTAATGAAACTTGGTAGGTGGCTTCACCTAGTACTGGTATATTGATATTTGCACAAAAAATCGATTTTTTGTTGATTATCTTCTTAGCAGCAAACCTGCATACTCATCCCTAATGTTATTCTTATGGAGAATACCTAAAGCTTTATATCTCCCTTAATTATGAACATAAATCATTAAAACTTGGTATGTAGCTTCACCTGGTTGAGTTATATTGATAATTGCAAAAAAAACATATTTTTATCGTCCTTGTTGCAGCAAACCTGCGTTCTCAGTCCTAATGTTATTCTTATGGAGAATAAATAAAATGCATATATCAGTTATTTATTTAAGTATTTTTATGAAACTTAGTAAGTGGCTTTATGTGGTAGTAAGAAATATATTCATGTATAGTAAATTCGCTGAGTACGCAGGTTTGCTGCGACGGGGGTATTTTTTTATGAAAGCACACTACCGGATATCACCGGATATCAGTCTGTGACTGTTGCTCTATTTATCTATGAAATGACAAACGTAGGACACCCAAGAGAGGCAGTAGTCTGTGACTTTTGCTTCATTTGTTTATGAAACCGCAAGTGTATGACAGCCACACGTGAAAGCTAACTGAGGCCGTTGCTTCATTTACCTAAAAAACTACAAGTGTAGATATAGCCACGTGTGGCAGCTGTCTGTGGCTGTTGCTTAATTTATCTAAGAAACCACAAGTGTAGGTAACAGCCACGTGTGGCAGCTGCCTGTGGTCGTTGCTTCATTTACCTAAGAAACCACAAGTGTTGGTAACAGCCACGTGTGGCAGTTGTCTGTGGCTGTTGCTTAATTTATCTAAGAAACCACAAGTGTTGGTAACAGCCACGTGTGGCAGTTGTCTGTGGCTGTTGCTTAATTTATCTAAGAAACCACAAGTGTAGGTAACAGCCACGTGTGGCAGCTGCCTGTGGTCGTTGCTTCATTTACCTAAGAAACCACAAGTGTTGGTAACAGCCACGTGTGGCAGTTGTCTGTGGCTGTTGCTTAATTTATCTAAGAAACCACAAGTGTAGGTAACAGCCACGTGTGGCAGCTGCCTGTGGTCGTTGCTTCATTTACCTAAGAAACCACAAGTGTAGATAACAGCCACGTGTGGCAGTTGCCTGTGGTCGTTGCTTCATTTACCTAAGAAACCACAAGTGTAGGTAACAGCCACGTGTGGCAGCTGCCTGTGGTCGTTGCTTCATTTACCTAAGAAACCACAAGTGTAGGTAACAGCCACGTGTGGCAGCTGCCTGTGGTCGTTGCTTCATTTACCTAAGAAACCACAAGTGTTGATAACAGCCACGTGTGGCAGTTGTCTGTGGCTGTTGCTTAATTTATCTAAGAAACGACAAGTGCAGGTAACAGCCACATGTGGCAGCTGTCTGTGATTGTTGCTTCATATATCACAGTCTCTTAAGTTCACAGCTCTTTCACTGTTGATGTTCTCTGAATGGGCGATCATCAATAACCCCTATTGAGTGGGTTTAGACCCATTACGGGAATGTTTCTTTTCAAGCTGTTTCTCTATTTTACGATTGAATGACTAAAGTAAACCAAATGAAAAACTTTGTATTATAAACATGTGTTTATTATTTGTATCATATATCTAAAAATAACAAAAATCCATAGGTTTAATGGTATATTTTTAATTAATATTAACAATATTGTAACTTGAGCTTTTGTAAAGATAAGTAGTGATCGACCCTTCTATTCTGGTATCGAATTGATAGGAACTTCCCCAAATTGAGTGTTACTGCTCCCCAAATGGGGTAATTGAAAGTTTTTTTTGAAGCAATTGATGCCTATTCATAATCCATGTTTATAGCCCCTGAGCTGTAGGAACAATTATTGTAAGACTATACTACTTACGTATATTCATGTCAAAACAGCTCAAAATTTGGTAACTGGTGCGTCAGGACATGTTTCAATATAAATATATCATCTTCAGCTGCTTCTGATGGTAATTATAATTAATGTGAATTTGTCAACCGGATGGTTTCGTCAAAAAACACATAAAAAACTAATACAAACGAACGATAAAACATGTGGTTGTTATTGCCTGGCCCCTGGCTTATATTATTAATGGCTGTCTCAAAACAGGTATTTTCCCTAACTACTGAAAAATTGCTCGTACAGTTCCAATATACAAGAAGGGTGATACCTCTAATATAAATAGTTATAGGCCGATTCGGTCATCTCATTCGGCAAGATTAAGGAGACGGTGATGAAAAACCAGCTTGTACTATTCTTTGAGACTAAAAATCTGTTCTCTGACCTCCAATATAGCTTCCGACAGAATAGGTCCACGGTGACTGCAGTGGTTGAGCTTGTGGTAAGAGTGCAGGGGCTTTTAGAGTCTACTGATTCGCTTTCTTTGACCTTATGTGATCTCAGTAAAGCGTTCGATTGCGTTTCGCACCAATTCTTACTAGGTAAGCTTGAACGCTATGGTGTAAAGGGTGCTCTCTTGGAGACATTTAAATCTTATCTGAATAACAGACAGCAGGTAGGGTCAGTGAGTGGAGCACAGGCTATGAATGTTAGACACTGGGTCCCTCAGGGCTCGGTAATGGGTCCTGTGCTATTTATAATCGCTATAAACGATCTGGAGCTGCACGGTATGGCGCTGAGATTTGCTGATGATACCACCATCTGTTCGTATGGCCTAAACCCTGCTTTGGCGCTTGAGGAGGCTGACGTGTTATTTAGAGCTGCTCAGTCTTGGTTTATGACCAATAAATTTCAACTTAATGAAGAGAAGACCCAGAGGCTCATGTGTACTCTCAGCCCTTCGTATGAGCAGGATGTCAAAAATGTCACCCTTCTTGGCTTTACTATGGATCCAAAATTAACCTGGGCTAACCATATTGAAGGAGTCTGTAAACGTCTAGCTAGAGTTGTTTACCTTCTGAGGAATCTAACACGCTTGGTCAATGAGCCATATTTACTGATGGTGTATCATGCACTCTTTCACAGTATTTTAAGTTACGGTTTACTGCTCTGGGGGTATGCGCCAACTTGTAAAGAGGTCCATAAGCTGCAGCAGAAGGCAGTTAGAACCATAACATTCAGCAAACGTTTGGACCACTGTAAGCCACTTTTTGTGAATACAGGAATTTTAACCATCTATAACCACTTCGTCTATCTGTGTGCGGTCCATGTCAGGGCCAACCTGCTGAATTTCTCTACTCGTAGCACATATCATAGCCACAGAACCAGGCACCGACTGGATATTGATATCCCATACTGTAGGCTGTTGAAGACCAGAGACTCGTTCCCGACACTTGCCTTAAATATCTACAACCGATTGCCAGATACACTGAAGAGTTTTAGTATTAACAAGTTTAAAGTTACCTTAAAGAATTGGCTCAAGACAAAGCCCTTCTAAAACCTTCAGGAATTTTTTAAGACAACCTGTTAGGTATGGCCTAACTCATCCATAATCTCTTAAAGGTTTTCCTGTAAAATGTGTAATAGATCATTAATTTATACACAATTTATGTACACCTCATTTGTGACGAAACTAATTATAGGACATGTTACAATTTCAGAAAGTGTTAATACTTTTTCATTCTAGGTGTTTTAACATGATAAACATATTCAGCGATAAATAATTTACATGAGTTTTTGAATAGCATAGAATTACTATATTTAAAAACACTATTTAATCAAACAGTCGAGATGGTGAAAATACGAGTATGCCTAAGAAAATAATATTTGTTTAAACATAAATTTGAAAGCTGAAATTTAGGAAAATATATTACTTTACCGTTAGTGTAAGTTTGTAACATCTGAAGCACAAGGTGTACTCAACTCTGAGAACGAGGAGGCATGTGTGAATTGGCACGTGAATTGCAATGTCACAGTGCATTAATTACGAATACTGAAATAAAACCGTAAGAAACTCGATAAATAATCGACAACAAATACACTTGAACACTGGTTAAATCATTTATTCTTGTTTGAGCACAGTCTCTTGCCGAGATATTTTCAAACAAAGTGTTTTAGCGAATTTCCCCTATAGGGAAGAAGCTATTACCGTAGGTCTCATGGTAAGACTTAAGCCCGAGACCATGATAAATTTTTGTTTTGAGGTCCCCAGATGCCAAAAACACTATTCGTTCAAATTTATATATATGTATATATATATATATATATATTAAATTAAATTCACATAGAAGGGCTACTATATGATAGATGAAAAATAAGTAACATGTATTACTTAAATTCTTAATAAATAAATTCTCAAATACTAATCAAAATCAAACAAACAAATTTGAAAAATGCGGTATCTATAAGATCAAATGTAGCGATTGCCCAAAATATTATATAGGCCAAACTGGAAGAAGTTTTAAACGTAGGTTCAACGAATACATCCAAGCAGTTAGGTCAAACAATAAAACCTCGCAAAAATCTGCCTTCGCTGACCACATACTAAAAACAGATCATAAATATAAGAACTGTGATGAAAATATGTCTATTCTAGAAATAATGAAGAAAGGCCAAAAATTAAATGTAAAAGAAGAATTCCATATATATCAGAGCCATAAAAATGACAGTCACAATATTTTAAACACCATGCAGATACAATCAAGTAATCCAGTTTTTAACAAAATTATAAATATAAAGACAAATATATAACACTTACACCAGTAGAGATCGCAATCAGCTGTCTGTTATCAAATTTTATTTATTTACATTTTGTGATTGATAATGAAAATAAGGTTATGTATTTAGCAAATCAGCACGTGATCATGGCTTTTATAAGTCGAAACATGTTGTGTTAATTAATTAAAATGTTTTCTCCAGGGTACTCATGTTACTTATTTTTCATCTATATATATATATATATATATCTATATATGTGTCCGTGAATGCGATAACTTGAGTAAAAAACGTCCGATTTCAATGAAATTTGGCTCAAATGTGTAAAGTGACATTCATGACTTTAAGTTCGAAAACCAGAAATATTGGACCACGGGAAGGGGGGTTTATGGGGGTTTTAAATTTTCCAAAAATCAGTTTTTTGCATTTTTCACCCTAAAATTTTTAAAACACATAATTTTGGTTTTGACCATGTTATAGAGCTTAAAAAAACAAATAATATGGTATTTTGAATTATTAACCTAGGTTAAGTGGTTGCGGAGAAAATCCAAAAAAACCTGCTCATAAAATCTCCCATGTTAATCTTATGGGAAAAAGGTTTTTGGCTTTTCCTCAGTTCATTTCAATGTAAACTTCACATTTGCTTTTACCAATCAGTTTAGCTCTACAAAACAATCATTTTAGTGTTTAAATTATGATTCTACGTCCAACCGTTGCCGAGATATTCAAAGTGCTAAACACAGTACGTTGTCCAATGTTATCCTTATGGAGAATAAATAAAATTTGATATCTCGATTTTTTATGAATGTATATTAATGAAACTTGGTAGGTGGCTTCACCTAGTACTGGTATATTGATATTTGCACAAAAAATCGATTTTTTGTTGATTATCTTCTTAGCAGCAAACCTGCATACTCATCCCTAATGTTATTCTTATGGAGAATACCTAAAGCTTTATATCTCCCTTAATTATGAACATAAATCATTAAAACTTGGTATGTAGCTTCACCTGGTTGAGTTATATTGATAATTGCAAAAAAAACATATTTTTATCGTCCTTGTTGCAGCAAACCTGCGTTCTCAGTCCTAATGTTATTCTTATGGAGAATAAATAAAATGCATATATCAGTTATTTATTTAAGTATTTTTATGAAACTTAGTAAGTGGCTTTATGTGGTAGTAAGAAATATATTCATGTATAGTAAATTCGCTGAGTACGCAGGTTTGCTGCGACGGGGGTATTTTTTTATGAAAGCACACTACCGGATATCACCGGATATCAGTCTGTGACTGTTGCTCTATTTATCTATGAAATGACAAACGTAGGACACCCAAGAGAGGCAGTAGTCTGTGACTTTTGCTTCATTTGTTTATGAAACCGCAAGTGTATGACAGCCACACGTGAAAGCTAACTGAGGCCGTTGCTTCATTTACCTAAAAAACTACAAGTGTAGATATAGCCACGTGTGGCAGCTGTCTGTGGCTGTTGCTTAATTTATCTAAGAAACCACAAGTGTAGGTAACAGCCACGTGTGGCAGCTGCCTGTGGTCGTTGCTTCATTTACCTAAGAAACCACAAGTGTTGGTAACAGCCACGTGTGGCAGTTGTCTGTGGCTGTTGCTTAATTTATCTAAGAAACCACAAGTGTTGGTAACAGCCACGTGTGGCAGCTGCCTGTGGTCGTTGCTTCATTTACCTAAGAAACCACAAGTGTTGGTAACAGCCACGTGTGGCAGTTGTCTGTGGCTGTTGCTTAATTTATCTAAGAAACCACAAGTGTTGGTAACAGCCACGTGTGGCAGTTGTCTGTGGCTGTTGCTTAATTTATCTAAGAAACCACAAGTGTAGGTAACAGCCACGTGTGGCAGCTGCCTGTGGTCGTTGCTTCATTTACCTAAGAAACCACAAGTGTAGGTAACAGCCACGTGTGGCAGCTGCCTGTGGTCGTTGCTTCATTCACCTAAGAAACCACAAGTGTTGGTAACAGCCACGTGTGGCAGTTGTCTGTGGCTGTTGCTTAATTTATCTAAGAAACCACAAGTGTAGGTAACAGCCACGTGTGGCAGCTGCCTGTGGTCGTTGCTTCATTTACCTAAGAAACCACAAGTGTAGGTAACAGCCACGTGTGCAGCTGTCTGTGGCTGTTGCTTAATTTATCTAAGAAACCACAAGTGTAGGTAACAGCCACGTGTGGCAGCTGCCTGTGGTCGTTGCTTCATTTACCTAAGAAACCACAAGTGTTGGTAACAGCCACGTGTGGCAGTTGTCTGTGGCTGTTGCTTAATTTATCTAAGAAACGACAAGTGCAGGTAACAGCCACATGTGGCAGCTGTCTGTGATTGTTGCTTCATTTATCACAGTCTCTTAAGTTCACAGCTCTTTCACTGTTGATTTTCTCTGAATGGGCGATCATCAATAACCCCTATTGAGTGGGTTTAGACCCATTACGGGAATGTTTCTTTTCAAGCTGTTTCTCTATTTTACGATTGAATGACTAAAGTAAACCAAATGAAAAACTTTGTATTATAAACATGTGTTTATTATTTGTATCATATATCTAAAAATAACAAAAATCCATAGGTTTAATGGTATATTTTTAATTAATATTAACAATATTGTAACTTGAGCTTTTGTAAAGATAAGTAGTGATCGACCCTTCTATTCTGGTATCGAATTGATAGGAACTTCCCCAAATTGAGTGTTACTGCTCCCCAAATGGGGTAATTGAAAGTTTTTTTTGAAGCAATTGATGCCTATTCATAATCCATGTTTATAGCCCCTGAGCTGTAGGAACAATTATTGTAAGACTATACTACTTACGTATATTCATGTCAAAACAGCTCAAAATTTGGTAACTGGTGCGTCAGGACATGTTTCAATATAAATATATCATCTTCAGCTGCTTCTGATGGTAATTATAATTAATGTGAATTTGTCAACCGGATGGTTTCGTCAAAAAACACATAAAAAACTAATACAAACGAACGATAAAACATGTGGTTGTTATTGCCTGGCCCCTGGCTTATATTATTAATGGCTGTCTCAAAACAGGTATTTTCCCTAACTACTGAAAATTGCTCGTACAGTTCCAATATACAAGAAGGGTGATACCTCTAATATAAATAGTTATAGGCCGATTCGGTCATCTCATTCGGCAAGATTAAGGAGACGGTGATGAAAAACCAGCTTGTACTATTCTTTGAGACTAACAATCTGTTCTCTGACCTCCAATATAGCTTCCGACAGAATAGGTCCACGGTGACTGCAGTGGTTGAGCTTGAGGTAAGAGTGCAGGGGCTTTTAGAGTCTACTGATTCGCTTTCTTTGACCTTATGTGATCTCAGTAAAGCGTTCGATTGCGTTTCGCACCAATTCTTACTAGGTAAGCTTGAACGCTATGGTGTAAAGGGTGCTCTCTTGGAGACATTTAAATCTTATCTGAATAACAGACAGCAGGTAGGGTCAGTGAGTGGAGCACAGGCTATGAATGTTAGACACTGGGTCCCTCAGGGCTCGGTAATGGGTCCTGTGCTATTTATAATCGCTATAAACGATCTGGAGCTGCACGGTATGGCGCTGAGATTTGCTGATGATACCACCATCTGTTCGTATGGCCTAAACCCTGCTTTGGCGCTTGAGGAGGCTGACGTGTTATTTAGAGCTGCTCAGTCTTGGTTTATGACCAATAAATTTCAACTTAATGAAGAGAAGACCCAGAGGCTCATGTGTACTCTCAGCCCTTCGTATGAGCAGGATGTCAAAAATGTCACCCTTCTTGGCTTTACTATGGATCCAAAATTAACCTGGGCTAACCATATTGAAGGAGTCTGTAAACGTCTAGCTAGAGTTGTTTACCTTCTGAGGAATCTAACACGCTTGGTCAATGAGCCATATTTACTGATGGTGTATCATGCACTCTTTCACAGTATTTTAAGTTACGGTTTACTGCTCTGGGGGTATGCGCCAA
Organism: Allygus modestus; assembly: GCA_963675035.1. Classification (NCBI taxonomy): domain Eukaryota; kingdom Metazoa; phylum Arthropoda; class Insecta; order Hemiptera; family Cicadellidae; genus Allygus; species Allygus modestus. Next base: position 72,204,476 of record OY776111.1, on the reverse strand, counting down.
CTTGTAAAGAGGTCCATAAGCTGCAGCAGAAGGCAGTTAGAACCATAACATTCAGCAAACGTTTGGACCACTGTAAGCCACTTTTTGTGAATACAGGAATTTTAACCATCTATAACCACTTCGTCTATCTATGTGCGGTCCATGTCAGGGCCAACCTGCTGAATTTCTCTACTCGTAGCACATATCATAGCCACAGAACCAGGCACCGACTGGATATTGATATCCCATACTGTAGGCTGTTGAAGACCAGAGACTCGTTCCCGACACTTGCCTTAAATATCTACAACCGATTGCCAGATACACTGAAGAGTTTTAGTATTAACAAGTTTAAAGTTACCTTAAAGAATTGGCTCAAGACAAAGCCCTTCTAAAACCTTCAGGAATTTTTTAAGACAACCTGTTAGGTATGGCCTAACTCATCCATAATCTATTAAAGGTTTTCCTGTAAAATGTGTAATAGATCATTAATTTATACACAATTTATGTACACCTCATTTGTGACGAAACTAATTATAGGACATGTTACAATTTCAGAAAGTGTTAATACTTTTTCATTCTAGGTGTTTTAACATGATAAACATATTCAGCGATAAATAATTTGCATGAGTTTTTGAATAGCATAGAATTACTATATTTAAAAACACTATTTAATCAAACAGTCGAGATGGTGAAAATACGAGTATGCCTAAGAAAATAATATTTGTTTAAACATAAATTTGAAAGCTGAAATTTAGGAAAATATATTACTTTACCGTTAGTGTAAGTTTGTAACATCTGAAGCACAAGGTGTACTCAACTCTGAGAACGAGGAGGCATGTGTGAATTGGCACGTGAATTGCAATGTCACAGTACATTAATTACGAATACTGAAATAAAACCGTAAGAAACTCGATAAATAATCGACAACAAATACACTTGAACACTGGTTAAATCATTTATTCTTGTTTGAGCACAGTCTCTTGCCGAGATATTTTCAAACAAAGTGTTTTTTTTATGAAAGCACACTACCGGATATCACTTCAGGCCTGGAACGGGTGATTGTGAAAAAGTGACCCCAGGAGGCCTTGTTACCAACGATCTCGCCCTCCGAGGAAAATAACATCTCGGGCAGTGTTCATATGAGAAAGTTGAAGTGTTTCTAAACAATAGTTTGAAAGAATGAGTGATTTTAATACTGACCTATAAATACCTGTGTTAAACCTATGTAGATAATCATCATATATATTAACAAAATTGTAAAACCTTGTCGAGTCCATCAAACCGTTCTATAGGATCGATTTGCATGATTATTTTCTTAAATGATAGGTAGTTATGCCTAGACATGTCCTACTTATCTGAAAAATACCCATCCAAACTAACATATCTTCAATGGGATTTGTCCCAGTGGTTCTTAAAGTTCCCATAATAATCTCATGGACGAATTTTGTTTCCATCCGATGATTAATTACAACATGTGTTTATTAACCAAGAGAGTGCATTCGGTTCGCCAAAGAATAATGCAGCACATAATACAAATACTTTGTTTGCGGGTGTTTATCTAGCTAAATTTATTGCTAAGTTATCTTGTAATAAATAATATTATTATTTATTATAAAACTTAAACTAATGTGCACCATTAAACGTGTATACATGTGTTTATTAACATCGACGTATTTACAATAACTTTAGTAAAAAATAATACTCATACAGATAGTTTATTTTTAAAATAGTATAATGAATGGTAAAATCCCTGTAGACTGAATGAATCGGAAATATTGTTTGTTGACGATCACCGTAATTTCCTGATATATTTGATACAATCGTCGATCTTTCATGAACTCGATTGTTCGATTGACTGGACGTAAAAATTGAAAACATATTGATAAAACATTTTATTTGTGATTTATATTTAATCCCTTAACAGGAGCGCACTACTACTTGTATATTGTAATTTCGTCTAACGGACATGATTTCAGTTTTACGTGATAAGTTTTCACTTTTATTTTTAATTTTTCAATTCCTGTTTACAGGTGTGTAACACGTAGGTAGGTCATATTATAGGAATCAGATCATTGTGATCGGAACCTAACCTAAACCTGCAAACCGACAACAATACTAATTTTATACATAGTTATGTGTTACTAGTGAGTAAATAACTCCTTTTAATTATATTACAAGCTGAACAACTTAACGTTTCTTGTGCCCGGGTGACACTAGGCAGCCGGACATTTCAAGATGACCATCACAGGATCTGCCATTCGCGACAGTGACCCAAGCGACTACGGCTCAACCACAGACCGGCCTCAGAAATAAAACGCAGCGATTCCCGATTACCACGGTGCTAGACTTGGGACGATGTGGTTTGGTCTGGGAAATCGGGGTATTTTATACAACAAAAATTAATCTTAACATATAAGTCGACAAAGAGACTGTCTAACACAGTTTTTGTCGTGTTCACATCTTTACATATATATTGACAAATATTTGTTATGACGGGTTCTTGGGGGAAGGACAAGTGATGGTGTACAAAGATTTGGGTATAAGTTGAATATTCTTTCTTGGTAAAACATGTAGCCTCGTTATACATTTGTAAAATGTGTCTACAAAATATCTCTGACCCAAAAAGCTTGGTAAGGAAAGTTAAGTACTCTAACTATACCAGTCTCGTATTCTTTAGACACACATACACACACACACACAAAAACCTAAAAATATTTATTAATTTATTGACAGCTGTTAGACTAAATAAACCCTGTTAATAGATGCGAGTGTTTAAATTTAATGATAACAGGGGTAAACCTGTGCTGGTGTATCGGTGGTGTAGAGACATTATTTGTTGCCGGGTTTAAACTGTCGGCGTCCGAGCGGGGATTACAGGGCCCGACATTATCTCCGGCCTCACAGCTTCTCCGACCCGCGTCACGTGATCATCCATGGTCAGGTGTCAATTAATAAAACTCATGATAGCGAGTTGTCGGTAATTTAATAAACCATTAATATTTTTCCTAATTTCCTCTTCTTTATATTTATACTCACAATAAGTTTCCGTATAGAATACATTTGTAAAAGTCTGGTTAATAACAATGGAGGGAGGTAATACCTAACCAGGTAAATAAATTGGGCCACGAGAGACGCAACTAATTTTTTCAGTGTTTGATTTTACAACCGAGTATATTGGTTTGTATAAAACAGTGTATGGTTGCATACAGTAAAATCAATTGATGAAAAACTATTTAACTTACATCAAACTGCATCAACTTGAGTTCAGGCAGCGCAAACGTAAATCAAAGTCAGGTGAGATTCAGGCTCTGACTTGTGGAGGTGACCTAGTACTACATCAAAAGACATAGTCAACGGGTTACTTATTTTTTACCAAGAGATGGTAGATTTTTGAACTAGAATATGGTAAAATTTATAAATTATACAAAATATATAATACGGGGTATGTATTTCACTTGCAACGTTACAAGATGAAAACTATCTTAGAAGATTGTGAGTCTTTGTGAATTCCTTAATAAAAGTAGAAAGCGTTCACACAGAAAAACAATATTCAACCAAAAGACATTTTTAGAAAAATCCCGTCATTTATTTCTAAACGGTATCACAATTTTGTATACATTATCCGTACAAGAAAAACGTGTCAATGTGTGATATGTAACATGCATAAGAGCTAAAAATACTTAAGACTAGTATATATTCTAGAATAATTACATGGGAGGACATAAATTAATATGCAGAATCAAGCTAAGAACCTAAGACTAGTATGCTTCTAAAATTTAAAAGTGAGCATGTAGACTAAACATGCTGAACATGCGCTGATTTATAAGTGACAAACCACAACAATTGTGCAAATTACCTGAAAGAATATAAACAATTAAAAACATGTTTATTGGGAAAAAATTGAAACGATGTGAGAGGGAGGAGAAAAATGCATTCTACTACAGTAATAAAAACATGACAATTGATGATGAGATGAGTTGTAACATAAAAAATATATGTATGGCAAGCAAGGTATTTCCATTTTGTAATTAGAATAATTACCAGCATTTACATAATTGGAAATGCCTAGAAATGAAAATTGGTGCAAATTTAAATGTTGGGTAGATGCATTTGATATAATGAAGTATCTTATATTATTGTCCTCTTAATAATATGGTATCTCAACAAGAATGGAAAAGTACGGAGAAGTAGATGTAATCGTTCTCTGATCACTCACCACTCCAGTCCAAAATGACCGGCCGCGCCCGCCAAGCCACTTGTCACCGCCACTCGCTGCATGCGTTATGCCCACTGACTGCTGTTTAGTGCACTTGCAACTGGTTCCATAATTAATTAAAACGTCATGTCGTTGACAACTATTCCCCATGTGCAAGCTAAACAGCCGCTTCACTTACCTTAACTGGTATAATGCGATGCGTACGTTTGCTTGACAAGATTCAATATGTAAATTACAAGTGTTTTACTTATTTCGAACATTATCTCTTATTGTACTTCCAAGATAAGAAATAGATCTTAGTTAAAAATTTATTTTCTGTTCTAGAATTAAACATACAGGAAATATACAACTGGGTAAGTAATAAGCAATGTTAAAAGTGTCTTTTTAGTGTATTACATAATGACACATCAATTTTTTTATAAGAACTGCTAATTAATCATTTCTTGCTTGAACGCTAAATTAACTTGGCTTTAAAACTGAACTGATTACCAAAGTAAACTAAGCACTAACTTACAACGAGAAATGGATTTGCTGTAATAGGCAAAATTGTGATCTCAACTACTAGATAAAGTTATTTCTACATTTTACCACCTGATGGTCCCAATAGCTTCTCCGGGTAACCTGATATATGTTTAGAACTAGAATAAAATGCATAGCTGGTTAGCTTAAAATACCTTAAAATTGGATCAAATTAGTAAATTGTATTCGATATATGCCCTTGATTAATTTATAATCTATATCGACAAGACCTATCATTAAAATATGGGGTTGATAAGTGTCGGACCCAAGGATTTATCAAGAGTAGATGTAACGTTCCGGTAGATGTAACGTTAGACTACATACGCAGTATATACTAGTGGCTTGTAGGGGCTACAGGCCCTAATATTTTGGCTTTTGTATAAGTGGATACAGTTTACATGCTAAGGAAAATATATCAGAGGGAAAGTGTGAACACATGTTAACACGCAAACAAAGCATGAGCTTAAATCACTTTATAAATAATCGCTGCTAATTATTCAAATTAATTTTAACATGTTGAAATAGTTTTTATATTTTAAGGTCGTATTTTAGGGAAAATATTGGCAAAAATCAAAATCGGATGCCTTGGAGACCTTCCCATATAATTTTCTATGCATTTTCCAATGTACGCCTCGTAGGGCGTACGATAGCTTCAAAACTCACAAAACGACAGAATTTACCTATTTTTCTTATTTTGTCCTTACACAATTGTATATTAAGGTAATGATTGTTATTTTTACTTATATTGTTACAAAGTGCTCGTTATAATTTTCATAATACTGTATTTAATGATGACTATTTTATTGTTGAGATGTTTGTGTTTGTGCCCCTCGATAGTTTTCAACTTGTCTCAGTAGAATCTGTATGTCATGCACCTCTTAGTGTCGGTGTTGATAATTTTATTGCCTTTAGTTTATGTTTTTCTTTTATACAGATTTAAATTCCGAAATTATGTTGTTCGTTTGTTTATTAAAGTCTGAAGTTGGGTTTTTCTTTAATTAGAATAAAAACTATCTTTATATATATAATTCTGTAAGCGAAATTTTTAAGTAAAATTGGTGGGAGTTAGAAAATCGCAGGACGACAGGATACGACTCAAATTAAAGATCTTGATCCCAGGGACTCTGGGAAAAATAGCAGTATTTCCAAAAAGTTACCACCAATCGAGAAAAAACGTAAAACATCCCCCATAAGAAAAGCATGGGAATTTAAAAACGTCTGCTTTGTTACATTAAACTTGTGATTAAGTTAGTTCATTGCGAACTGACATGTAAATGGTAAACAAAATCAGAAGATGCAGTGCATTGGAGCAGGGGCTATGCCCCCTTCAAGCCACTAGTCGTCTATAAATATCTTGTCATAAAAGCTTTATTTCGTCATAATGACCGGCTTATTGCTTTTATCTGATTTAGTTAAGTAATTTTCCTTTAGTTTGTTTGATATTTTTGTTATTAAGTTCTTATCCTGTTTGGGCTTTTTATTACTTATTTTTCTTTTTAATTTTAATTAGTGGGTAAAGATAACACCCCATTGTTTTTTTAAGTTTCTTTGTGATTGTATCTCAATGTAATTTCAAGATAAACGAATTCAACATCAATAGTTTTTGGCTTTGAGTCTTAGTTAAAATTGTATTTATTTAATTTGTTAAGGAGACAGTTTTTGTTCTATATTAAATACATATTTAGTAGGTTCAAATCTGATGACGGCGGATTGAAACCCTTTGGATGTCTCAATCCTATTAATTTAAGAAGGAGTCTGTGATATAAGAAATACAAGTATTTTCTAATCATTTTCTAATCTTTCCCTTTTAGCGAATTTCCCCTGTAGGGAAGAAGCTATTATCGTAGGTCTCATGGTAAGACTTAAGCCTCAGACCATGATAACTTTTTGTTTTGAGGTCCCCAGATGCCAAAAACACTATTCGTTCAAATTTATATATATATATATATATGTATATGTGTGTGTGTGTGTGTGTGATTTTGTGTGTGTGTGTGTGTGTGTCCGTTACCGCGATAACTTTTGAAAGAAACACCCGATTTTGATGAAATTTGGTACAAATGTGGAGAGTAGCATTTATGACTTTAAGTTCGAAAACCAGATCGATCGCACTATGGGAAGGGGGTTTTATGGGGGTTTACAATTTTCCAAAAATCGGTTTTTTGCAAATTTGACCCCAAAATGTTAAAAACACTCAATATTAGTTATAGCCATTTTATAGAGCTTAAAAAACAAATAATTTAGTATTTTGAATCATTAAGTGGTTGCGGAGAAAATCCAAAAAAACGTGTCCCATGTTAATCTTATGGGAAAAAGGTTTTTAGATTTTTCTCAGATAATTTTACTAAAAACTTCACATTTATGTTTATTAATGTGTTTAGCTCAACAAAACAAACATTTTGGTGTTTTAATCGTTGTTCTACGTCCAACCGTTGCAGAGATATTCAAAGTGCTAAACACAGTACGTTGTCCAATGTTATCCTTATGGAGAATAAATAAAATTCTACATCTCGATTATTGTTGAATGTATATTGATGAAACTTGGTATGTGGCTTCAAATAGTTGTGGTATATTGATATTAGCACAAAAAACAAGTTTTTTTGTTGATAGTCCCCGTAGCAGCAAACCTGCATACTCGGCCCCCATGTTATTCATATGGAGAATAAGTAAAGTTGTATATCTCCCTTAATTATGAACCTAAATTAATACAACTTGGTATATAGCTTCACCTGGTTCAGTTATAGTGATAATTGCAAAAACAATATTACTTATCTTCCTTGTTGCAGCAAACCTGCGTCCTCAACCCTAATGTTATTCTTATGGAGAATAAATAAAATGCTATATATCACTTATTTATGGATGTATTTTTCTGAAACTTGGTAAGTAGCTCTATGTAGTAGTGAGTCACATATATCTGCATTGGAAATTCACTGAGTACGCAGGTTTGCTGCGACGGGGGTATTTGATAATGTGTTGGATCCAGTTTTCTACATAGTTCATATATGCTTCAATAAAATCGTCATGAAATATTTGATTTATGCCTCTTCGGATACCATTTAATGTGTCACTAAACCTATTTCATTATTGGTAGTTTTTTTCTCATTAAGTCATTAGGAATAGAAGCTTGTAGCACTCACTGCATGGGCGGAGGAACTAATCTTCACAATCTTCACTACCACGTTTGATTTGGACAGCAATAAGGGACGACGTAGGATCTTCATTTATTCGAGCAGTTGTTTATTTAAGCTTACTGGTTCCTCTACCACCAGCGAAAATTAAGAAAAAATGGCATATTTATTATTTTTGTGTGTGCATCGGCTTCATTTATTGATAAAAGTCATCTTTCATATTTATAGCTAATATGTAATACATCAGTAACTACACAAAATTTTTCATTTCTATTTTGTACTACGGTTATCAACGGCCAATAATTTGTGCAATCTAATATAAATAAAACTTAACCAGAAGTAACGGGAAATTCTACTGAATTGATGGAAGTGACAACGGACAAAGGTAAAGCCAATTTCCTGTTCGGTATGAACCAATCATCACTCTGTCATTCACAAGGTTATTTAATTTCCTCTACAGACTGAAATAAACTGCTTGGAAAACGGGGTCTGTTAGTTGAGCCATAGTCATGGGCATGATTTTTTTGTAATTGTTACACAGTACGATTTTAATCCTCCTACTGAGCTTTTGTTATAAATTAAATAGCTTGTGAAGTAATGAGCAATACATAACTAACACTATTTGTTTCAAAATACAAAATATACATCGAAATTTGTATTTGTATAAAGATGATTTATTAATAATAAATTAACAACATTTCCTTCTCCAATGAGAAATCTACATGAAATACAAAGGGTGTAATGCAAACATTAACAAACAGGAATACAATGTTGACGTTGATTTAGAATTTTCAGTGTTGAGCAAATAAATTTTGTGTTAGAATTGTGACAGAATTTTTAATGGTTTTAACAGAAATACTTTTTAAAACTTCATTTTTCAGTTAGAACATTTTTCAAAATAAGCACAACAAATTTGATATGGTCTCACTTGATCCAATTAACAATCCAACTACTTCATATTTTGTCATTCCGTATTTTTCTTTTAGAAATGATATTGAGGGTTCGTAAATTAACTTTTTTGCGTCGTCCACTTCAACCGGTTGAGTTTTACAAGTCTCAAATGTCACGGTAGAGTATATAGTGACCACTTTTTTCTTGTTTGTATAAACCTAATACCAAATGTAACCTCACCTGTTTGAACCTTTGTCTGATATACATGGCACTTCCTCCTCAAAAACTGTAAAATTACTTTCCCGGAAGGAATCAGCAATAATTTTTCGAATAGAGTGATGCCTATTACCCCTCAAGAGCTCTCCATACGGGAAAAATCCAAGAATATGTTTAATAATCATTCAGACTAGAAGACAAAAGATTATTTTAATACAAAATCATACATCAAACTAACAAGACAAGAAAAAAATAAATATACAGTTTACTAATAATAACGCTTTTGGCAGTTTCATTCTTACTTATGTTTTTTATTTTTACTTAGACGTTTCGATGCCACTTTGAACATCTTCATCGGTAGGAAGGTTATGTAAACAAAACAAAAATTAAAAACAAACAGTGAATCATATGATAGCTTACTACTACATCTAATTTAAGTACATTAGTCAAACATTTAAATATATTAATATGGTGATCCATGGGGTGTATTTTTAATTTATTTCTTTTTTGAAAATTGGAAGCCAAGACTTAGAGAGCTTATATCCATCTTCCCTATTTATATTTTCCTTGTGTTTAATTATTTCTATGGATTCTCTAATTTTTCTTTTAAAATAATCTTCTTCTTTATGCAATAATTTTACGTTGTCAAACTCCATGCTGTGTCCGGTTTCATGTGTGTGTATTGCTATTGCTATTGCTATTGCTGAGGTATTTATTTTGCCCTTTTTATCGTCTCTGATATGCTCACTTACTCTAACATTTACTGTTCTCCCAGTTTCTCCAATATATACTTTTTTGCAACTGCACGGTATTCTGTAGACACCTTTGTTTTTCAACACTGGTGTTTGATCTTTTATTTTGGGGAGTAAATCTCTTAATTTAGAACATACCGAAAATGAACACACACATGAAACCGGACACAGCATGGAGTTCGACAACGTAAAATTATTGCATAAAGAAGAAGATTATTTTAAAAGAAAAATTAGAGAATCCATATAAATAATTAAACACAAGGAAAATATAAATAGGGAAGATAGATATAAGCTCTCTAAGTCTTGGCTTCCAATTTTCAAAAAAGAAATAAATTAAAAATACACCCCATGGATCACCATATTAATATATTTAAATGTTTGACTAATGTACTTAAATTAGATGTAGTAGTAAGCTATCATATGATTCACTGTTTGTTTTTAATTTTTGTTTTGTTTACATAACCTTCCTACCGATGAAGATGTTCAAAGTGGCATCGAAACGTCTAGGTAAAAATAAAAAACATAAGTAAGAATGAAACTGCCAAAAGCGTTATTATTAGTAATTATAACAATGGCTTACTTAAGTTTAAGAATTGAAATAATATACAGTTTATTTAAAAGTTTAATATCACTGAGATCGTTTTATAATAAACACTACTTTGACTACTTAGTGTTACATTAGTCTTACAATCGTACAACTAAATTAAAAAGTTGTTTAAATTAACTGTTTTGCTAATGCACAGTGATGGATACAAATATTTATGTAATGAAGATGTACTCAGTGAAAAGGATTGGAGTTAAAAGTGGTTCATGTGTCGTAAATTGTATGTCATACTTACTTTTAAATTAGACTGAACCATTATTTAAGGGTTCGTATACTTAAATAGCCTTTCAATACGACACATCCAAATCGCAGAGTCTTCCGCGTTCGAATAAGGTTACTTGAGACTTGCAAAGGAGGCTTGTTAGAGAACAATGAATAAAGCATGTGCCACCTGGTCCTCTGCAGAGGATGAACGTGCGTCAAGTGCTGGCAGAGTGTAAACGATCAGTCGGTTGTATGAGGAAAATGATAACGAGCGCCTTCTCTTCTAACATACACACATTTCCTCCTTGTTAACTTAACTTAGAAACATGGAACCTTTTGAGTTAACACCTATTTAATGAATATAAGGATATTTATACACCTGTTTAAAAGACTTTCGAATTTTATAGTTCTGGTTTGTAAAGGTCCTTCACTTTCAGTAACTCTCAGCTGTAAAATCAGTAAAATCCAAGCACTAGTCGTTTTGCTAAATAACTTGGTTTACTTGCATAGTTGTAAACTTAAATTATTGGACAAGTTCTTTAATTGGTAACACTTTTGCATTAGACTGCGTGGCAAGTAGGTTTTAAACCCGCGTGGAAAGCTAAAAGAAAGACGCTTTCTCAAGCTAAAACCGGTCCCTCACGATTCGCGAATACGCCCCAGTATGTTGATTACGAGTTATTGGCGAAATGTAGGAGCTGTACGAATACAGAATATATTGTTGATAAAAGCAGTGACAACTCACGTTGGAAAAATCAATCAATAGATTTGTCCAGTTTTATTTATCAATTTATGCCATGTTTCGCTTATTAAAGCCACGCATTAAGCGCAAGTGAAGAACATTTTTAGTCCGCTATTTAGATTTAAGAATAATATAAATTTGAAATAAAGTGTTCAAACTTAAACTCCCCACATTTATTAAGATGGCAAACTTGTATTCACTTAAATATTTATTTAGATCAGTCACGCCAGTCGACCATCGTCTTGTCTGCAAGAGAACTGAGTTTATTTTTAAGTTTAAAAAACCTTCTTTGAAATTAAGCCAGTTTAGCAAAAGCAAATGTTTCATAGTAAAATATTTGTTATTGTAAAAATTAAGGTACCAATAATATTTATATTTGATGAACCAACTCAGGATTTGCTATGCTATAAAATTATTCTAGGCTTGCCGTCAATGAAAGCAATCCAATTGTCTTATTCCAGACGTACGTTTCATGGATCGACATTTTAACCAATCAATGAAGCTTTAACCTCCAAACCACTGATGATGCAGCCCTGGTGCTGTGAAACGTACAATTGGATTGCTTTCATTGACGGTAAGCCTAGAGTAACAATGATATTTAGTTAAAATGTAGTAATACTAGAGCCAATTAATCAATTCAAACGAATTGTTTTAAAATGTTTGATTCTAAAGTCACAGGCATTATAATTATAAAATAAAATACATTGTGTTGGCTAAGTTAAAATGGGCAGCTTATACGTAAGCTTATGTTGAATCTACAAGGTTCGTGAAAACAATACGTCGCCATTAATAATATACATGTGATACACATACTGTATCAAGTTTGAAATCTAAGAATTGAAATTAATTCGATTGTTAAATTGCCCGTGCGGCTCAACGTGCCGCAGTCATTTTTCGAAATATATATATTAAAGTTCTTACGTTTTAAACCATAGTTAACTACAATTATATTCATTAGAGTATGTTTATTTTACTGTTACTAAATCGTTAAGATAAAAAAATATATTTAGCACAAAACAAACTAAAGTATTATACTGCCGACTGAATATAATTTTCGCCTTGACTAATAATTCAATATTTCTTGCAAAACCACGTTTGAAGTAGTATTATCTTCGGGTAGTGTACCTTGGTTGTTGTTTTCTTTTAAACATATTTTTATCCCATCAAAAGAATTTATAGTCTAGTACAGTTTATAAGTTCTGTATTTAAATTTCTCTATAAGTAAAACTACTGCTCCGTATTGTACACTGATTTTATTTTACGTAGCCTACTTATTCAATACTGGCACGTTTTGTTGTTGATCTTGAGGAATTTCTCGGATAATGTCTCCCATTGATTTGTGAGCTTGGGCATAAGGATTAACTTCACGTAATAAATTTGTAAGATCTTTCATTACAGTAAAGTCACGACCCATATTTTGGGGTGCATCGTGTCTCATTCTAGCTGCTTGTTCAGCATCATAAAAATAAATTTGGGCATACGGCTATTTGTGCGATCATCTATATTTTTTTCATGACTTTAAGTTCGAAAACCAGAAAAATCGGACCATTGGAAGGGGGGTTTATGGGGGTTTTAAATTTTCCAAAAACCAGTTTTTTGTATTTTTCACCCAAAAATTTTTAAAAAACTTAATTTTGGTTTCGACCATGTTATAGAGCTTAAAAAACAAATAATATAGTATTTTGAATTATTAACCTAGGTTAAGTGGTTGCGGAGAAAATCCAAAAAATAAACTCATAAAATCTCCCATGTTAATCTTATGGGAAAAATGTTTTTGGCTTTTCTTCAGTTTATTTTAATGCAAACTTCACATTTGATTTTACCAATCTGTTCATTTCCACAAAACAATCATTTTGGTGTTTAAATTGTGATTCTACGCCCAACCGTTGCAGAGATATTCAAAGTGCTAAACACAGTACGTTGTCCAATGTTATCCTTAGGGAGAATAAATAAAATTTGATATCTCGATTATTTATGAATGTATGTTGATGAAATTTGGTACGTGGCTTCACGTAGTACTGGTATATTGATATTTGCACAAAAAATTATTTTTTATTGATTATTCCCTTAGCAGCAAACCTGCTTACTCAGCCCCCATGTTATTCTTATGGAGAATAAGTAAACTGTAATGACTCCCTTAATTATGAACATAAATGAATAAAACTTGGTATGTAGCTTCACTTGGTTGAGTTATATTGATAATTATATAAAAACCCATTTTTTTCTTCCTTGTTTCAGCAAACCTGCTTTCTCAGCCCCCATGTTATTCTTATGGAGAATAACTAGAATGTTATAAAGCGCTTATTCATGATTGAATATTGATGGAACTTGGTATGTGGCTTCTCCTAGTTAAATTCTATTTATATTTGCATAAAAACCAATTGTTTGTGTTCCTTGTTTCAGCAAACCTACGTACTCATTACCAACGTTATTCTTATGGAGAATAATTAACTTCGCTTATGTGTGAATATATTTATATGAAACTTGGTATTCGGCTTTATGTGGTATTAAGACATATGTTATGCATTGGAAATTCGCTGAGTATGCAGGTTTGCTGCGACGGGGGTATTTTACTATCCTATGATATTAATGCCATTAACAATAAAAACCACGGGTCTACGACGGTTCATCACGGTTGGGTTTAATTTTACAACTGGTGCATGCTTACTATAGTTAAGGCGTTAAAACTTGCTCTCTCTGTGTGACCAGTAAACATTTCTTGTAAAAATTTGTTTGACGTGACATTTGGCAAGTTTATTTTGCCACTATGACAACACGATGTGTATATTCCTCTCGTATTGTTTCAACATCTAAAGTAAGTTGCATAACAAAACTGACAAATATTATTCATCTCATGGATATCTGGATTCCTCGTAGTTAAACCAGGTCTTTCTTCTCGTACTCTCCTCAGACGGGTGAGATCCCTTACCAACTGTCTCCTCCTTCTGTGTTTAATATTTCTTCATTGAAGCCGAGGCATTTTCTGTTCTATTAAACAAAACTGCCACTGAATACAATCAAACTTACTCTTTCTAACATTAAGAAAGATCTATAACCTCATGAATATAATAAAGGTAAATATTTACTTTCTATGAAGTCAGCTGGTTTATTTTTAAATATATTATACATTATTAAAAGAATTTCTTGATTTTTGCTAGGCAATTTTCGACCTCTTAAACTTTTATTTTGTATAACTGTTAGGTATAGTTTCAAAGCTCTTACTCTTGAGATGTGCCTTTTGTGGAGTTGACAAATATCTGCCTTCAGGTATATTAACCTGCTAGTTAATGAAGAACTATGCTTTTTTTGTGTTTTTTTTACCTAAGCTGTTGTAACACTCCGGCCTCAGGCTGCTCAGGTTGGGCGTGGTCTTCAGTTACAGTACAGAGTGGTGATGTAGATATGCAAAAGGGCGCCACCTTGTTTTTACAAACCCAGGACCCAAACAAGGAAGTTGTCAAGGGGTAATAACAGGCTAAGTGCTGGCAGAGTGTTAAACCAGTTTAAGCTTCGGCCAAACAAACTTAACATACTAATTAAACTACAGGAATTAGGTACACAGCAAAATTGTAAATATTATTTAGATAAAGTTCCAACGTTTAAGTTTGTTTAATTTTCTTTCAGAATAATTGAACTAAAATATTTAATAGGCCTAATAATATAATTAGGCAGTAGGGTAGGCCTATCGGTAACTCGGTGTTCAAAATCCTTTAAATCTACTAAGTATCAAACACAGTTAACTTTTGTTTTCATGACATTCACTGCAAGGTTATAAAAGAAGTTGATATGGTTTCAACTGGTTCGCTCAATATGTACTAATCCACAAATATGCAATAAAGTATCTACCAGGGCAAGTAAATTACAATTATGCTGGTTTCAGTGAATAAGAAAACTTTAATATTTGAAAGAGAAAATCAATTTACTCATATAATTAGAACTTAAATTCAACACGTCAATAAAAATCAGTCTTGACCAGTCTTACGTATATAGAGATTCCCAGTCTTTGCGTATTGCTTAGGTTATCAGTCATGTGATGGCCCAACCTAACTTAACTGTCGGCCGACATTGTTCCCCAAAACAAATATGTTTGACACATTGATATACAGTAAACAAATCACAAATTTTATAATAAATATGACAAATCAATAATAATACTATATTCTAATACAACAATCAATATGGCCTATCTGTGGTTGGATTACGCTGGTAATACAGTCCGTGGCTGGAGCAAAGTCCCAACCGCCAAAGTCACTGAGAGAAGTTGAAGGCCAGAAGTGAAGTTGAACGAGTCGAGATCGTGGGACGCCCAATAGGATAGGCTTCCCCCACCAGTAGTCCACAAGTCCGAAAACTCCAGCAAGTTCCCTGAGAATATTCACACACTCTAATATGTATTCTCATATAAAAGAAATCAAAATTCACTCACAAGGAATGTGTGCCTACTACATTGCAGTCCACATAATGCTTTGGTCATTAATTGGTTGAGCGACAAAATAATTAGCCTACAGGAAATTAATACACAAATAGGCCTAACATGAATTATAATTTAAGCTAATTAAATGGATTCTCTCAGTGAGTGATGAGACAGTCGCAATAAACACAAACAACTTGGTAAAACTTAAAGCAAAGCTGTTGGCCTAGGGCCTATTTAAGAGACACAAAATAATTAGGGTCTAGTGCAGGGCCAGATATACATGTTTACTAGTAGCCATTTTTATCATCAAAAAAATATACTGCATCGTCTTTCAACAAATACTATACATTTACTGTCTATATACAATGGTTTACATATACAGAATAACGTAGAACGTCTCTGGCAGGAAAATGTGTACACCTAATTTGACTGGGACAGCCTTATAGGACAGTATTTCATGACACACAAAAATGTACATGTTATCCTTCATATAGAATTCAATAACAAAAATAAGTAGCCTATAACTGTAAACAGTCAACCTAACACATTGTAATTTCCTTTACGGCACAAAAGTGAGTACTTAAAAACTTGGCATATCCACAGATATCAACATGTTTGGCTTTTATTCAAACTTTATGCTTTGCTAAATTAAGTTTACAGGTACAAAACTCAGAATTATTACACAAGGAAATATTATTAGAATTATTACTATACGGAAAGATCCGTGGTAAAATCAATAAATACCCTACAGAATATCTCTTGCCAGCTGATTGGACAAAACTTTCCTTACCATACGCGGTACAATATACTTTTACTCTCAGAGCAAATTTCATATACCTTGGGCCTTTATATGAAAATTGGTTATGCTACAAGCTATACAACTTCAATAAAAGCTAAAGAACCGATCGAAAATATCTCCAAGACTTAATATGGTTCCCAAAAAATGACTTGCACTTTTTATTAACTAGCCTACATATTTACAACAGTACAGATTACGAACCCTTTATACAAATTTACATGAAACAACTACGACATTTTTTTACATACATTTATAATGGCACTTGGAAATAATCTTCTGAATTTTACAGTTTTAATTAAATTACATTTAGGTTATAAGATGGGCCATATGATTTTCAAACCGTCTAACCTCAATAACTACTCTGGTCGACAGGTACTCATGATAACATATTTATTGATTTGTTTTACACACTACAGATACATGGTTTTGATGAACAAATGACAATTATTAAACTATTATCTCAGTGATTTTCGTTAAAACTATCGTATCCTTGGTCTTTAACAAAATACCCAAGTTATGGCGTGTCTGGCCGAAAGAATTTTCTCAAGTTTGACATTAATTTTTGGTGGGAATTAGTTAAATTTAACATCGCTCTATAAGCAAATCAACTAAACAACATAATTACAAATTCTTACCTCTGCCAGCTACTCCAAGAAGATGGGCACAAGGGATTAAATCAGGAGTCGTCAGGAGCATAACAGGAACAGGACCTTCTTCTTGCAGTCAGATGAAGCGAAAAGACCAAATCCAAATTCAACTTGTCGGTGACGCATCGGTCCGCCATTTCACTAATCGCCTCAGGTCACGTAGGCCAAGAAAAGGTGTATTTAAAATGCCGTTCACGGGACTTCTCGGCGCCTGCGGAAGTCTAATAGGTAAAATCGTACCCCTTGCTGTTTCGTATAAGGCATCCAACGTGGAAGGAGCTGTTTCCACTAGAAATTCCATGAGAGGGCCAATTCTCATTTACAGATTCAGTAAAATACTAACAGTAGGGTTACACTGTAAAATTACAAAAAAGTTTAGGTTCGCCCTCATAAAATATAACACAGATTGGGTTTGTCATTTCAGTAGTTTTTTAGTTTATAATCAGCTAACAAACTATGCTCTTCTGTTATCCTCTGTTTTACTGTCAACAGCTGTTTTAGTATTCAATTAATACACACGTTATTATTCTCCATGTAAATGTTATGCATAAAAAACAAACTATAAGGGCTATCCGTGCCCTTGAGAATAAAAATATCGAAAATTAAAATGCTTATTGCAAAACTACGAACCGTGGTTTTTTTACACTTTGTTGTGGTTGATGCACGCGTATATTTTTCATATTGAACTATTGACTAATTTATAACATTACATTTTGGAAAACTCTCTATTTATTTTAAAATATAAAAAAAACATTGAAGAAAAATAATCATAAATAATAATAATATACTATAATTAATAATAAACACTTGATTTTACTTAAAGACATTTATAAAATATACAAAGTTCTCCCCCACTTATAATCGGGTCACATCATCTTTTAGGTATCGTAGCTGTCTAGTTGATCTTACTGATCGGGGCACTATAAATACTTACATATACTATAATACTTACACTTACGGAACAGTTTCGCTATTTGCTTTAGGAGCCCATTTATTATTGTTTCTTGATTTTCCACTGATGGTTGGAAATTAACAATATCTTCCATATTGAAGTGTTGAAGGCGATTGTCATTTTGTACATGAGTATTGGATGTACAAACGAAATGCTAGATTGGTTGGAAGTAGGGCGGGTGTATTAAGGTTTAACTTTGAGAATTGGTCCCTTGGTAAGAAAATTTATCCGACTTCCCTTCAATTTCGATGTTGGTGATGGTCGGTGAATTTAGATCTTTCGTTAAGATTGATCGAATGCAAACTTTCTTTACGTGTCCGAATTTTGAACAAGCTGATCATTTAAGCTTTAACTTTCCCACGCGGCAGTCCCTAACCATAGGATTGTCCTTTCCACAACGGAGACAAAGGCCATTTAGACCTAGTTCCGCATAATAGATTTGTGATTTAAGTTTTGTTTTAGTAGATTTTACATGATATCATCTATTATGTATCATGTATTAGATGATTTAACATAGTTTAGATGTTTTGAGTTGACTCTACGTTCAAAATAATTAGTACTCTTAGTGTTACTTGATACTTTATTTACATTATAGTTGTTGGTGCCGACGTCTGGGCGATAATCATTGAGTCGATCCTCGAACATTCTAAGGCAACTTCTCTCGAAAAATTATCTTTAAATTCTGAAACATTACACAGAAACAACTGTTCCCGAACAGGATTGTTCTTCAATCCTCTTATGAACTGAGCTCCAAGAAATAGTCTGCAATTGATCTTTGGCAAGCACAGAAAGGATAGAAATATCAGCAACCAAGACTTTTTTCTTAGGAGCCAAATGCTCTTCTAATAGTTTCATTAATTCATAATATGTTAGTTCACTTGGTTGTTTTTTAACAGCAAAAGCAACCAAAACATTTAAATTACAAGCACCTATTGAATTGAGAAGTAACTTAGCACCAAAGTCTTCGTTGGAAAGAATGTTCTTTAACTGAACATAGTTTTCAAAACGTTGTTTGTAGTTTGGGAATGACTCCTTCTTTGAATCAAAACATGCGAAATTAGGTACTATCAATGTAACACACTTGAGAATATTTTATTGATTACATTTATTAATTATTTTACCAATAAATAAATAATAACCGTGCAATTTTTGCATAGACCACCGCCAACCTATGAAGGAACAGGTTAAATACGAGTCATTTTTTACAAATTTAAAAATATGTAATTTTATAATTTGACAAATGCAGGAAAAAATCGCAATTTAATTTAATCACAATTTTTTCCTATAAAGAATTATGTTAGAATATTTTATTTACGTCAACAAATACTAAATTAAATTTACTCTTTTACTTATTTTACTAACATAAACCTTATAACAAACAATCCTTGGAAGACAAATTTTCCTTCAGACTTCCTATCTAATCACAGGGGTAAAGTCAAACTATGTTTAAAACCTTATTTTATTGATTTTATAAAAAACCATTCTATAATACACCTTCATAATTTAAACTTTTTAAATGTTAGCCAAACCTCCCCAACATAGGGAGGTTTGGGACACTTGTAGAGAAAAATGTGAATTTTAATTTTATTTGTTTAATCTAGGAGTTTTAAAACAATATTATTGTGTAGCTGAAAAAATGTTTTAATAATTGAAATGTTCAGGATACTTGTAGCTAATATTTACTAAATTACAAAAATTACAAATTAAAAACTTTCCCAAACATCCCCTGTACAAAATGCCTTCTGTCAATGTTATTTCCTCCTTACCCAGGCTACTGCACCTCAACAACAGTACGTTAATAAGCTAATATGGTTTGGATTCCCTTCAAACGAACATGCTAATTGGGAAAGAGCAGATGATGTCGGGGGTTGTGGGTGGTGGGTGGTGGGTGTCAAACACGGGGAGACGTGGTGGTTGAGATGTTTCCAAGTGCTGAGCCAGAACACCGTACAGTCCATATGAAGCCTAAACGGTAACTAAGGAATCCAAAACCGGACGATATTTTCAATCCCGGGATTGGAAAAAACAATCCCAGAATCCCGGGACCATTCCCAGGATTAGCCGTAATTTACAAAAAGCCTGGAAAAATATGCGATTAAGTGTACTTTTGTATATGTTGACGATAATTATAGTAAATGAATACTATTTTGTTTATTAAAAATACAAAACAATTATTTAAATGGCACAAATGATCAACGTTGAAAGATAAAAATCTGTATTACACTATTAGTCCTAATACGTTTGGTCTCACATTGGGTATGGCTTCGGGTATGCAATAAACTAATAAAGCAACTCAAGATTGGGTTTTTAACACTATGATATGTATTTAAATTGAGAGAAAAACTCTTTCAAAAAGTATCCATGAAAAAATATTTCCACCTAAAAAGTAGAAATAGAAGTTCATTGTTTAATGTAGCTGCAGCTGCAGTTGAATGAATTTATTAACTTATTACTAAGACAAGTTACGAATAAATCCTACTTGATAAAACAAAACTAGAAAAAACTATCCTTTCAATAAACACAGTACTTGCATAGTAAAATAATGTAACAATTATTAAACGATCTAAAATTAATCGAGTAAACATTACTTAAAAAAAATTCCAATGTTATTTTAATGAATTTACTTATTATTATACTGGGATCAAAACAAACTAAATTTGTTCATAATAAAAAGAAAAAGATCAAATATGATAAAAAGGCATAATTATCTGACAAAAATCACTTATCCTATGCAGGTAAAATCTGATTGTTCCAAATGATTGCAAGAAATTGGATTGAAATATAAACCTATAGTTAATATATAAGAAATAAATAAATGATCAAACCAAGAAGTTTAGATTTATAACTTTATTAAAGTGGTTTAAAGTAATTAATTTCGGTTACAACAGTTAGAAACATCATCTGTATTGCTAACTTGAGACAGTTTAGCAATCCCGAAAATCCCGGGATGGAAGAAACCGTAATACCCCCGTCGTAGCAAACCTGCGTACTCAGATTTCCAATGCATATATATTGGTATCATTACTACCTAGAGCCACTCACCAAGTTTCACAAAAATACATTCATTAATAAGTGATATATAGCATTTTATTTATTCTCCATAAGAATAACATTATAATTGAGTACGCAGGTTTTCTGCAACAAGGAATATAAGAAACGTATTTTTTTGCAATTATAAATATAACTCAACCAGGTGAAGCTACATACCAAGTTTTATTAATTTGGTTTCATAACTAAGGGGGTTCATAAAACTTTACTTATTATCCATATGAATAACATGGGGCGCGAGTATGCAGGTTTGCTGCAACTGGGAAAAATCAAGGAAAACCTTTTTTTGTGCTAATATCAATATACCACAACCATTTGAAGCCACACACCAAGTTTCATCAATATACATACATAAATAATCGAAATATAACTTTCTATTTATTCTCCATAAGGATAACATTGGACAACGTACTGTGTTTAGCACTTTGAATATCTCTGCAACGGTTGGACTAAAACAACAATTAAAACGCCAAAATAATTGTTTTGTAGAACTAAACTGATTGGTAGAAAGAAATGTGGAGTTTTTAGTGAAATATCTGAGGAAAATCTAAAAACCGTATTCACATAAGATTAACATGGGAAATTTTATGGACACATTTTTTGCCTTTTATCCACAACCACTAAACCTAGCTTAATGATTTAAAATATTACATTGTTTATTTTTTTTAGCTCTGTAAAATGGCTATAACCAAAATCTAGTGTTTTTAAAATTTTAGGGTGAAAAGTTCAAAAAACTGTTTTTTGGAAAATTTGAAACCCCCATAAAATCCCTTTCCCATAGACCGATTGATCTGGTTTTCAAACTTAAAGTCATAAATGTTACTTTCCACATTTGTGCCAAATTTCATCAAAATCGGGCGCTTCTTTCAAAAGTTATCGCGGTAACGGACACACACACACACACACACACACACACACACACACACACACACACACATATATATATATATATATATATATATATATATATGTACATATATATAAATTTGAACGAATAGTGTTTTTGGCATCTGGGGACCTCAAAACAAAAAGTTGTCATGGTCTCGGGCTGAAGTCTTACCATGCCCGAGCTACGGTAATAGCTTCTTCCCTATAGGGGAAAATCGCTAAAATTGGGCGGGATCCCGGGATTAGATTCCCTAGGTAAGTCATACGAACAAAATAAAGATAACTTTGTTTTATATATTGGACAAATGAACAACATTTACTTGAAACATTCTTAATAATTAGTGAATTTCACTGTAAAACCGTTGATACAGTCTTTCAGCATTATTAAATATTGTAGGCTACATGAAAATATACGAACTATTAAAATGTCTACGCAACCTGTAATATTATGAGAGCGAAGCCTCATCCTGTTGACAATGTATGTATGTTCACCCTCTACCGGCAGAATGAGCATACACGCATAGTTTACACATGTGTTGGCAAAATAAGTAATTTATGCTCAAAGAAGAGAAATAAATAATTTGTACGTGCATATTACACATTGTGTACCTTCTGTAACAAGCTTTAACCCCCAAAAGGTTATTAAATAATTTTTTTCCAGATGCAAAGCAAATGAAATACATCGAAAGTTCATTTTCGGTTTTTATAAACAAAATAAGTGGGTAGTTTCAATTTCACGTACATTTTTGAAGATTTGAGTTTTTTACTATGGAAATATTTGACTGGTAACAAATAAACATGCATTTTCACTTGAGAGGATTGAAAAAATGCGATTAAATAGTTCTTAAGCGAGTATGAATAACTCAACAAATGTTAGATTCCCATGAGTTGTTTAGTGTTTACACTAATGCTGGCAGAACGAGATGAAACTGATCCGCATTCCTCGGTGTAGACGCAACTCAACAACGTATTTAATTCCTTCCTTACATTCTTGCACCTGGCGCTCTGAAGCTTCGCCAGTGAGAATATTTGAACGGGCCGCCGCCGTCGTAAAAATATTGCCACTCTAATTCAAGTTGTACTAAGTAGATTACTTAAACATTCCTTTTTAAAACAATTAAACACGTTTAACACATATTTTTTAATGAAACTAAACCATTTAAACTAAGTTGAAATAGTTGAAATTGATATTGTTGATATTTTTATTATAATGATCACGATGTGTCTACGTGATGTTTGTTTGATGTTTTGTTGTTGCTTAACTACGCTAAAACTAGTGTTTATTTTTTCACGGATATATATACCACCTCCAGTGACAACTTAGGCACATTCAAGTGTGTTAATTGCCTTATATTGTTTTAAATTAGTTCATTTGTAGCCATGTAACATTAAACATATGAAAACAGTAAAGTTATTATGAGTTATGCCATATGAAACACTTCTATTAAAAACGCAACCCCAGCTTTTATAAAATATAACTTGTAATATAACACAACCAATTTCATAAGTTTACGTCAAAATTAGCCTATCTCCAGATGAAGCTGTTAACTAAGCGTGATCTGAGTTTATAGAGGGTCTCGCTCTATCGCAGTTAAGCCTCGGATCATCGTGCCTCTCTTCCTGCGTAAAAAATACACCTTAAAGAGGGTTTATATTTATTATCTTTAACACAATAGAAGGGGTTTTTATGTAAGGATTTTAGATGTTAAAATAATGCAAGACAGGAAGTAAAAAACTATTTAATATGTCATTTTGGGTAACATATAAATGGTACTATTTAAAGAAGGCCAGCAAGATAATAAGAACGCAACTATGAACCACCAATTACTCGGTGTAACTACTGATTAAATCGTGTGAAAAACCTCATGGCACAACCTAAAATTTTAATATTGAGACTGGTTGTCTAAATTAGAAGATTCTTTACTTTCAGTATGTAACTTTATAAACCATAACTCTAAACAAATTTCATATAAGGCGTTCATTGATTTTTACTTCTGGATATTTTACGATAGAGCTCCTGTAATACAGAATCACCACATACTGTATTATGTGAATAAGTTACGCACTAGAACTGTCCATGAGCAGCTAGCACATCGAGTCTCCTATCTTTAGTTAGTTGAACTTGTGGTTGTAAGATGACTCAATAGTTTGTGGTATTGTATATGATCTACTGACAAAAAACCCTTGAGAAATAATAAATATAATTAAATAAATGAGGAAACAGTATATTAAAATGTGGGTAAATGTACACCTTTTCTAATTTAAGTTGGTCAGCAACTATACCCTTTGGCAATAGGATTAGTTTTAATATTTGACTAAATTTCCTAATAAGAGGACTTTAAACTAGAGATAATCCTATAGAGTAGAGGGATGATGCATATGCAACGACCAACAAGTCCCTTGGTAGCCAATTATTTTTCGCTAATGAAATAATCCTCTTTAAAATCAAGAAAAGGGTCACAATCTTTATTTTTAAATAATTTTTAGTAATTTTACAGGTTAGATTGCTTAAACTTTATTGTAACTGAATACATGTATTTTACGTTTTCCTGTTAGCTAAATGTACATTACAAAAATACAAAGAATCCACACCCAAAGCGGTTTTCACAATTGTTTTTCCTTTCAGTATAAATTTCGTATATCCTTTTTTAAACATGTATTCAATTTGTTTATAACATCACTAATATTTTGAAATAACAATGGCGATGTTCATTTAGTTACATGATAGAATGTTGATCCATCATCTGATATTTCACATTTTATTAAGAAGGTATTTTGTTTACCTGTTTATAAAAGAGAACAGATGGTATAAAGAAGAATAGTTCGCTATTCTTCATAAATATAAATATCGGTACTTAAAATATTAACATTTATGTTGCAAAATAATACATTTTATTGCGGCAAAAGTGTTGATACTTTTTATTTACGCAGTTCATGTCAGACAAGATATCCCGCCATAAGTGGGTGCTTAGATCAAGTACCCCAAATGCCTTATAAACATGACTTTATTTTGTCCTCTATACTGGACATTTTTTAAGTATAATTTGTCCAATTTGACTATTTCATTCTTTATGATCATACAAGATACTGCGACTAGTGAGGTTAACAGTATGTTGAACTTGTTTAACTGTCTTGAAGTCACATCAGTGATAAAACATTCCGTTATTCCGTTGGCAAGGTTTAATCTCAACGGTTTACATATTATTACAGTAAAGTAAAGCTGACTTAACCTTGATTAAAAATATAATTCCTAGTTTACTAATATAGTTGCCCCCTTTTAGTGAAATAGTTGAATTACAGGATTGATATTCTTTTGAAAAAAAAGGTTAAATGAATCAGGCCGATAACGAAATAACTTCTCAACAAAATATGACATGTATTTCACAACTTGAGGTTCAGTGAAACAAAATTGAAAGGTTAACAATACCTTGTCTCCGGTATTATGAAGATCGAGTTTTCTAAAAGAAGAATTACCATCAATGTAAAGGTATTTCATTCCGTAATATAAAGACAAAATTGATGATGTGCGAAACAGTTTAATCAATTTTACCGAGCTGAGTCACCATTAATATTTTGTTTGTTCGCGAGCGCTTGGATATTAAACGTGATGACACACAAGAAATGCCGTCTTATGAAACGTCGATACGTCGATGGTTAAGAGAAATATTGTAATAAGTTCAATGATCACATGTGACACGGGAAATGTGTCGTTGGAAAATACATAACATTGCTTACGTCTTGTATAGTTACTGTTCTTCAATTTGTACCTCTCCTAAAACATGATTAGGCCTAGTCATCATAAAACCCATTAGTTATAAAAGGTAAGTCTATAAAATTACTATCAAAAGTTCGCTCTGATCAATGGGATTTTTGAAAAGTGTAAAAATATGTGTCGAAATATTATGCTTTTACTTCTCACGAATGTTTAATACTTTAGACGTTATTTATTATATTATTTTGTTCCTTATACCCAAAATAGAGCGATTAGGGTAATATTTTAATCAATTTTGATTTTACCAAGTGGGCAAGACCACGTTATCAAGAAAAGGGGCTAGGCTTAGCAGATGTTGTGGGCACTTGGATATTTTAAATAAAAAAAGCATTTTGTAGAACATTATATATTGTGAGTCTTCCAAATTATCAAATAAATGAACATATTCTTCTATAATTAATAATCATTTCTTCATTTTACATGTGATATAAATATCCTTTAAATAGTTGGCTGGATAAAGTAAATTATATCAATTTATTATCTAAAAGTCCAACACCATAATTATTTAAACAAAGTTATTGGAATGATCTTACTTTTTGGATGGGAGACACCTAGAGACTTTGGGTACGCCAAGACACAGGACCTCGTCTGCGGACATCATATCATACTCAAGGTTAGTTATTAAATAATACAGATTACTTTCATTTTAAAACTTTACAGAACCAAAATATATTTAATACAAGTGAGGAAATCTGATAGCAAATTAACATGTTCAGTTTTGCCAAAGCAATAATTACCTAACGTATATCAGTGAAATTAATGAATTTACATTCACAGGTTTGACTAGGATTTACCATGAGAAAAGAACAATATTATAAATAACTGAGAAATTGATGGCAAATTATAGGTTTTGTACAAATTCTAAATTAACTTACAATTTCTACGAGAGTGCCTAGTTGAAGGTGTCTCCCCATAATGATTATAATTTAACGGTCGCGTCACAACTTTAAATTAGGCGGCCTACCAACACAACAAAACTAAATCTTCAATTACTGGCGACTCATATACAGGTAATACATTATTTATTTTATTTTTTGTATCACAATATAAAACAATCGGTATATCCTAAACTGAATAAAGTTTTAAATAAGTCTTAAAGAATGAGGGAAGTTACGTTGCTTTATTTATACAAAACAGGACATTTATTCTGAGCTTAAATAACAGCGAGCTTCCGACAGTTACATCCTTACAAATTACTCGACTGCTTTAATTACCCCAACAAAGGCGGAGACTGAGACCCGAGTCACTTACTTGGATGATTTTATCTTTCTTTGAACCCCTACTGAACCGCACGTTGAACTCTAATCTCTTTGACGGGATGTAGATTAATTCTACAAGTTTTAATGTAAAATCTACTACGCATATTGTGTATATCAAAACGTAAAATAAATGTGAAATTTATTTAAACTTTTTAAGTAATCTGAAAAACCTGAATTATAACGTGATAAAGTTGACTGGATAATTTCTGAAAATAACGCATGAAAAGGTTAGTGAACATGGACACAGTTGTAGGGAATGTTTCGTTGGGAACAAGAGATGGATAATCGTCCAGGTCGCCTGTAGACGATAAATCATGCTGAAACACCAAAAACAAGAACTGTGATAAGACATTTTTCGACCCAATCATGGAATTACAAGAGCTTATACATGACGAAAGTTCATAGTTTAACAATCAAGCTTTCAAGCAAGTTTTCAGAAAACATTAAAGACATTGATTATGAACAGTAAATATCAACGACTGGTGTTGCTCTATCGAGGACGGTCATAACTCAAGTCATGAGGCTTGAGTCAACCCCTATATCATCCCGTGGATTCCCTTTAATCGTAATGTACCAAAACGAAGGAGAATGAGACAGGTAGGAAGGAGAAATGGAAGTAGGAAGAAGAATGTGTAACTCACGAAAGGGGAGGAATCCGAGGAATAAAACAAAGTCCACTGCACGGCAGCCCTTTTGAGAAATATTGTTGAAACATATTTAACTCTGTCTTTCATTCCACTTTTATTTCATCTTATTTTAAATAGCATTATGAATCTTAAAACATATCGTTAAAATTCCGGTTGATTGAATTGAGTGGGATTTTATAGGGTTCCCATCTGTTTTTAATCTAATATTGGAATAGAGTTACAGGCAATAAGTTGTACTAAAGGAGATTCTTTTCCTATTATTACCGATCCTATTTTTTGTTTTTAGGATTTTAGATACTTGTACGTGGATCGTCCTCCAATGCAATGAGACTAAGTTATATTAGTTTAGGATTAGTGATATTATTAATACAATAATATATTTTATAGGTGTTTATCAACATCAAACCTAAACTTATAACACTACAATCATATAAACATATTTAAATAACTCCATACACGTTTACTATATATTTGTACATATATGGTAAACACATTTTGTTTGTTTACTGAAAGGAAAAAACTTATAATTTTTACAACTATTATTTTAGAAACATAAAGTGATTCTTGAACATTTATATAACACTATGTATAGTGTTTAATGTTTACTTGTTTTCTGTCTACATTTCTCCGAGATATTTGAATATCCAGAATATCCATGCGATATTACTCTAACGTAATTGGTAGTTATTATTACTATACTAAACATTATCATCTTATCACTCGATATTATTTTAACTTAAAATTAATAATACTTGAGTTATAAAACTATACGGTCAATGAATATTAAATAATTATACCTATGAAACTCGTCAAAAGTTGCAGGAACAACGAAAAAGATCCAATTCAGTCATAATCGATAAAACGCGACCATTGAATCATAAATAAAATATGGAGGGGTGCATCACCAACCAGATGAAGTGGAAGCACATTTGCTTGTGAAATCGTGTGGAAGACTTTATGGCTTAATCTCGAAATTAACTGCCTTCATGTGTCCTCAAGTGTATTTAAAGACCAGTTTTCCACCCAGCTAATTAGGTGCCACTAGCGTTGCATAAATGAACATGTCTCCCTGTATTATCTCCTTGCCAAATTGATAAACTGTACTAATATTAATTAATTACTAACTTATTGATTAACTACTCTCTAAAATCTTTTATAGAGCGACCGGAAATAAAATCCGCTCATATTTCAGAAGAATAAGAATGCAAATATATAATACCCCCGTAGCAGCAAACCTGCATACTCAGCGAATTTCCAATGCATATATATTTATCTTAATACCACATAAAGCCACATACCAAGTTTCATCGATATACATTCGTGAATAAACGATTTATGACATTTTAATTATTCTCCATAAGAATAACATGGCGGCTGAGTATGCAGGTTTGCTGCTACGGGAACTATCGGCTAAAAAATGGGTTTTAGTGCAAATATCAATAGACCACAATGAAATGAAGCAATATAACAAGTTTCGTCAGGATAAGCTGATAAATAATCGAGATATAAAACTTTTATTTTCCTCCATAAGAATAACATTGGACAACGTACTGTGTTTAGCACTTTCAATATCTCAGTAACCAATTGACGTAAATCAATGATTAAAACACCAAATTGTGCGTCTTTTTAAGTTGATTCCAATGAAACCAAAAAAAAAAAATAAGATTACTTTTTCAAAAATTCTATGTAAAAAACTCAAAAAACCCATTTTTTGGGTACAAAACCCCCCAAAATACCCCTTCGGATAGATCGATCTGTCTGGTTTTCGAACTTAAATTCATAAATACTGCTTTACACGTTTGTAACAAATTACATCAAAATCGGACCTTTTTTACGAGAGTTATCGCACCCACGGACACACACACACACACACACACACACATATATATATATATATATATATATATATATATATATACAGTTTCGAACAAGTAGTGTTTTTGGGGTCTGGGGACCTCAAAACGAAAAGTTATCATGGTCCCGGGCCTAGGTCTTACCATGCCGACTACGGTAATAGCTTCTTCCCTATTCGCTAAAAAAAGGTTTAATACATTACACATAACACATAGTTTCCACAAAGTAAAATCTTTAAATAGCTGTGAAATATCATCCAGTATGAATCAGTCTCGTAAGGCTGATAACAAGACATATTTCTACGGTATACAAAAAACTATACGAAAAAATTCGAACATAAATTGATCATTAATTTTATCAAACTAAAAATATAGGTTGTCAGTAAAGTGTATTGATCTTTACACAGTATAAGGCCCATAGCCCTCCACGTTAAACGCTAAAACGAGGCACTTTACATATCGCCGAGTAAGCGTCTGGCACTCTTGTGATCTTAGATATAGCGACCGCGCCTTTCTAAATTATATTCTGTAGTTTAGTTGACATTTGAAGGGTTCATCAAGATTTAATTCTCACCTGAATGAAGGAGAATACCATAAATAAACATGGCCTCTCACAAAATAGAGAGGCTTAAAAGGAGGACATCTAGCGCGCCGGTGTAGAAGTGGCATGTTTATTAACACGTACAACTTATATTAACCATGTTAGTCGGAAAGGTTTAAAAAATGGTATGTTATAGAATATGGGATGTTAATAAGGATGATATAGCTCTCTTTAAGGCTACAATCGGTCCCAAGATATTTAAAAATACAGGTAGTGGTTCGGGTTGACGAATACTTGTAAGTAGGCTTAAAAGAGAAGGACTGTAATTAAGGAAAATGTAGAGATTGATTTATTATGTGATTTCTTACCCTTTTTTTGGTCAAGGTAGCACCTATGTAAGTTACATGTTGAATTCACGGATTATAATAATGCTTTCTATTACATTATATGTACCTCCACTACTATAGGTCAACTATAGGTTACTATAAGCTAATGTTATTATTAAATAGGTGTGTAGCAAAGATTCCCATATATTTTTTACTACCACATGTGTTCTACAGAGAGATAAAACAAAAGGCTAGCAATTCGTTTGATATAATGCTACTCTAACAGTAACAACTGTGAAAAAAGTGTTCGTATTCAAAATTACACCATTATTTTAGCAATGATTTTCGTAACAATGAATTAAATTCATTCGAGGTTGGTGTTTAGATTATCAAAACTTATTTTCTAGTTCGATGGATTCAGGAACCGCTATTATATTTCTCTCGAGCTATCCTGTCTAATTGATCACACAGAGAAGCAACGAAACACAAGCGGCTCTTAGTCTCCCTCCAGCGACCTGCCTTCACCCTCGGGCTAAATTGGAGCTGCATTTTTAATAAACCCCTCACTTCACTCATCGCGCGTCTGTCGCTACGACCACAGTACCACGAACAAATTCAAAATTAACTTTCCCAAAACAAGAATAGCTCTTAAAAGTCACACAACTATTTAACATTACGAAGATACAATACAGGGCAAGTATGTAGTTTTATTTTTTCAAAAATGTGTAAAATGTTTTCACAATGCATTTAGTTGACATGCAGGTATTAAATTATTAGTTAGATAAGTATTAGAACATTTGAGCAGGTGTATAAGACGTCTGACTGGCCATATGTATGTATATGTAACAGCCTCATATCCCATAACTTAAACACAACTATACAATTATCGGCCAACGACATCTGGGCCGAAATGGAAATAAATTAAAATTGAATGCAGAAATGTTTTTGCTGGGAAATATAATTTGAGACTCCCTGATTTTAGTGACTATTTCTCGATAACATTCCTGTTTTTTTGGAAAAGATGTGCGTGATATGTAATAATGTCTATAATTTTATCCAATTTTGATTAAAGTTATACAGCTATTCATATTTTTATTCTGATTCACTTGTCATAAATATAAGAAAGGCTGCATGTAATTGACTAAAAAGTTTAGAATACACAAAAATACTGATTTTGTATCTCTTATTTCATTAGTTTCATAGAATATGTATGTTTTAAAGAGTTATACAAATTACAGATTTTGTTGTTGTAAATAATTATTCTACGATAGCTGGTTGAGGTGAAAGGTTTGAACATTCTTATATGTTAAATACAGTACGTTGCCTCAATCTACTTTCCCCCCTGATCCTTTTAAAATTAGTTTAGAAGGTTATATGAGTGGCAAGGAGTTTAGGTAATTACACCAAATTAAATGTATGTTAAGCTAATTTAGACTTTAAAATGTATGAATTATCTATTAGGATAACATTGTTAGAGAAAGTATTGTAACATTTATAATGTTATAAGTGAAAATAATAAGAGATAAACATTTATAAGTATTACACATTTTCATCTATTTTCTCCGGAACTACTCAAGATAATAACATGATTCAAGATAAACCTTTTTAAGCTCTATAAGTTATAAAGGAAAGTATTTTTTTTATGATTAATTACTTATAAAAATGTCTTTTAAAACTGCATTTTAAAAGAGAAAATATGCACAATAATACAAGTTGGATTGTTAATTAAGTACTCCGTCGCGTCCGGTCAAATGTTACAGGCTTACATTTTTGTTAAGAGTTTTAGCAAAATTAGATGAAAGGTTAATGTTTTATGGCAAAAAAGCCCACCATTTTCCTTTATGGCTGCGAAACCTCACCTGTTCCGAAGTATACAATTTGGTGTTTGAATCAGAAGACCTTCATGAACATTTCCCAGAAAAACTATTTCTGCTTGCAGTTTGTTCCTTTATTAAGTATATTTTAAGTAACTTGTAATAATAATAATAATAAATAAATAAATACAACAATTAATAAACATGACAAAAAACACATGACATACAATATCATACATGACAACCGTGTTACCAACTTAAGATCGTGAAAGAACAATGAGGAACAAGATTTCAAATTCCAACAATAAAAACTATGAGCCTTTGCAAAAGCTATTTCATTCATATGCGAAAACACTGTTGAGTTACAAAGCCATTAGACCTTACACATAAAACAATATCCTCTTGGGATCTAGTTTAATCTCAAGTTATGAAGGTATTAGATGATATCAGCCCACTGCAGGTCTACCCGCCTTTATCGTCCACTCGGTCCACACATATAACTAGTTCTTCTCGCAATTGGACATTATGTATTTTAACAACATATTGCTCAGATATGTCATATATAGTTTATACGACAAAAAATCACAACACTGACTCGCGGTTTTGAGTCTGTTTTGGGAGATAAATAAGTTTCCTATATTAAAAGTTACTAGCATTTAAATGGTTGAGTCGTCATTTGAGTTGTAAAGCTTCTATAACGAAATAGTGTACAATCTATCTGCCAGTCCGTTTCCAGATTGAGAGGCCGAAATAGTTATACAATAATAAAGTGAAGCATTTTAATCTCACCCCAAAATATACTGGGTTGTTGATAAAAAAAAGCAATTCCAAGAGTTCGGCTACTCCCAGAATTTGTAGAAATCTTTTTATAATTATGATTTTGAAGGGTTGTTGATGCAACGCTTAAAATGAAAAACGGAAATTTAGTTTACCAACTTTATTTACTAATGTATACCAGTGAAAATTTGGGGTCTGAGGATACGAATTATTAGTTTAACGCCTTGTCTCTAAAATGTTTATTTTGTTTTATATTGGCTGTTTTCACCGAAAAGAGCGTAAAAACACGTAAACCAGTGTGTGAACTTTAGAGTCGGTTGAGAACAATGGCACATTCGATTTGGTGAACACATATGTGCACCATTGTTTTTTTTTAAAGAGAATAACTATTTTGATTCCTATTTGTTAGAATGTTATGCCAGTAGTACTGATCGATCGATAATGCGAATACATAGCTCTAACTCGAGGCAGAGGGAGATAATGCGAATACATAGCTCTAACTCGAGGCAGAGGGAGATAATGCGAATACATAGCTCTAACTAGAGGCAGGGGGAAGATAATGCGAATACATAGCTCTAACTCGAGGCAGAGGGAAGATAATGCGAATACATAGCTCTAACTCGAGGCAGAGGGAAGATAATGCGAATACATAGCTCTAACTCGAGGCAGAGGGAAGATAATGCGAATACATAGCTCTAACTCGAGGCAGAGGGAAGATAATGCGAATACATAGCTCTAACTCGAGGCAGAGGGAGATAATGCGAATACATAGCTCTAACTCGAGGCAGAGGGTAGATAATGCGAATACATAGCTCTAACTCGAGGCAGAGGGAAGATAATGCGAATACATAGCTCTAACTCGAGGCAGAGGGAAGATAATGCTAATAATAGCTCTAACTCGAGGCAGTGGGAAGATAATGCTAATAATAGCTCTAACTCGAGGCAGAGGGAAGATAATGCGAATACATAGCTCTAACTCGAGGCAGAGGGAAGATAATGCGAATACATAGCTCTAACTCGAGGCAGAGGGAAGATAATGCGAATACATAGCTCTTACTCGAGGCAGAGTGAAGATAATGCGAATACATAGCTCTAACTCGAGGCAGAGGGAAGATAATGCGAATACATAGCTCTAACTCGAGGCAGAGGGAGATAATGCGAATACATAGCTCTAACTCGAGGCAGAGGGAAGATAATGCGAATACATAGTCTAACTCGAGGCAGAGGGAAGATAATGCGAATACATAGCTCTAACTCGAGGCAGAGGGAAGATAATGCGAATACATAGCTCTAACTCGAGGCAGAGGGAAGGTAATGCGAATATATAGCTCTAACTCAAGGCAGAGGGAAGATAATGCGAATACATAGCTCTAACTTGAGGCAGAGGGAAGATAATGCGAATACATAGCTCTAACTCGAGGCAGAGGGAAGATAGTGCGAATACCTAGCTCTAACTCGAGGCAGAGGGAAGATAATGCGAATACATAGCTCTAACTCGAGGCAGAGGGAAGATAATGCGAATACATAGCTCTAACTGGAGGCAAAGGGAGATAATGCGAATACATAGCCCTAACTCGAGGCAGAGGGAGATAATGGGAATACATAGCTCTAACTCGAGGCAGAGGGAAGATAATGCGAATACATAGCTCTAACTCGAGGCAGAGGGAAGATAATGCTAATAATAGCTCTAACTCGAGGCAGTGGGAAGATAATGCTAATAATAGCTCTAACTCGAGGCAGAGGGAAGATAATGCGAATACATAGCTCTAACTCGAGGCAGAGGGAAGATAATGCGAATACATAGCTCTAACTCGAGGCAGAGGGAAGATAATGCGAATACATAGCTCTAACTCGAGGCAGAGGGAGATAATGCGAATACATAGCTCTAACTCGAGGCAGAGGGAAGATAATGCGAATACATAGTCTAACTCGAGGCAGAGGGAAGATAATGCGAATACATAGCTCTAACTCGAGGCAGAGGGAAGATAATGCGAATACATAGCTCTAACTCGAGGCAGAGTTAAGATAATGCGAATACATAGCTCTAACTCGAGGCAGAGGGAAGATAATGCTAATAATAGCTCTAACTCGAGGCAGAGGGAAGATAATGCGAATACATAGCTCTAACTCGAGGCAGAGGGAAGATAATGCGAATACATAGCTCTAACTCGAGGCAGAGGGAGATAATGCGAATACATAGCTCTAACTCGAGGCAGAGGGAAGATAATGCGAATACATAGTCTAACTCGAGGCAGAGGGAAGATAATGCGAATACATAGCTCTAACTCGAGGCAGAGGGAAGATAATGTGAATA
Source organism: Allygus modestus (assembly GCA_963675035.1). NCBI lineage: Eukaryota > Metazoa > Arthropoda > Insecta > Hemiptera > Cicadellidae > Allygus > Allygus modestus. The sequence goes on along the minus strand of OY776111.1, from coordinate 72,169,177 downwards.
CATAGCTCTAACTCGAGGCAGAGGGAAGATAATGCGAATATATAGCTCTAACTCAAGGCAGAGGGAAGATAATGCGAATACATAGCCCTAACTCGAGGCAGAGGGAAGATAATGCGAATACATAGCTCTAACTCGAGGCAGAGGGAAGATAGTGCGAATACCTAGCTCTAACTCGAGGCAGAGGGAAGATAATGCGAATACATAGCTCTAACTCGAGGCAGAGGGAAGATAATGCGAATACATAGCTCTAGCTTGAGGCAGAGGGAGATAATGCGAATACATAGCTCTAACTCGAGGCAGAGGGAAGATAATGCAAATACATAGCTCTAACTCGTGGCAGAGGGAGATAATGCGAAGACGTAGCTCTAACTCTTGCATCCTCACCGCGCCTTTGCTGGTTTTGAACCATCATGATGGGTCTGGAAGACCGCTGATGAGTAAACAGCCAAGATCTCATGAGGAAAACGCGTTTAAAAATTAATAGCGGGCCCGTTTAACGGTGGATTCTCAATTTTCTTTAAGGGATGGTTTACTTAGGCCGCCGCCCTACATGTGGTGAAATTTCATCAAAATCGGCCGGTAAACAGCTGAGATCCCATAAGGAAAACGCGTTTAAAAATTAATAGCGGCCTTGTTTAATGGCGGATCTATGGGGTTCTTACGTCATTCGCTTCCTCTGGGATAGGCCTACATTCTGGAAAAAGTCCCGTGGGAATCGGTGAGTAAATAGGCTAGTTATTAATTTTTGAAAGTTTTTCCTCATCATGAAAAATGTTGCAAACGGGGGGGGGGTCCGAGCTTGGCTATGGGGAAGGTCGGGGGGGATGACGTCATGGGGGGGGTGCCCTCGGGGGTGACCTTGGGGGTCAAGGTCAAGGTCATCCGGGGGGGGGGGGGACGTCCTCGCGTCCTCACTTCGCCTGTGCTGGTTTTGAACCATCCAATGCCCCCTACTCACCTTAAAAAAAAATGTGAATCACTCAAAAAATTGTGTTGATCCACAGTCAGGTGCACACACGAACACTGTGGAGAGGACCTGGCGGGAAGCTCGACGTGCAGTTCCTAAGTATGGCTACCGAAAAGAGCATTTCGTCGGTTATCTTGCTCGGTGTTTGTTTGTCAAGCGCTACCGGTTTGAGTTTTTTGGCCAAGTTTTCTTCACTGCGGCTGGGGAACTCTACCCGCCAAAATACTAACAATCAGGTATTTTTGTTAAATTGTATCGAATTTGAAATCAACTTAACTGTTAAAAGGTAGTGTTTAGATTTGTGATTTTTTGTAGTTTACTTACAGATTGTTAGTATTTGTTAAATTAAAATATGTATCGTCATTAATTTGTTTGATTAACGCTTAGTAGTGGTGAATTACCGGTTTAACATCACTTCCGGCGCTTTTTCCCCATGTTATTCTTATGGGGAGCCGTTTTTGCGCCAACGCCAGCTCCCGCCCTACACAAGTTTCCTTGTTAGCCTACACTAACGTCCAACCCTTGCCTATATTAAATATATTGTCCCCATCCCCATCCCTCCTCTATATTTTTAAAAATTAATTTTCAAATTCAGGCTAAAAAACTATCTTTGGTGTTTATGGTCCGATTTGTTTAAAACTTGGATATGTTATTGTCCTAGGCAAGTGTTTTAATAAATTTCACTTACATTTCCCAAATTCACTATTACGGTCAAATTAAAAATATTTTTGAAAAATACTGCCAATTGCCAACTTCTTTATTTACTGTCCGATTTATTTAAAATTTGGATATGTTATTGTTGTAGGCTAGTGTTTTAATAAATTACACTTACATTTCCCAAATTCACTATAACAGTCAAATTAAAAAATATTTTTGAAAAATACTGCCAATTTCCAACTTCTTTATTAAATGTCCGATTTGTCTTCAATTTGGATATGATATTGTCCTAGGCAAGTGTTTTAATAAATTTCACTCACATATCCCAAATTCACTATTACGGTCAAATTAAAAAATATTTTTGAAAAATACTGCCAATTGCCAACTTCTTTATTTACTGTCCGATTTATTTAAAATTTGGATATGTTATTGTCCTAGGCAAGTGTTTTAATAAATTCCACTTACATATCCCAAATTCACTATTACGGTCAAATTAAAAAATATTTTTGAAAAATACTGCCAATTGCCAACTTCTTTATTTACTGTCCGATTTGTCTTCAATTTGGATATGTTATTGTCCTAGGCAAGTGTTTTAACAAATTCCACCTACATTTCCCAAATTCACCATTACGGTCAAATTAAAAAATATTTTTGAAAAATACTGCCAATTGCCACCTTCTTTATTAACTGTCCGATTTGTCTTCAATTTGGATGTGTTATTGTCGTAGGCAAGTGTTTTAATAAATTACACTTACATTTCCCAAATTCACTATTACAGTCAAATTAAAAATTGTTTTTGAAAAATACTGCCAATTGCCAACTTCTTTATTTACTGCCCGATTTGTTTAAAATTTAGATATGTTATTGTTGTAGGCTAGTGTATATGCACCATCCACATTTTACAAATATTGTGGTTAAATTTTAAAATATTTTTGAAAAATACTGCCAATTGCCAACTTCTTTATTTACTGTCCGATTTGTTTAAAATTTAGATATGTTATTGTTATAGGCAAGTGTTTTAATAAATTAGCCTTACATTTCCCAAATTCACTATTACAGTCAAATTAAAAAATATTTTTTGAAAAATACTGCCAATTGCCAACTTCTTTATTTACTGTCCGATTTGTTTAAAATTTGGATATGTTATTGTTGTAGGCTAGTGTATATGCACCATCCACATTTTACAAATATTGCGGTTAAATTTTAAAAAATTTGGAAAAATACTGCCAATTGGCAACTTCTTTATTTATGGTCTGATTTGTTTAAAATTTATGTCATTATTCTAGGCTAGTGTATATGTACCATCCACATTTGACAAATTAACTATAATGGTCAAATTAAAAAAATATTTTGAAAAATATACAATTTCAAACTTCTTTATTTACTGTCTGATTTATTTTCGGATATGTTATAGCTCTTATATAGGTAACAAGACCACACCACCACACGTTCCACTACCTCCTATAATACAGTATTTTGTCTTTTTTTGTTTGTTTATTTTGCTGTAATCCCAAAACTGACTTTGCCGTTTATTGTCCGATTTGCCTACACTTTGGATATTGTCCTAAGCATTTATTGTCTGATTTATTTTTGGATATGTTATAGCCCCCAACTATTATATCTAAAATTACAATATTATTTCCACCTATAATACAGTTGATGTGTTGTTTGTTTTGCCGCAACCTAAAAACTAACATTGGTATTTGTGTTTTTACAAAACTATATTTTGTAAATTACTACCAACAACTCCTTTATTTACATTTCGACTTGTTATATCACCCTATATCTAAATTTACCATATATTTTTTTCCCTTTTAGCGCTGTTTTGTCGTAACCAAACTTTGAATATGACTGCAATATATTACTGGCCACTGCATAAGTGCATTTCCAAATTCAATATTACGGTTCGATTAAAAAAATAAATGCAAGCTTATTATATTTGCCACAAGCTTATTATATACATCCAGCTGTTATATTTGCCACATTTCCAATATTGTTGTGACCCTCTCAACTACCTCTCATTGTAATATAATAAGTAATCCACAAAATATTTATGGAACTGCCTAAACTTTGGATATGTTTTAAGCCAATGCAAAAATAAATTTTTAAAACCCAAAACAACTAAACACAAACACTAACCTTTCTTTGTGCTTGTTTGGAGTAGTCTTTATTTTATCCAACTTAATTTTAATTTTGTAGTTAAAATCAAACTTCCCACATTCTAGCTCCCTTTCCAGCCAGTGATTGGAGACATAAAGGTTACGAATATTTTCAAACAATATATCTTTTTCTTCCCCCATGTTGGACTTGTTTAATAGCGCACCATATTCCAAATCCTCCAGTCTACTACATTCTTTAAATTTAACATTGCCTTTAATATCTTGCATCTCTATGTCTTCTTGTCCATTGTTACGGAAACTTTCTATTTTTGGAATTGCCATAAAATGTTGCGGTTCCGTTAGTGTTAAAGCTTGCAAGTGGCTCGTTGGTAGGTAGATAAATAATGTCCAAATCGCATGGCAACACGCCTTGCCTATTCTTATTTATCTCTATAAATACAGTTTTACAGACACCCTTAACATAGTATACACCCGTCCATCCTTTTCTGCCAACACTCCCACAAACTTGTTGTTTACTACAAACGCATACACATAATGCTCTAGATCCTCGTCGCAGGAAGTAATCTTTTAATTTATCCTCTCTTTCCCTTCTTTCTTTAGCCAACTGTGCTTTGTATTCCTCCGCAACAGTATTTTCCACATATTCCAATGTCTTCTAATTCCAATTTCCTCTTTTTGGAACAACTCTCTGCTTGGAAAGTGGCTCTATTTCTTTAATAGTGTATGGGTACAGTTTATTGGTCCGGCTTCTTAAAACGTAGGGAGTAAGGTTAGGACTTTCCACTAAGCCCAATTCTTCTAAATTGATGGAGAAAGGTGTATTTGATGTGCCCCCAGATTTGATGTAACACTTATGCTTTACACTTATGGCATCCTCCTCTATTACCTCTACATAGTTGGTAAACAGTTAAAGCTAAATGCAGATAGAGCATACTTTATTAACTTTTCCCTTTGATCTTTTGGCAGTTGTACTCCAGTTATCTTCCCCCAATATGCATCGTTAAACACTAAACAACAACTGTTTTGTAATTGATTGGCATCTTATGCAGAGGCATAGAATGGAGCATTTTGAAAGTACCGTTTGTTGTCTTCTATTAGACTTAAACAATCTCTTAAAGGTTCAAACCCATTACCAAAACCTCTACAATAGATTGTTGCCTCTAACCTTGCCATTCTCTCTAGCTAGTTTAGACGAGAACGTTTCTTTTAGGTTTACAAAGTTTATTATATGGTTTCCTATACTTTTAATTACTCCAGGGCTTGTAATCTGGCATATAAATTTATTATATATTTTTACCCTGCTATTTACATTAAACCATGTTAAACAGTCTTTACTAACATTATCTACAATAACATTATGGGGGTCCATTCGCCCCCCCTGGTAGCAAAAGTTTTCTGTAAGATATTGGCACATTTCCTCTTTATTAAATATTCCAACCAAATCTAGTGTTATATCGAAATCCATAAGATAGTACATTTCTTTTTCCAGATCTTGCAGTATCTTTGGAAGATCTTCCAACAAATCCTTAATTTTAACATTTGCAAGCTCTATTTTATAGGGAATTGCTATAGGATCATCATACTTTTGTTTAATTTGGTCAAAACACAATTTGGTAACACACCCTCGCTTTGGGAGAATGGTAGTTTGGCCACAACACCATGTCGAGCTAAAGAGAACTTTTTAAATATTCCTCGTAAGTAGCTATTAAACGAGCCACATATTTCCTTCTTAACTTTAAATTTATTCCGAACATCCCCATCACAATCCGCAACATTGGTTATCTTAACTAACATCCGTTATAGATGTTAAATTATTTAATTTTGGTTCACCCTCGCAATAGTTTATATTACCTATGTTTGTAAGAAGGTTATTATTACGTAGATTTTCTAATAAAAACCACATACCCAATCTTTCGTTAGTAGGTTTAATACAATTCCCCAATAAATGGCTAACAGAGTACATTTCTTTTATACAAAAAGTAGCGGAAACACGTCAACAGGACAGATTACACTATAGGCATATAGAGACCCACATGCAAATATGGAATACCCACAAATTCGACTAAATAAGTTTATAGTCTCAATATAATTAACATATTAACATTAGTACCCAAATTGTCGAAATTCTATAATTCTATTCTTAGTCCTTGTATTAGGTTTTGTACTATTAAACCCAACACCCCGCGCAGTAGAGTAATATATGTATTTAATACAGATACGCACATTCTACAAGACCCATACATCTGTTGTATAAGCAGCAGAATAGACGTCTCATTGTGTTGTTGTAAAATAAAACATAAATTGTGCTGGATACAACCGGCCAGATATTAGACAGGAAATGTGTTGGAAGTGTATTGCCAAAGACAAACACCACATAGTGCAGCATGTAATCAATCCATTACTATTTAGACAGCATTGGTACAACATCCGATATATTAGCCAAACCCACAATCAAACTTGGAAAACAAACAGTAAAAGATAAATATTATAGTAACAGAAATAGTAAGAGTATAAGGACATAGTAATATTTAAAGTTTATAAAACAACACAAATGCAGAGACACAATAACACACTCCAACACATTTGGACACAGGCACAGATACTGGTTTACATCCATTTAACACAACTTTACACGTTCTGTCAACTGACACAAAAATAGTTTGTAAATTGTGTAATAAATACATGTAATATAAACAAATTTAACACAATCATAACATTGTCCACATTAACATTGGAAGTTAAAGGGGGGTGTATCGATACACCCCCCTTTAACTTCCAATGTTAATGTGGACAATGTTATGATTGTGTTAAATTTGTTTATATTACATGTATTTATTACACAATTTACAAACTATTTTTGTGTCAGTTGACAGAACGTGTAAAGTTGTGTTAAATGGATGTAAACCAGTATCTGTGCCTGTGTCCAAATGTGTTGGAGTGTGTTATTGTGTCTCTGCATTTGTGTTGTTTTATAAACTTTAAATATTACTATGTCCTTATACTCTTACTATTTCTGTTACTATAATATTTATCTTTTACTGTTTGTTTTCCAAGTTTGATTGTGGGTTTGGCTAATATATCGGATGTTGTACCAATGCTGTCTAAATAGTAATGGATTGATTACATGCTGCACTATGTGGTGTTTGTCTTTGGCAATACACTTCCAACACATTTCCTGTCTAATATCTGGCCGGTTGTATCCAGCACAATTTATGTTTTATTTTACAACAACACAATGAGACGTCTATTCTGCTGCTTATACAACAGATGTATGGGTCTTGTAGAATGTGCGTATCTGTATTAAATACATATATTACTCTACTGCGCGGGGTGTTGGGTTTAATAGTACAAAACCTAATACAAGGACTAAGAATAGAATTATAGAATTTCGACAATTTGGGTACTAATGTTAATATGTTAATTATATTGAGACTATAAACTTATTTAGTCGAATTTGTGGGTATTCCATATTTGCATGTGGGTCTCTATATGCCTATAGTGTAATCTGTCCTGTTGACGTGTTTCCGCTACTTTTTGTATAAAAGAAATGTACTCTGTTAGCCATTTATTGGGGAATTGTATTAAACCTACTAACGAAAGATTGGGTATGTGGTTTTTATTAGAAAATCTACGTAATAATAACCTTCTTACAAACATAGGTAATATAAACTATTGCGAGGGTGAACCAAAATTAAATAATTTAACATCTATAACGGATGTTAGTTAAGATAACCAATGTTGCGGATTGTGATGGGGATGTTCGGAATAAATTTAAAGTTAAGAAGGAAATATGTGGCTCGTTTAATAGCTACTTACGAGGAATATTTAAAAAGTTCTCTTTAGCTCGACATGGTGTTGTGGCCAAACTACCATTCTCCCAAAGCGAGGGTGTGTTACCAAATTGTGTTTTGACCAAATTAAACAAAAGTATGATGATCCTATAGCAATTCCCTATAAAATAGAGCTTGCAAATGTTAAAATTAAGGATTTGTTGGAAGATCTTCCAAAGATACTGCAAGATCTGGAAAAAGAAATGTACTATCTTATGGATTTCGATATAACACTAGATTTGGTTGGAATATTTAATAAAGAGGAAATGTGCCAATATCTTACAGAAAACTTTTGCTACCAGGGGGGGCGAATGGACCCCCATAATGTTATTGTAGATAATGTTAGTAAAGACTGTTTAACATGGTTTAATGTAAATAGCAGGGTAAAAATATATAATAAATTTATATGCCAGATTACAAGCCCTGGAGTAATTAAAAGTATAGGAAACCATATAATAAACTTTGTAAACCTAAAAGAAACGTTCTCGTCTAAACTAGCTAGAGAGAATGGCAAGGTTAGAGGCAACAATCTATTGTAGAGGTTTTGGTAATGGGTTTGAACCTTTAAGAGATTGTTTAAGTCTAATAGAAGACAACAAACGGTACTTTCAAAATGCTCCATTCTATGCCTCTGCATAAGATGCCAATCAATTACAAAACAGTTGTTGTTTAGTGTTTAACGATGCATATTGGGGGAAGATAACTGGAGTACAACTGCCAAAAGATCAAAGGGAAAAGTTAATAAAGTATGCTCTATCTGCATTTAGCTTTAACTGTTTACCAACTATGTAGAGGTAATAGAGGAGGATGCCATAAGTGTAAAGCATAAGTGTTACATCAAATCTGGGGGCACATCAAATACACCTTTCTCCATCAATTTAGAAGAATTGGGCTTAGTGGAAAGTCCTAACCTTACTCCCTACGTTTTAAGAAGCCGGACCAATAAACTGTACCCATACACTATTAAAGAAATAGAGCCACTTTCCAAGCAGAGAGTTGTTCCAAAAAGAGGAAATTGGAATTAGAAGACATTGGAATATGTGGAAAATACTGTTGCGGAGGAATACAAAGCACAGTTGGCTAAAGAAAGAAGGGAAAGAGAGGATAAATTAAAAGATTACTTCCTGCGACGAGGATCTAGAGCATTATGTGTATGCGTTTGTAGTAAACAACAAGTTTGTGGGAGTGTTGGCAGAAAAGGATGGACGGGTGTATACTATGTTAAGGGTGTCTGTAAAACTGTATTTATAGAGATAAATAAGAATAGGCAAGGCGTGTTGCCATGCGATTTGGACATTATTTATCTACCTACCAACGAGCCACTTGCAAGCTTTAACACTAACGGAACCGCAACATTTTATGGCAATTCCAAAAATAGAAAGTTTCCGTAACAATGGACAAGAAGACATAGAGATGCAAGATATTAAAGGCAATGTTAAATTTAAAGAATGTAGTAGACTGGAGGATTTGGAATATGGTGCGCTATTAAACAAGTCCAACATGGGGGAAGAAAAAGATATATTGTTTGAAAATATTCGTAACCTTTATGTCTCCAATCACTGGCTGGAAAGGGAGCTAGAATGTGGGAAGTTTGATTTTAACTACAAAATTAAAATTAAGTTGGATAAAATAAAGACTACTCCAAACAAGCACAAAGAAAGGTTAGTGTTTGTGTTTAGTTGTTTTGGGTTTTAAAAATTTATTTTTGCATTGGCTTAAAACATATCCAAAGTTTAGGCAGTTCCATAAATATTTTGTGGATTACTTATTATATTACAATGAGAGGTAGTTGAGAGGGTCACAACAATATTGGAAATGTGGCAAATATAACAGCTGGATGTATATAATAAGCTTGTGGCAAATATAATAAGCTTGCATTTATTTTTTTAATCGAACCGTAATATTGAATTTGGAAATGCACTTATGCAGTGGCCAGTAATATATTGCAGTCATATTCAAAGTTTGGTTACGACAAAACAGCGCTAAAAGGGAAAAAAATATATGGTAAATTTAGATATAGGGTGATATAACAAGTCGAAATGTAAATAAAGGAGTTGTTGGTAGTAATTTACAAAATATAGTTTTGTAAAAACACAAATACCAATGTTAGTTTTTAGGTTGCGGCAAAACAAACAACACATCAACTGTATTATAGGTGGAAATAATATTGTAATTTTAGATATAATAGTTGGGGGCTATAACATATCCAAAAATAAATCAGACAATAAATGCTTAGGACAATATCCAAAGTGTAGGCAAATCGGACAATAAACGGCAAAGTCAGTTTTGGGATTACAGCAAAATAAACAAACAAAAAAAGACAAAATACTGTATTATAGGAGGTAGTGGAACGTGTGGTGGTGTGGTCTTGTTACCTATATAAGAGCTATAACATATCCGAAAATAAATCAGACAGTAAATAAAGAAGTTTGAAATTGTATATTTTTCAAAATATTTTTTTAATTTGACCATTATAGTTAATTTGTCAAATGTGGATGGTACATATACACTAGCCTAGAATAATGACATAAATTTTAAACAAATCAGACCATAAATAAAGAAGTTGCCAATTGGCAGTATTTTTCCAAATTTTTTAAAATTTAACCGCAATATTTGTAAAATGTGGATGGTGCATATACACTAGCCTACAACAATAACATATCCAAATTTTAAACAAATCGGACAGTAAATAAAGAAGTTGGCAATTGGCAGTATTTTTCAAAAAATATTTTTTAATTTGACTGTAATAGTGAATTTGGGAAATGTAAGGCTAATTTATTAAAACACTTGCCTATAACAATAACATATCTAAATTTTAAACAAATCGGACAGTAAATAAAGAAGTTGGCAATTGGCAGTATTTTTCAAAAATATTTTAAAATTTAACCACAATATTTGTAAAATGTGGATGGTGCATATACACTAGCCTACAACAATAACATATCTAAATTTTAAACAAATCGGGCAGTAAATAAAGAAGTTGGCAATTGGCAGTATTTTTCAAAAACAATTTTTAATTTGACTGTAATAGTGAATTTGGGAAATGTAAGTGTAATTTATTAAAACACTTGCCTACGACAATAACACATCCAAATTGAAGACAAATCGGACAGTTAATAAAGAAGGTGGCAATTGGCAGTATTTTTCAAAAATATTTTTTAATTTGACCGTAATGGTGAATTTGGGAAATGTAGGTGGAATTTGTTAAAACACTTGCCTAGGACAATAACATATCCAAATTGAAGACAAATCGGACAGTAAATAAAGAAGTTGGCAATTGGCAGTATTTTTCAAAAATATTTTTTAATTTGACCGTAATAGTGAATTTGGGATATGTAAGTGGAATTTATTAAAACACTTGCCTAGGACAATAACATATCCAAATTTTAAATAAATCGGACAGTAAATAAAGAAGTTGGCAATTGGCAGTATTTTTCAAAAATATTTTTTAATTTGACCGTAATAGTGAATTTGGGATATGTGAGTGAAATTTATTAAAACACTTGCCTAGGACAATATCATATCCAAATTGAAGACAAATCGGACATTTAATAAAGAAGTTGGCAATTGGCAGTATTTTTCAAAAATATTTTTTAATTTGACTGTTATAGTGAATTTGGGAAATGTAAGTGTAATTTATTAAAACACTAGCCTACAACAATAACATATCCAAATTTTAAATAAATCGGACAGTAAATAAAGAAGTTGGCAATTGGCAGTATTTTTCAAAAATATTTTTAATTTGACCGTAATAGTGAATTTGGGAAATGTAAGTGAAATTTATTAAAACACTTGCCTAGGACAATAACATATCCAAGTTTTAAACAAATCGGACCATAAACACCAAAGATAGTTTTTTAGCCTGAATTTGAAAATTAATTTTTAAAAATATAGAGGAGGGATGGGGATGGGGACAATATATTTAATATAGGCAAGGGTTGGACGTTAGTGTAGGCTAACAAGGAAACTTGTGTAGGGCGGGAGCTGGCGTTGGCGCAAAAACGGCTCCCCATAAGAATAACATGGGGAAAAAGCGCCGGAAGTGATGTTAAACCGGTAATTCACCACTACTACGCTTACATTTGGTTGTGAGCCGTAGTTATAGATTATTAGTTTTGTTTTCTTTTAAAGTATTGATTGCCTTGGTTGGTTGTTGGGGTCATTATGGCAGCCTGTTAGGTTAGGTAGCGTTGAGTTAGGTTGGGTTTTAAAGTTTCATAATGGTCTTCTGGGTTTGTTTGTTTTTGTTATTATGGTCCATGTTTGGTTTGCCGGCAGGCATTTTGTTCAAAGTGACTTGGGTATATCAGTTCTTAATTCGATTAATTATTTTTTCATCTCAAACCTATTGAGAATATCAATTTATGACCTTATTGTATCGAAAACTTTAAATAAATAAAGTTGGAAGTGTGCATTGTGGCACTTTGTGATTCACAGGTTTGATTGTCAACGAGAGGGTCGTTAAGGATTGAATAATACATGACAAACAACCCGCATCGTTCTATCAATCTTGAAACGGATAAAACAGCTGAATGAAAAGGATTGATTTGTTTATTAAAAGGAAACTTACACTGCATTTATATACAAGAAGATAAATATACAAACCGATGGGTATGTTATAATATCTTGAACCACGTTTTATTATATTTACCCTCTTAAATGTAAGCGTGAACATATTTTGTAGTGTTATTTTATACTAAATTACAAATAAAGAAGTACTAAGGAGTGATAAAGTTAATAAAAAACAGATTTTAAGTGTAATCACTTCAAAAAGTCCCGTGCAAATAAATCGTTCAAGCCATGGGGTTCATAGCAATAACGCGATAGGCTGCAGTTTTCAAAGGGTTTGTTTTACTGGATCGCCCAGTAATTGGCATTGCGCGTGGCGTTTGATGCGTTGTCCTATGTTTGAAAAATTTGAAACAATTACAGTATTAATCAAACGAAACAACCATTTCATTAGATGCTACATACTTTAAGTAATACAACGGTTTAAATCGTTCTAATTGTGTGTAGTTAAATGTGAACATACTGTACATTGTGATGTAAAGCACCGGATTGTTCACTACAAGTTTTTTAAACATAAGATAAAATTACTCTTGATTTATGTAGGTATAGATTTTACAGGCATAAAAGAGTTAAGCTTTTGCAGTTTTAGGTTGGGATCCTCCAATTAGGGTTTTATCGCAAACACCCAAGACGGTTTAAATTAGCACATTGAAAAGGCATGTTGGGCAAATCGTGGTGTACGCTGCTCACACTATCTTATAACAAAAGAGAAAACCCCATTTAAATGAAATAAAAGTGTGTTTTACCTAAAAATCTGAATCATTTGCAAACTTTTTGTAAAAATCCAAATATATTTACTTTAATAATAAATCTAATCTATCTAAAATATATACAGCCGCATGTGTAACTCACTGACTGACTGACTGAGGTATACGAATTCTAGACCACTTCTAGAGGAGCTAGAAACCTGAAATTTGGCATGCAGGTAGCTTTTACCTTGAAACCCCCAGGAAAATCTTTAAAACTTACAATTTCATATTTGAAACTCCGTAAAAATAAATATAAATAATTTAGTTCTCGTTTTTTGAGGTAACTGATGTCGGTAATTCAGTATGCAGCTCAATTGGTATGCTGTACTACGTTACCGACATGCATTATTATGTATTTCAAATTTTCGGTGCAGTATAGAAAAATCTACATAGGTTTTTGCGTATAAGAGTTTTGTGGCAATCCAGTCACAATAAATGTCTTCCCTATTAAATATTTATATTTTTAAACTTAATTAAATATTTTTTAATGATCTCATAATTGCATCGACTAATAAACCTGTTATTTATTCCTTAACATCGAAAAATATAATTTTAGGTTCCCACTGGTAAGAAAACTCATTGTTTTAACCACACTTTTGATGATTCGAACTAACTTAAACCTTTCGGTGATGAATTATTATCAAATTGATTACGTAATTTGTGTAGCCATGACAGGTTCATGCTAGTGATGCGCGATTGCGAGAGGTTAAAACAATCGAAATGTTCCTTCTCGAGAGGTTCCGCTTATCGATTGTTTCGATTGCTTAGCGAGAGGTTTGTACAATCGAGATGTTTTCTCTCGATTGTTGCATTCGTTGAGCAAAATCGTCTGCTGCCGGCGCGCGGCGAGAGGATAAACCCGTTATAGATGTGTATCGCATTTTTATCAGGCACTAAAAACATTTTTTGCAAATAAGCCACCCGTAATTAGTTGTTTTTAGATATTCCTTTATTATTTCACCCCACGTCAATATAAACATCTATTCATTAAGTATTTTCAGGCCTCACAAATGTATACATAAAAAAATACAAATGAAATGGATTAATTTTGAATAATAGTTTCAATTTATTAAACAGCTGCTGTGTTCTTTTGGTTCAATTTTTAATTTTTGTCTCATATTTGTTTTTATGTATCAAATTATTAAACTCTATATAGGAGAAAATTACCAAAACAGTGTTTAATGTTGTAAAATATAGGCTCTTTTATAATGGCTTTATTGGGAGTTCAATTTCAATAGGCAATGTTTTCCTTATATCCTATATCGTTTGTAAACAAATTAATTTAATTATTATTAAGTTTAAATAAATTAAAGATTCGTTCAAAAATTTGTTTTTATTTGATTTTAATCGTGTGTTATAATTTTGGCAACGTCTTATATTTTATTTCTACATAATAAATCTTAAAACATCTTTCATTTACAATTTTCTAAGTAATAACAAATGTTAAAATGAGAGTATATAGTATAAAGCGTGGAAAAGGAGCAGAATTATACTGTTGCCTGAAACGTTCACAAATTCTTTGAGCCTTAAAAGTATAAGTAGACTATGCTTGTCTATATTTAATAATGATAAACATTTGTTTCTACTCTCCATTAATAATTTCACGTATTAGATGTTATTTATTTTATTTTTTAATTTTTACGTATTTGAATGCATCGTTTTATTAAATAACTCCCAAATGTAGCAATTTGTTAAAACATCTCGGTAGAGATGTCGATTGCTCCATACACAAATATAACAGAAAATAGGATGCAAAAATCTCTTTAAAAATAATTATATTGATCCGCGACATATTTAGTTAACAAAACTTCTCGCTAACGATTTCGATTTCCCAGTACGAGAATATCTGCATCGTCTAAACGAAACATTCCGCTAAAAAACATCTCGGTAAGAACCTCTCGTTGCCGCGTCTAAACGAAACATTTCGCTAACAACATCTCGGACCTCTCGCTGCCGCGTCTAAACGAAACATTTCGCTAAAAACATCTCGGCACGGAGCTCTCGTTGCCGCGTCTAAACGAAACGTCTCGGTAAGAACATCTCGATAAGGACCTCTCGTTAAGGGAATCACAATCGAAACGTCTCGAGAGGTTCAAACAATCGAAACGTTTCGATTGTAACATCTCGCAATCGCGCATCACTAGTTCATGCGTTACCCGTTTTTTGATTAATTTTTGAACACAATTTATATTAGTTAAAAAACAAATCTATGAGTTACGTAAACTACGTTGTTGACATGCATTATTTAGATTTCAAAATCTTACCGGGACTATAGTGAATGTAGTAAGCAGCTTTTGCTGTAATACAAATTTAACTATTTTTCTATTAAATCAATATATTCTTAACGCATTTTAAAGGAATTGGTAGTTACCCTACTACGTTATAACCTAAGGTTGTGTCTCGAGGGTAATAATATTTTCAAAATTCTGTAGGCAAGTACCCTTGAGGAACTATGTATTTCATTTTGTTCAAGGTTGTATGACGGTTTTATTATCACTTACATTTACTACTTGAGGTATTATACTAGTGGAGACCTGTTGCTCTAAATCGAGCAAAACAAACTTATATTGTTTAATCAGTTATCAGCTGTTCTTACTGTTTACCTGTATTTTACTGTATCATCACCTGTTATAGAATGCAACTAAATTCAAACGATTCTCCATGTTATATTTATGGGGCAAAATTGAAATTTAAGTAAAACAAACTCCTGTGTCCTTCAGCAAAATAGTATTGCAAATTGAAAACCACTTTGCACAACTACGAATCTGGGCTATTTATTTACACCTTAATCATCTAAATTGGTTCAAAAATAACACAGGAGTTCTGTTCACAAAATTGGCTTAGCGTATTATAGATAAGAAGAAGATAGCAATAAATTCTTTACAGTTAAGCATTTTTCAATTATTTTGATTTTAAAAGTTAGGAATTATTTAGTTTATTTTATTAACTCACTTGATATAGCTTAAATGATTATTGAGGCAATAAGTCAAGTATTTTAATTTAGCCTGTAATATGTAGCGGGGCGCCACATGTGCAATATCGGAGTGTGCATTACCGTAACTGGGCTTCACCTTCTAACTCGGATATTAGAGCGCCTCCGCTCCTTAAGAGAGATTTATTATGTAAATATAAAGTCCTCCAGTCCATATTAAACTTTCGGGAGCTATAATCTTGGCCCCTCCTTGCTCTCTTAAATTGTTAAGATATACATTATCTTCAGTTTGATGAGGTAATTCAACTACTTGATTGTAATTCAACTACTTGATTGTAATTCAACTACTTGATTCTTCTTTCTTATTCTTAAATAACAGTTTTAAAATGTATATCTTAATATATATACTTAATATGAAGTGATTCATGTGACATATGCAAGCCTAATGTGCGTAGTAATGTTTCTAAAATATCTCGTCAGCATGCAAAATAAGTTAGGCCAATACCTTTTGAATTTCCCTTGCGGCACTGTCAATTCAATAAAAAAAAAACATTGTTTTCCTACGCATAAATGGTCTTTGGAATCACGATAACATAGTGAACACTTGACTAAAACCACTAATGCAATTAAAGTTTATTTATGCATCATTTTTACGTCCAAGCTGCTGTCGGTTGTATTTTGCGATGGCGTATGGATCACTATTCCTTCCTATAATTGACGTGTAATCGACACTGCTCTTGGCTTTTGATGCGTTTCATAGGTTTCTACAACAATAAACTGTTAATATAAATACTTGAGGCTACATAATTATGTTCAAATAAACGGTTGGTAAATATATGCAGCAATAGTGTCTCATTTAGGTGTAAAATCCGTTTAACTAATATGTACTTGTTGTTGTACTTATTTTTGGTACAATAGACGACGTTTTGCACAAACACACTCACCTAATAGATCTATAGTATTATGTTGTGACAGGTTTTTAGCAATAGTTGTATTTTGTAATAATAAGTGTTTAATTTGAATTCTTGATTCGTTTTCAGAACTAAATAAAGTTTTTGTCTTCCTTATTTCCAATACTATTTATTGATTTTCTAACCCTCAGCCAAGAAAGGCCCAAGCAGTAGGCCATGATCCAGACCAGGTCGTTTATGCAGAGCTCCGCCGGCCCAGCGATTGTAATGGTCTAGGTCAGATAAGCTCTTGTTATTAATGAAGGGTCTGAGGTGGTGGCCACTGATAATTAATATTCAATTATAGGGCTTAGATCTACATCTGCATCGAGGATGGTCCCTTTATAATTTAAAACGGATAGTGTGAGGTATATTATTTAAAATATGCATTAGTTGCTAAAATGCTTAGCTAATTTAATAAATATATTCAACACAATTTTTTTTCACCAGGCGTTTTCGTTGTGTTTTGTAATATAATGTTTTATACATAATCAAAATAATACCACTTATAAAAATGCTACTTAATATTATACAAAATAATTATTTTTTATTGCGTTTTTTAACCATATCATTATATCCTGATATTTCCTAAATTACTGAATATTTATCTGTTGGTGTCAAGTAAAGTGATGAACTTTCTCCAATGTGGGCGGCGGAAGAAAGTATGATCCACTACTCGTGTAGTCTGGTGAACTGGCTTTGCATATGAGAAACAGATCCGATTTCCAAACCCTATCAGGAATTGTGTGAGGTAACAGACAATCTCGCCATTTCTAGTCGGTGCATGAGCGAGCGCTCTCCACCTATTCAGCAACCTTGCCAAATTCGCCTTAACTCTGGTAGCGTTCTCCTCCACTGCCGATCGCAGATTAATACCTGTGTAGTGTATGTTTGTACACCAACAGCTAGACTCAGCACCACAACCAGCCGACTGTAGTACGACGACGGCAGCTCATCGCCACTGTGTATCTCGTTAGATCTAGGTCGTTTGTGTCGTGTGTTTTTGTCCATCGACAGTTATACTGGCGTTGGCACCACAACTCGCCGACTGTAGTACGATGACGGCAGCTCATCGCCACTGTGTATCTCATTAGATCTAGGTCGTTTGTGTAGTGTGTTTTTGTCCATCGACAGTTAGACTGGCGTTGGAACCACAACTCGCCGACTGTAGTACGACGACGGCAGCTCATCGCCACTGTGTATCTCATTAGATCTAGGTCGTTTGTGTAGTGTTTTTTTGTCCATCGACAGTTATACTGGCGTTGGCACCACAACTCGCCGACTGTAGTACGACGACGGCAGCTCATCGCCACTGTGTATCTCATTAGATCTAGGTCGTTTGTGTAGTGTGTTTTTGTCCATCGACAGTTATACTGGCGTTGGCACCACAACTCGCCGACTGTAGTACGATAATGGCAGCTCATCGCCACTGTGTATCTCATTAGATATGTAACCCCATACTTTTACCACCATAACACCTGAAACCTTTGTCATTTTAGAATTATCGAGCAGCGCATTCGATACATGAAAAGACAAAACGACTAAAGACTACAGCATATTTGTTCGTGATAAAATATAATTGGAGACAGTTGTAACTGAATAGATATTTGACACGTTAGGGACGGAAAGGTTAGCTACGGCTAGGTAATGATATGTTAGCTTTTTGTAATGGTAGCCACTAAAATGTAACTATATCAGTAAAGATACTCTGCAACTTACATTTCTTAAAATGAAAGTAAAACAGCCAGTTTCCAATGCTGGAATGCTGGATAGCATCAGCTTTTCCGCTGCAATGAGCGTTATTGTGGGCCAGTGAAGCGGAAAATGAACCTCAGTCTTCAGCGATGAGCCGCCTGAGGCCCAGACTTCTCTGTCTCGGCGCTGGGATATGGCCGGAAAACAGGGGACATAAATTGATGTATGGTGTTGGGATTTTGTGTGTACGTGAACCCAAATATAGCAAAAAACATTTCTTCGGACACTTATCAGTAACGCACAACCTCTGCTAGATGTCATACTCCCGGAAAATACCCTTTCCACGTTATCATGTCCATAATACCTTTTTGGTTGGTATGGTAATTTTTATCTCGTGCTATAATGTTCACTGTCAACATGTCACTATATGAGATTAATCTGGTGAATTATAGATCATTTCGTTGAAAGATTATGTGACATGTTATTATTTTTCCAAGTAACAAGTAACATTTTTTTCATATGACAGTCGTATAGCAATTAATTAGCACACTAATTTTAGCATGATAAAGAGAGGCTTTATCACGGAATCCCCGTCAGTCTGGAAGGCAAGTAGCCGGCTGGAGGCCAAGAGTCATTCTGAGCCGATTTCACGCATCGCGGCTCCAGACCTGCTGTCACTCCCATCCTGACCACTCCGGTTGTAATAGCTTTCTCTGTAGTTTAATCTAGTTATCTACAATCTTCAATATCTAAACATTTGATTGCAAACCAATCAATTATGTTTCGTAAAACAAACACAAAATAATATATTTCAACGGAAATTTGTTAATTGATATTTGTAAAGAGAAAATTATACACAACTAGTGGCTTGAACGGGCCAAAGCTCCTAAACTTTCTCCAATACTCTGCCTCATTTGATTTTCATGCTGAGGAAAATATAACATTATAGGAAGGGTCGTATGTTTTAATGTAAACGTTTTCAAATTCCTATGCTGTTCCTCTGGGGGATGTTTTACGTAATTTCTCGTTAGTAGGGTAAGAAGGACACTCCGACACCAGGAGGGACAGGAGGGACGCCCCCCCCCCCCACGAGGTCTCGTCTGTGACACTTTGCGAATTTTTTTTTTGCGAACTTTTTTGCAAACTTTTTTTGCGAATTTTTTTTTTTGCGAATTTTTTTTTTTGCGAATTTTTTTTTTGCGAAATTTTTTTTTTTTGCCAATTTTTTTTTTTTGCCAAATTTTTTTTTTTTTTTTTTTGCGAAATTTTTTTTTGCGAATTTTTTTTTTTGCGAATTTTTGTTGTTGCGAATACTAACCTAACCTAACCTAACCTAACCTAACGTAACGTAACCTAACCTAACCTAACCTAAGGTAACCTAACCTAACCTAACCTAACGTAACCTAACCTAACCTAACCTAACCTAACCTAACCTCGGATCAGATTTCTGATTGCAGATTCTTGTTCGTCTAGTCGAGCCGAGTCATTTGAGTACCCACATCGTACACTTTGGATGATGTTTACAAAAAAGGGGCCCGCACCACACTTTTGACCTTTTTTTTGCATTTTTGGAATCTCCTCGTCAAGCCGAGTATTCTCAGTACCCACATGACATACTTTGGATAATTAATACAAGAGTTGAACAGGGTAACGCTACAACCAACAGAGCTAGCCCATCAGCGCTTGCGGTCAATTGAACTAACATTGAATGCAAATTTTAAGGAGAATATAATTGCAATGCTTTGAACATATACTGCAAAGGGGGGTGTATCGATACACCCCCCTTCAAGTACTCTGCACCGAGGCAGCTGTTCGCACAACCGACTGACGCGTCCAGTCTACTGTCTGGGAATGCGGATGTTGTAATTTGATACCTCGACTGGAGGGTGCAGGTGTTCACACAAAAAACCGACAAGTTGAGACCTGTCTGGGAATGCGGATGCTGTAATTTGATACCTCGACTGGAGGGTGCAGGTGTTCACACAAAAAACCGACAAGTCGAGACCTGTCTGGGAATGCGGATGCTGTAATTTGATACCTCGACGGGAAGACGGCTGACCCTTCTAGGAACCCATAATAGTCCGCCCGTATCGAGTTCCATTAGAGCAGGGTGGTCTTTACCCCAGACAGCGGTTGAGAGTTTTTGCCCCGACCTTCTCCGAAATCCATTAGTGGGGATAGTCACCCACATCACCAACCCTCCTTCAGTTCAGTTCGAGAGTTCAGTGCGTGAAGACGTGTTAGTCCGATCCTGTTCCGTTCTACGCGATTTGTGTTAGTTGCTGATTATCATCATTTGCGATTAGCGATTTGCGTAAAGCACCTTTGAACAATTTAAAACGTACGTGTTGTGCTGTATTGTTTGTGATTATCAAAACTTATAATCCATATTAAAGATGAACGCCACACACGTTTGTACCATTTGTGGTTGTATTTTCGTGCGTAGAAACAATTTGGTGCAACACCACATCAGATTCCACGGCTTGAGACCACAACTACCACCACCAACACCAACGCAGCAAGGTACGTTTTTTGCGTTGCATTATTGTTTTAATCAGACCTAAATGTTAGTAATATAGGAATACGTTATGCAATATAACCGCAGAGTGATACTATTATTTTTATTTAACAGCTTTAACTATTTAGCGCGAATAGAGAACTCTTTGTTTTTTAAATTTAAAATTACATGAATATATCAATATAATTTAATTGTAATAACTTATGTTATTGCTCGCCCCATCAAGCCAAGTCATCAGAGTACCCACATTACATACTTTAAAAAAAAGGTAGGTGTTAAACATTTCACAATCTAATCGTTTTGTGCGTTTGCAGATGGAGTAGCTGCATGTCGAGCCACATTCGTAGACCGGGGAGCTTTAGAGCGTCACATGGAAGCGAATCACCGAGTCATTCCACCCCGGCAGGTGATTGATGCTCCGCAGACGACTGCCGGTGTCAATCAACACTCCGTTGAAGGTGAGAATCCACATTAAAATAACTTTTTCCCCTTGAAACTAATTACCTTTTTTTATAATTATTTAACTAGGTACATGAAGAAGAAGAAGGAGACCGTGACAACTGGTGTACTATTGATTTAATTGCTAGGGGGGAGATTTTCGCTCCCCCTAACACATAATGGGTTAGGGGGAGATTTTCGCTCCCCCATACGTCAGGAATTGTTGAAGACTAGAACAAGAATGAGCCCGTGACAACTGGTGTACTATTGATTTAATTGCTAGGGGGGAGATTTTCGCTCCCCCTAAAACATAATGCTTCTTTAGGGTTGGCGCAGCTCAATATTGCAGCTACATCCTTAGCCTTGAACCCCGAATCATGAATGTAGACAAACAGTACAGAAGATTACATTCCCTGTTTGAAAATTGATATTTTTAATTAACAACTCCATTTTGAAATGTGATTCTCGAGAGAGGGGAATTTGTATCTTTAGTTATCCTAATCTGTTTTTTATTTTTATTTTCAGGTGAAGGACCGGGTCCTGACCACCACACCTGCCATGAATGCGGTCGCCGTTTCCGTCGTGAAATACACCTGCGTCGACATGTGGATTCGGTACACAGCAGAGTCCGCAGGTTCATATGCGGCACATGCGGCGCCGAATTTAAGAGGGAAGACAACCTGCATCGACACACCATGCAATTTCACGGTGATGGTCAAGAACGGAGATTCCCTTGCTCATACTGCGGTCAGGATTTCAACACGGGGTTCAACAAGGACCATCATGAGCGGTTCTCTTGCCCGATCATGAAGGACCTGATCCTGAACCGAGTGGCTATGGTGCAGGACGAACCCCAGCCAGGAACCAGCACGGAGCCACAACCTGGAAAGAGCACACACCCGCAACCCGATGATGTTGAGATGACTGGAGCAGGACAGTCAAGCCCCGTATTCTCAATCATTCAACGGGGTTTTCGCAACCGCCTCTTAACCTACCGTCTGCAGCGACCGATGGAGAATCTCGTCACAATCGGAGAAGTGATGGCGTTGTTGATTGTTAGCCTTACGGAGTTGCTTGAGAACACCTTGGCGAAACACCGCAGCATTAAGGTCAACTTGAAGCTGGAGTGTGAATTCCAAAATATTCACAACAACACCTGCCTGCGCAACTTCAAGACGAAGATGACTCCGCTGACGGTGACCTCGGACCTGAACCAGTACATCACAACAGCTTTTGCGAAGCTTATCAGAGAGAAGGCTGAGTGTGATCATATCGGCTCCGGGTGGACATACCTTCGCGTTCGTGATTTGGAGGTCGGCATCAACGAATACACTCCTCTAGGTGAAGATGGTCGAGCTTGGCTCCCACTGCCTACGTCTCTGGAGAACACCCAAGCAGTCGTCAACGTATTGAACGCCGATGAGCGGTGTTTTATGTATGCGGTCCTGGGAAAGTTTATTCAAGATCACCCTAAAAGACCGGCATCGTACACCGACGACATCATCGCCCGATACGATTGGACCGGCCTTCAATTCCCCGTTGCTCTGAAGAGTATCAAGACGTTTGAGCGGACAAACAACATCAGCATCAACGTCTATGGTATTGATCGCACGTGCGTGGGTCAGAAACCTGACGGACGACCAAAGTATCAGGACACCGTCTTCCCCTTGAAGATTTGTAGGCAGGAGCGTGAAGACCATTGCGACCTTTTGTACGTGACAACGGACGGTGATAGTCACTACGCCTACATCAAAGACCTTGGTCGACTGATCCGTCCCCAGCTTACAGCACATATGGGCAGGATATTCATCTGTAAGCGGTGCTTCGCGCACTTTGATAACCGTCCGAACAAGCTCGGTCTGACGGGTGCACAGCGTCTGGAGGAGCATAGGCGATACTGCTCCGCTTCAGCCCCTATTCGCATGGATACGCCGAAGAAGACAGAAATCAAATTCAGCCATCCAGAGTTCACCCGACGCGAGCGTTTCACCATCTACGCGGACTTTGAGTGTGCTCTACTGCCGACCGCGGAGATGGATGAACAAGTGGATGAACCGCACGGAGGAGTAGCCACCCACATCCACATCCCATACGCCTTTGCGTACCAGATTATCGACTCGTACGGACTTGAGGAGTTCGAGCCTCGTGTCTACTTCGGGGATGATGCGTCAAAGACATTTATGGAGATGTTGAAAGCTGATGTTGAGCGATTGTGGAACTTCCTGTACGAAGCAAGAAATCTGCGCCCTGTCCTGACCCCAGCGGAAACGATGCAGTACAACTCGACAGCGAATTGCTACCTCTGCGGATCGGCATTTTCAAGCGAAGACCCAAAGGTTCGTGATCACAACCACGCGCCGCCCTACGAGTTCCGTGGCGCTGCGCACAGATCATGTAACCTACGCTACAGGGAGCAGCGAGTAGTCAACTGCTACTTCCACAATCTCTCCAACTACGACGCTCACTTCATAGTGCGGGAGTTGGCGGTCGACCCTGGTGATGTTGAGGTGTTGGCTCACACGGAAGAGCGGTACATCGCTTTCACGAAGCGGTTCCTGTTCGACCG
The DNA here is from genome assembly GCA_963675035.1 of Allygus modestus. Taxonomy (NCBI): domain Eukaryota; kingdom Metazoa; phylum Arthropoda; class Insecta; order Hemiptera; family Cicadellidae; genus Allygus; species Allygus modestus. The sequence goes on along the minus strand of OY776111.1, from coordinate 72,145,186 downwards.
AGCAGCGGCACCGGTTGGGATGCAAGGGCGTGGAAAAAGACAGCCAGGATTCAGAGTCAGGTTCCTCGACACCTACAGGTTCCTGGCTTTGAGCCTCGCCAGCCTCGCAGCCGCACTTCCACCAGCTCAACTCTTGGAGACGAGGAAGAGATTCCCCGAAGACCACCTCTTCGATCTAGTCCGTAGGAAAGGCGTGTTCCCGTACAACTTTGTAACGTCGAACGCCGTATTGGAAGATACTACGGAACTGCCTCTGCAGCGAGATTTCCACAACGACCTGACCCTGGAGGACATAACGGATGCAGACTACGAGCATGCTCGCAACGTGTGGGAAACCTTCGGTTGTAGGAACCTCAAGGACTACGCTGAGAAGTACCTGCGCTGTGACATTGCGCTGTTGACTGACGTCTTTGAACGCTTCAGGGACACGTCGATGGCTGAATACGAACTAGACCCTGCGCACTACTACACCCTACCGTCATACGCCTGGGATGTCATGTTAAGGACCTGTCGAGTGGAGCTTGATACGATACAGGACTTTGATATGTACCTCTTCTTCGAGCAAGGCATCAGAGGAGGTATTTCCCAGGCGATCACCAGACACGCCAAGGCCAACCATGATGGATGTCGCCCTGAAGATCGACGACCTGAAGAGCCAACGAATCACCTGCTATACTTGGACGCCAACAACCTTTACGGTTGGGCCATGTCCCAGTGTCTTCCACAGGGGCACTTCCAATGGCTCAGCCGCGAGGAGATCGCGTCCCTGGACATTGCAGCGTTGGACCCCGAAGGACCCACCGGCTATGTCTTGGAAGTTGACCTTCGCTACCCAGCCCACCTGCACGACCTTCACAAGGATCTCCCGTACTGCTGCGAGACCAAACGTCCGCCAGGAGGGAAATTCAAGAAGCTCGTTACGACTCTGGATGACAAGAAGAACTACATCTGTCATTACAGAATCCTGCAACAGGCGCTGGAAAACGGACTGGAGCTTGCGAACGTGCATCGCGTCATCTCGTTCCGTCAGTCTCGGTGGTTAGAGAGCTACATCCTAATGAACACCGAACTGAGGAAGAAGGCCACGACCAAGTTTGAACAAGACTTTTTCAAGCTTATGAACAATGCGGTCTTTGGCAAGACGATCGAGAATGTTCGCAAGCGAATGAACTCTAAACTGGTGTGTACGCCGGAGATGTTCAGGAAGTACGTGGCCAAGTCAAACTTCCTGGACCGAACCTACTTCAACGATGACGTCGCCATTGTACACATGTCGAAAGTCAATATCGTCCTGGACAAACCGCTCTACGTCGGAATGTGTGTCCTCGATCTGAGCAAGTGGCTCATGTACGACTTCCTTCGAAAGATGAAGAACCGCTACGGCGATCGTCTGAAGGTCGACTACATGGACACTGACAGCTTCGTGTTCGACGTCCAGACTGAAGATGTTTATAAGGACATGTTGGAGCACCTGGACGATTTTGACACTAGTGCGTACCCCCAGAACCATCCCTGCTACAGCCCCATCAACGCAAAAGTCATCGGAAAGTTTAAGGATGAAGCGAACGGACTTCCGCTGCTCGAGTACCTCGGTCTTCGCTCGAAACTATACTTCATGGATATAGTCGAGTTCGAGGAGAGGACTGAAGATGACGAGTTGCAGGTCATGACGGTGAAGCGCGCCAAGGGAGTCGCTAGAGGTGTTGTAAAACACAATCTAACCTCTGACGACTATCGGGAATGCCTCTTCAATGGCGTGTTGAAGAGAACCATCAACACCAGGTTCCAGTCCCGAAACCACCGCGTCTTCACAGTTCAAGTCGACAAGCTATCCTTGAGCTGTAACGATGACAAACGCTACATCCTTCCGGACGGTGTAAACACACTGCCTTGGGGACATGTTGACGTGCCACCTCAGCCCGAAGACATCCCTCAAGACGATGAAGATGCGGAGGATGAGGAGCGTTGAGTGGTTGTGTCATATTACCAAAGACCCTGACTTGACTTGTAAATTTCCGATTTTGCTAAACCTAGTCATTAGTTTGTATCGAGTCTCGTAAAACTTAGAAATGTGCTCCTTTGTTCTTTTTGTTCTAGTCGTTAGTTTGTGTCGAGTCTCGTTTTTGCTAGCCAAACACAAATGTTTAGGAGCACATACTCAATGTAAAATATATATATATAAGGTGTGTAAATAAATAGCCAAATTGTTCGTATATACGTTTGTCTTTTTTTTCTCCCCTCACATAGTCTTAAGATTCAAAAGTAAACTACCAATTCAAATGTCTGACTACTTGCTAAAAGTGTAATTGCTAAAGGAGGCGAGGATATGAATGTTACTTTAGAATCATTGTATGATAGGTATGTCCAAAATTGGGTCAGACCTAGTGTTTTCACCAACACGCAAGGGGGGTGAAAGGGGGGTGTATCGATACACCCCCCTTTCACCAACCCTTTGCAGTATGTGTTCAAAGCATTACATTCATCTTTTACGTCAAAATTTGCATCCAATATCTGTTTTGCTCGTTCAATACGTGTCTGTCTGACTAATTGCTAAAAGTAAATACTAAAGGAGGCGAGGATGGGAAATAATAAGAATGTTTCTTTTTTATTCTGAGTACACAACTAGTTTATTGATAAAAATGCAAAATTTCAAAACTCAATTGGTATACATTTGTGCAAAGAGTCTTCTGATCAGTGCATCGTTGTGGCCGACAGAAGAGTGTTCAAAGAGCTGCACAAAGTCCTTCATCTTCATGCCGTAGTGGGTGCGGCAGTACAGGAATACAAGGCAGTATTGACCGCAGACCAGAGTGTTGTCACTTTGAAGGCGATGCTCGTTGTACAGGTAGCGACGAGCGTTGCGTCTCAGGAATCCTTGGTAGAATTGAAGATGTGGCGGTTGACCGTAGCTGTCAAAGAATTCAATTATTCCTCCTCCTTTGTTAAGGTAGAAAGCGACCCAGTGAGTGCCGTCTTCATTGTGTGGATCAGTGTTCACAATCATAGCAGTAGATGGTGAAATATAATGGGGCAATTGATCCGCAGCGTAGACACCAACATTCTGTACGGGCAGTTTAGCCATACACTTTTTTATCTCTAAGGTATTCATTCTACTGTGTCGACGCCACAGTCAGTAGTAGGAGTAGTAGTGCTAGTAGCAAAACAAAAGCAGGAACTGGTATCACTCTCACCATCGTCAGCGTAATCATCAGCGTCAGCGATATTTGTACTTAGTTGTAACCAACTGCGTAATGTGATGCAATTGGCTAGAGCGCAACGTGTGTGAGCTGTTCTGTGGTGGCGGCATCGCACTGCGTTTGTTGATAGTAGACTGTTGATTGACGATAGTGATCCGCAGCCAATATCGTTGATATCCATGACATTAGTAGTACAGTGATCCGTGATGAAATTGTATCGTACAAACTCTTTTTTCTCAGCACCTTTGACGTAGACAATCGGTCGTTTGGCGATACATGCACGTAACTTTTCCTCTAGCACATGATACCAGATATCACCTTGGTCCCATTCCAATCCGTGACAGTGTTTTGTGAGCCAATAGCTTTCACGCAGTTTCTCTTGTGATAGGAAATCTCGACTGAATGGTGATTTGGCGATATGATGCATTAGCAGTGTTCCACTGACCAATTCCAAGACGCACACTTCCTTCAGAATGTAGTCATTTGTGTTGTCCTTGAAACATTGAAAATCCACAATAATTGGAGATGCTGAATTTTTACGCGGTACTCTGCATAAACGATCCATCTTGTGCGAATGTTGGTTGTAGACTGAGGAGGAGGACGCCGCTGCCGACGATCTAACCGCCAAAGTCCACAGACACGTTGCGATGACGATCGATTTCGATGACGTTGTCAAACTCTGCGTATACCAGACAGTTGACAGTCTCTGTGAGCCCCGTGTCGAAAGCAATCTCCATACGCACACTGCCGTTGCGCACTAGGTTCCAATGAGTCGTGTCGCTTGCTGACATATCAGGTGTTAGATCGAATGCCATCAGACAGTATCCATCGTCGTAATCGTCTCTATTTATGAGATTACCAGCATCGCTAAAGTGTATGCCGGAGCCTGAAAACAGACTGTGATACGCCATCACGTATTTTCCCTTGCCGGTTTCGTAGTGTGGTTGTAGCGGTTTGGACGGCACTTGTTCACCGTCCACGTACAGCGAGAAGTAGTTGGTTTTGAAATTTTGAAAGTTAAATGGATTCTTTTTTAAATCGCCATTATAAGCGGCGTTGGTGACCAGTCCGACAATGATTCGTTTCGGCACTTGACCTAGAAACACATTGTCCAAAGTTTTGCTCCTCACTCCAAACGGCAGTGTGAATGTTTTCAATTCCACTCTAGTGATTGGGTATTTAGCTGTGCCGGTCTGAAGCGTCTTGCTGTGCGCCAACAGTACAGTGGGGCTAACTTTACACCTTCGTATCCAGAGATTCGCATCAACAATGTGCACCTTGTAGTCACCATCATCCGACATAATGGAGAAGGAATCTTTTGATCGGATCAGTTTAAAACGCAGTTCCACACCGTTCAACAGGAACTTGTTCTGATTACACATGTCCACATGTAGGCGACCGAGCATATCGATTTCACGACTTTTATTTGTCATTTTTCGTCTCGCCTTTAGTCCGTCGTTATCGTCCAGAGTATTGTCCATATAGCCGGCGTCATCCGCGTTCCACAGTCCACATGTTAAATGTGATTTCCTAGCATCATAGCCGTAATTCATCAACGTTTCGATATACGCTCGATATGCATAAGTGTTGTTTTGTGGTGTGACCAGTTTCTGATTCATACTCATATCGACTTGACTGAATAACGTGTGCAGCCAATTGTTGACTGGGCCAATTTTGTTCGATTCATCGGCATCTGCGATTGCCGCTCCTGTCGACTTGACAATAGACGCTGTAACTTCCAACATTGTTTGCGAAAGATCGGTGTATTCTTCGCCGTTGCCGGGCACAACAAACTCGATGGGCGAATCATCAGTCAGTGTGGAGATTGGTTTGTACTGAATCCATTTGCCGCTCTCGATACTGGTCTGCGTCGGCGGTAGGGAGAATAAGTCCAATTCCGTCTTGACGCATTCACACGACTTTTGATGTAGAAACGACATTGCTAGCGTGTGTGTTAATTGAATATATCACGTACGGAAGTTCTCCTTACTGCTTTCCTCGTCTGCCTCGTCTTCTTCCTAACTGTCCTTCTCTTCTTGCTGCTGCTCTTGGATGACGACGACGACCTTCCTCGAAGGAGTTTCGTCAAAGACTGCGGTGTGACACGACGGCCGCCGAACATGGCGCGCTTCGCGTTCCTCTTACGCGAGAGTCTCGCGTTAGTCTTTCGCGCAGGAGTAGCGCGTCGGTGTTTCGCGGTATTCTTTCGCGTTACGCGACGGTGTTTCGCGCGAGAGCCGCCGCCGCCACTTAGCACACGTTGAAGTTTGCCGTCTGCCCTGCGTTTTAGCGAGTCTGTAAACTGGCTGAAATGATCTCTAGCGGCTTCTTTGGGATCCCGCTGGTGCATGGCCATGTCGCCCAAGAATCCAACACCGGATTTCAACGCCTCTTTGGCCACAGCAGAGGCTCCCGACTTGAGCAGCGGTGTGATGGTGCGGAACATACCGCCTAGGAAACTGCCAATTCCATGTCCGCGCTGGTAGGGTGCACCGCGAAATACCCTATCGATACTGCCGCCGGTCTGCTGCAACTGTTGGCGACGGTAGTAAGCCAAGTAGGGATCGTTTGTATTCATAATTGCTGAGCTACTCTTTTGAAATGAAGCTTCACGTACGACGTCCCAAAGAGGAATGACGCTTTTTTACTAGCGTGATCCCTTAGGTCAATATCGATCGTTTCAAATGTTCCTTTCATAACTGGCGCATAATGAGGACTGATGAAATGCACAGTCTTATGCGCGCCGTGTGTGTAGTTATCTCTGTCAATGTTGATAATCTTCAAAAGCGACGCTGTAGTGTCGCCAATCAGCTGCGGTTCAATCAGATCACAATACACGTACAAGTGTGTCGGCAGTCCCATAGTCAGATTTGGTGGCCATATCGCTGTGAGGTCATTTGTCAAAACGTTCTCGTACGGATCGAAACCCAACTGGAGAGACAGCGCTTCGGTGAAATGCACTTTGCTTATACCGTCCACCATTGTCGTGATCTTGACTCTGTCCTGCTCTTTGTCATACTCAAAGTACAAGTACTGGGTTACATCCTTCGCTTTATTGATCATTTTCAATAAATCGGTTATGTTCTTGTAATAACCGGGTTTCATCTTTAGCATAATGTGCTCGACGCTGAGTGTGACGGGAATACTCGGCAGAATGAGTTTATAGTCGAGCCAAATACACGATTCCTCGTCCACAGTCATAAAGGAGCATGGATAATGCGCTTCGACCAAAGCCATCTCCCACTCGCCATCGCCTTCTAATCGAATTTGTCTCGGCAGATGTGTAGTGTACTTGGACACTGTGTTTTTTGGAAAATAATCCTTTGAGCTGTTGCTGGGCAATGTCAAATAGAACTGGTTGCTATTAGGCATTTTGCAAATCTTGCGCTCCTACCCAAGAATTGAACTCGTCTCCGTAACCTGCCCACTTGACGAAATAACGCTTACTGCGACCGCGACCCTTAGCGGCTAGTATTTCAGCAATCTTGAACAGATGGTCGTTGTATATTGTCACTTTTTGTAATTCGTATTCGTAAAACTGACCAGTCACTTGTTCACCGTTGAGATCCGCCAAAGTGTACATTGGTAGAGGCATCAATGTGTTTACACGACGCACCACAAACACTTCTTTACTCCAATTAGTCTCGTAGCCTTTTGCGAATGTGCCCTTCTCCTTAGATATGCGCACTGTGGTGCCAACTGTCAGTTTTGCCTTAACACGACGCGGTATCTTACCGAACATGCGACGCCATACCTGATGCAATATTCGCTTATTGTCGACAGTCACATCGACTGGCCGTATTCTGTTGCCTAGACTCTTGTGAGCGCTGTTGTTGTATGCGCTAACCAGTTTGTCCAACACATCTACGTAACGATATGTGTTTTTGTAAGTCAAATATCGCCACATGCGCGTTTTCAAAGTGCGATTCACGCGTTCCACTACGGCCGCTTTAACATCTGGGTTTTGTGTAGTGACATAGATGATTCCGTATTGTTTGAATAACCTTTTCGTCTTGGCACCGGTGAATTCAGTACCTTTGTCGGTTTGTAAACAGCGAGGTGTATCGGTCGCTTCGGCAAATATCTCCTCGAAAGCGTTGGCCACTTCAGCTCCTTCTTTCCGCCTCAACGTCCGCACATACAGGTGTTTGCTAAACACGTCTATTACAGTCAGTAGGTAGTTGACGCCGTCGTTGTGTTTACTAAGACCACGCATATCGTTCAAGTCCGCTTGCCACAATTCAAATGGACCATACACTATGTAAGGATTGCGCGGGAAACGCTTGCGTGCCGGTTTGTGCAATGTGTAAGTGTCCTGTGTTTGTAACCATTCAATCACTTTGCGTTTTGAAACTGGTTTTGCAGCTCGCGCTAAAGGAGCTACACCACCATACGACGAAGGTTCGATGGGATTGTAATACAAACGCTCCATAATACTGAAAACCTATCCTGTGTACGTTTCCCACTTGTCCAAATTTGACGACGGCTTGTTTCTAGTTAGAAGATCAAACTGCCCTGTCGGTGTAGATGTTACACGTTTTCCTCTTGCCGATCGAAGACGATTTACTAGAGGTGTTCTCAGTATTGATTCAGTTGATGTGTCTTCCACGTCATCGTCTGATCCTTCTCCTCCTGTGAATGATGATCGATATTCGGCATTTATTTCCTTTAGTGCTCTTAGATTATTCATATAGTCCTTTGGAACGTTCATCGCTTTCAATGCGATGAGTACTTCCCGCCATCCTGGCGGTATGTAATCACGCATACGCACCTTTACTATGCAATTTAAGATATCCACTAGATTTGAGTCTGGGATTTTTACACCGTTGATGTACACTGAATAGCCACTGTCCCAACTGATTAAGCTGCCGTCACGTTTCATGAAACGTAAAAGATTGCGGGCATCAGATCTGTAAGTTTTGGAAAACGTTTCCACAATCTCTTCCACTGGACCACCTTCCGCAGCGGGGTGCGCTCGTTGACTATGTTCAATCCCACCCGTCTCCACGATTGGTATGCTAATCGGTTGGCGTCTATTCTCTGCAATATGCAAGAAGCGATGTAACGCCTGTTTGTACAATTTCCACTTTTCACTATCGTCCATACGTTTGTTATTCAATATTTGTTGCATCTCCGCGTCGAGGCTGTTTTCACTGGATAGATTAGTCGGTCTGTTATCCGTAGCATTTGATTGCAGTCGATCAATCAACTCTTGCGGCACAACTACCATCTTCTTTGCATGTTCCATTTCTGTGCTAATGGCTAGCTACTTTTCTAAAGTGTAACTTCACGCACGACGTTCCAAAGTGGAATGGCAAATGATTACCAATGTTATCTCTTAAGTCAATTTCCACACTGTCAAAAGATCTATTCATAACAGGCACATAGTGCGGATCGATGAATGATGTTGATTTATGCAATCCGTATACATAAGTAGACGTGGATATATTGACAATTTTCAATAACGGTGCGACTGTATCGCCGACCATCTGCGGCTCGACTAAATCACAATACACGTACATGTGTGACGGTAAGCCAAGACGAATGTTGGGCGAACGGATGCTTTTGTTAACTGCATCACCTTCCAGCGTCAATTCATTCGGATCGAACCCCAATTGAAGCGCTAACGTTGGACTTAATGTAATTTTTCCAACATCAGTTCCCATCGATACTTCAATGAATTTGTTGTATGAGTTTTCAACGGTGAACTTTACACCAAAAGTAATCGCTAGTTCTTGTGAATTGATATGATCACACAATTCTTGAATATTTGCGTAATCACCAGTCTTCAATTTAATTCTGTGGTTTTGTTTTGGAGTAGCAGACACTACCGGTGTTACATCGGCAGTGCTGTCCATAACCCGCGCCAACGCTTCTATGTTCACTTTTGCTTCCTCTTGCGGTTGTATGCAAATGTCAATTGTTTCGTCATTACCGACAGATAGAAATGTCATTGGATAGTGCGCTTCCACAAGTGCAATTTCCCAGTCGCCAGCGTCCAGTTGAATAGCTCTCGGCAAATGTGTTATATAATTTGCAACTGTATTTTTCGGATAATACTGCATCGAACTGTTGCTGGGCAGTGTCAAATAGAACTGATTGTTGATGCCAGCCATTTTTATCTACTCAGTGCTGCTTGTAGTACTGCGCTCAAAAGTAATGGTATAAAGATTCCACCGCCTTTTTGTATGAGATACTTTCGTTTCTTTGACCAGCCTTCGCCGCGTTTCACCAATCTACGTAGCGTCGCCTTGTGTTTGCTTGGCTGACTTTTACTCTTCTTCGCCAGAGGAACGTTACCTCGCAACACGTTGTATGCGCACTCACACACTGAGCGAATGCGGCTCTTGTCACACACCTTTAACAGTGCCTTCCGCTCCTTGGGTGTTGCGTGTATGAAAGCCGTAAGCAGAGCTGCGTCCTTCCGCAAGCACGACATGATTACTACTGATGGCGAAATTACCTTTTCTTTGGCAAGTACACATAGTTGGTAGAATCGTCTGGAAATATGCAACTTCGTATTCGCATATTCTCGTCTGTTGATTGTTTCAAGTCTATCAGTAGGTAGCCGTGTGGATTCCTCGTAGCGTCAGCGTACGCCTCCTCGATGAATTTCGGGCTGTCTGGATATATTTGTCTGGCCAAGTACCTAATCTGAACTCTATCTCTAGGATTCTTAAAACACACAATGTAATGCGCATTCAGTGAGATGTCCCTCTGCCCGCGTCCTTGATGAAACAAATTTTGTGTAATGAAAAACACACTAATGTTGCGATGATGGCAACCTTTTGTGAAAAGATCCACCACACGGTTGTCGGCCTCACGCATCATATCGTCTATAATCACAAGTATCGGCTCGTTACCAGAAAAATCCTCCAAGTTTGGTAGACCTTCTACGTGGTTAATGGTGTCATTTTTCGGATCACCACCACCACCACCACCACCACTACCATAATGCCAGTTTATACTGGTAAATGGTGTGTCACACATTTCTGTAATGTGTTTTATAAACTTTGACACAAACTGTGACTTGCCACAACCCGAAGGTCCCGCCACAATGGCTGAGAACGGATGTTTCCACATCAAGCCCATGATTACTACTGAGCTACTAAACACCTCACAGTTACCATACTCACACTCTTAAACTTACTACCAAAGGACATTTTTGGGGTTAAGTGAAATAAATAACACAGTGGTTATGTTCTGAACGTGACTATAAGTATTGACTACGAAAACTAATTTACAAAGGTATTAACAAAATCTTCAAGTCTTGCTTTACATAAACTCCAACGGTGTGAATCTGCTATTGGAACCCCTAGGGCTGCGCTTCACCAAGCGAAGGCGTTCTCCAAACCCGCTGTTGTAGCGCTCGATGTCGGTGTTGCTCAGGACCTCGTTGAAGCGCCTAGGCAGGTAGACTCGCAGAAAGAAGTCATCCCCGACCTGCCCCTCCAGGATCACGATGATTGTCTCGCCAAAGGGTGTAGTGGCTCGCTCCATCGCAGTGATGAGATAGCCGCATTCCTCTCGGAGATCGGCTATCCTGGTGTAGAGCGGAGAGTCAGACTTGCAGTTGTTGAGGGTAGCTCTAAGGTCCGCGGTTGCTGCAGTGCCGTTCACGCCCGGAAACTCTAGCTTGAAAGTGCTGCTGCTCGACATCTCTAGTAGTAGTTGGAGTAGGTCTATGTGAGGTGGTGGTCTGGTGGCGAATGGTGTTCAATCGGGCGGGGCCCCGCCTTATAAACCCTCGCCGCCATTTTCTTCTACGTGGGTGGTCCGAAGGGTCGGGCGCAGGTGTTCACACAAAAAACCGACTCGTCGAGACCTGTCTGGGAATGCGGATGCTCTAGTTGAATGCCGGCGCCACTCGTTGTTTCTTCCTCACAGCGCGCTTCTTAGGCGTTGGCTGCGAAACTGCACTGCGTTGTGTAACAGTTTGAGTTAAGCCTGTAATTTTCGGTACTCCTGTTGATTTATAGATCCACATGTTTTCCACTTTATCAACTACTTGTTTAACACTTTGGTGCATATCACCATCTTTGTCCAAAAATAAACCGCACATGAACACCATATCTGTACCATCGTACATTTCCATTTTCAATAAAATTTGTCCTTTGTTTCCCGGGTTTTGAACTGCGAAAGTATTCCCATCGTCCATCCATGACACTATGGGAGAATCATCTGTTGGTTTTGGTACCCATCCTGGTTTCTTGGTTTCCACTTCGATGGGAGTTGGCCTCCTTCGTCTCTTGCAGGCAGTGGTCGGTTTTACAAATGACGACTGAGGTGATGTCAATGTCTGATCACTAGCATTATTGTTCATAACCTCAATCTCCTGAATAAACGATTTGATATAGTCGTCCGCAGAAGCGTAAGCGTCCATGTTCACGTCCTTACCGTGTGACTTCAACCGTACTACTGACTGGTGGTGCGTCTGCTCACCCTTGAAGTAAACTGTACGCACTCGCTGTCAGACAATATTTCTGTTTGGCGTTCGCTTTTATTCACCCGCTGAAGTCAACTGTTACGTTACGGTGACGATCGATCTCGATGACGTTGTCCAGTTCGGCGTACACTATACAGTTGACGGTCTCGGACAACGCTTTGGAGAATCCGATTTCGATACGTAGATTACCGTTGCGCAGGAGATTCCAGTGACTCGACTCAGCCGCGGACATGTCCGGTGTCAAGTCGAACGCCATAAGACAATTACCGTACGGATAGTCACCTCTCTTGATCTCATTACCTGCGTCGGAGAACTGGATTCCGGTGCCAGTGACCAATGTGTAATAAGAGAGTATATACGTCTCACTGTTCAATGTGTAAACGGGCTGTAACGGTTTGGCCGGTACTTGTTCACCGTCCACGTACAATGCGAGATAATTCATATCGTAGTGTTGAAAGTTGTAGGGATTCTTCTTGAAATCTCCGTTGAACGCAAGATTACTGACCAGTCCAATTATCACACGTTTCGGTAACTGACCGAGAAATGCGCTGTCTAAAGCTTTACTCATTATACCGGAGGGTAGTGTGAAGGATTTCACTTCTACACGCGTGATCGGATACTTGGCCGTGCCGGTCTCGAGAGTTTTGCTGTGCGCCAACAATACGCTCGGATTGATCTTACATCGACGTACGAAAAGACTAATCTCTTTAATTGTCACCTTGTAGGTAGTTAGCGTTTTGGACATTATACAAAACGAGTTTCTGGATCTGTTAAGTTGCAATCGCATCTCGACACCGTTCAACATGAATTTGTTCTGATTGCACAGATCGATGTGCAATCGACCGACCATATCGCAAACATCGCTTTCTTTCGTGTGATCGCGACGCTTTTTCAATCCCTCGTTCAATTCGTCACAATCGTCCATTAGTCCGGCCGAATCTCCAAAAAACAGCTCGCTAGTCAGGTGCGAATTCTTCGCACTACATCCGTAGTTCAATAGGTTTTCCAAGTAGGCACGGTAAGCGTACGTGTTGTTTTGTGGTGACACCAGTTTATGATTGAGATAGAGATCCACTTGACTGAATATCGAGTGGAGCCAATTGTTCACCGGGCCCACCTCTTTAGCAGGTTGCCCACCGTCAGCTTTAGTGTCGTCCTGTTTCACAATAGCGGCTTTCACGTGTAATAACGTTTGTGTCAGGTCCGTGTACTCGTCACCGTGACCGGGTATTACAAACTCTATTGGCGAATCGTCCGTCAGCGATGAGATCGGTTTGTATTGAACCCATTTACCGCTCTCGATGCTGGTCTGCGTAGGCGGTAACGAAAACAAGTCCAGTTCAGTCTTCACACATTCACACGATTTCTGATGAATAAACGACATTGTTATCGAATTAATGTAGACGTCCGTCTTCGAAGAAGTCTATCAAGAGACTGTGGCGTATCGCGACCCGCGCACCGCTTAGGGGGAGATTTTCGCTCCCCCTAACACATAATGGGTTAGGGGGAGATTTTCGCTCCCCCATACGTCAGGAACTGTTGAAGACTAGAACAAGAATGAGACCGTGACAACTGGTGTTCTGTTGATTTAATTACTAGGGGGAGATTTTCGCTCCCCCTAACACATAATGGGTTAGGGGGAGATTTTCGCTCCCCCATACGTCAGGAATTGTTGAAGCCAAAAACAAGAATGATGCTGTGGGTGTTTGACAACTGGTGATTTATTGCTCGGAATTCGATACGGGAGGACTATAATGGGTTCCTGGAAGGGTCGCGTCGCCCTCCCGTCGAGGTATCAAATTACAGCATCCGCATTCCCAGACAGGTCTCGACTTGTCGGTTTTTTGTGTGAACACCTGCACCCTCCAGTCGAGGTATCAAATTACAACATCCGCATTCCCAGACAGTAGACTGGACGCGTCAGTCGGTTGTGCGAACAGCTGCCTCGGTGCAGAGTACTTGAAGGTATATGCAGTATATGTTCAAAGCATTGCAATTATATTCTCCTTAAAATTTGCATTCACTGTTAGTTCAATTGACCGCAAGCGCTGATGGGCTAGCTCTGTTGGTTGTAGCGTTACCCTGTTCAACTCTTGTATTAATTATCCAAAGTATGTCATGTGGGTACTGAGAATACTCGGCTTGACGAGGAGATTCCAAAAATGCAAAAAAAAAGGTCAAAAGTGTGGTGCGGGCCCCTTTTTTGTAAACATCATCCAAAGTGTACGATGTGGGTACTCAAATGACTCGGCTCGACTAGACGAACAAGAATCTGCAATCAGAAATCTGATCCGAGGTTAGGTTAGGTTAGGTTAGGTTACGTTAGGTTAGGTTAGGTTAGGTTACCTTAGGTTAGGTTAGGTTAGGTTACGTTACGTTAGGTTAGGTTAGGTTAGGTTAGGTTAGGTTAGTATTCGCAAAAAAAAAAAAATTCGCAAAAAAAAAAATTCGCAAAAAAAAAAAAATTCCCCAAAAAAAAAATTTCGCAAAAAAAAAATTTGGCAAAAAAAAAAAATTGGCAAAAAAAAAATTTGGAAAAAAAAAATTCGCAAAAAAAAAATTCGCAAAAAAAAAAAATTCGCAAAAAAAATTCGCAAAAAAAGTTTGCAAAAAAGTTCGCAAAAAAAAAAAAATTCGCAAAGTGTCACAGACGAGACCTCGGGGGGGGGGGCGTCCCTCCTGTCCCTCCTGGTGTCGGAGTGTCCTTCTTACCCTACTCTCGTTTGCTGGTAACTTTTTGGAAATAATGCTATTGTCCCCGAGTCCATGGGATCAAAACCTTCAATTTGAGTCGTATCCCAAGACCCTGCGATTTGTCAAACTCCCACAATTTTGACTTACCAATTTCGCTTACAGAATTATATATAAAGATCTGTAAACAAAATCACACTATACTGCTGTACGCAGTTTTAATAAATTCAAAATAAGTTCACAAGATAATAATAATTTTACAGAAAAAGTACTACTTATAATACAAAAAGAATCACAAGTATAAGATACCCAGCTGAGAGGGAAATTCTCTCGGAGAGTGTAAATGTTGGTTTTCCATTTGCATGGAACCTCTTAGACGTGTTTGGTTTATGTAGATACGTCTTGTATGGAGGCTGATTTATTGTTTGTTGTACTTTTATAAATACATGTTAACTTTTTTAAATAAACAAAAATTCGTCATCCATATTATTAATCGGTAAAACTAATTAGTGTTCCAAACTCCAAACACTACATTGGATAGCATATTATAGTTTTGATGTTTTCAGTAATGATTACCACTTATTAAATTCATAAAAAAATATAAAGCGATACCATTGATTGGAGCATAATATTCTATTCAATCAAATGTAATATAATATTTCCGTTGTTCTTACATATCATAATTTATAACATTATAGTAAATTGTAGTAACTAAATAACAATCAGTATGCACAAAAACGCTTATATCAACTATCTATGTATTGTTGGTAATTTGTAAATATATTTTATTTAAAAGGTAAACGTTAAATCTCTACTTTTGACTTTTTCTCAGAACATCGTAAGCCCGTTACGTATATCTTTAAAAAGCTTTGTAAATCTACTGTTAAAATTCTTATATTTTCATTGGCATACACTGTCCCGTTTTTCTGCAATATGAAGAGTTTTGAAGCAGCTACACATTCTCTAAAATAAACTCCGATACATTTCCACTATATGCAACTTCCGTGCCGTGCCGGCAGCAGACCCGGCAATGTGCGTTTTCACACTGGGCGACACGATAACGTCACGGTGCTGTCCCGGTGTCGTGGGGGTTAAGATTCAATGCTAACCAGTACCGTTTACACACACACCGACAAGACGATGCTGTGCCGTTGCCGGCACCGGCTTGTCGTAGGCAGCATCGCTCCCGCCGCGCCGGTGCCGTTGATGTGTCATCGCGTTTAATTGTATTTGTAGTGATCAAGTTTACAATATACAGTACAGCCAAAGGTCTCTTTGCTCATACGAAAAAAAATATTCATAACTCATATGAGAAATGTATTATACCCAAAGGTTTCTTTACTCATACGAACAAAATATTCATAACTCTTATGAAGAATTCACTATGTCAGTGTCATAACATTGCAAGCTTGGCTTTTACGCCCATTTTGCCAATTTGTTTATTTACATTTGAGAAGCAAATCCCGTAAACAACTATTTTAATACAGACAAATGTTCAAATAATTTAGGTATAATACAAGCCATTCAAATAGCGAACTTTTATTATTGGGTCAATCTAAACTTGGTCTCTAACGACTGCGCCTCTTATGCATCGAACTATATAAACACTCTATGTCGTAGATATAATAAATACAGCCTTCTGTTGCAATCAGCTATCATGTACTACTGAAAACATGAGGTGAGTTCTCCACCGCCTAACAATCATGTCGCTACCGTGACGGTAAGTGTGAAATGCCTTAACGATTTGTCGTGTCGGTGTCGGCACCGTGTCGTTGTCGTGCCGGTGTCGTGTCGCTAAGTGTGAAACGCCCATCGGTGTCAGTTGTTTTTGCCAAGGTCAACAACACACACACTGGACTCCATTCATCTCCCCTTACCTTTTATTAGTTTAGGGTTCACTCCCAAGCGCTATGAACATAACCCTGTTACTGAAAACCCCTTCTGTTGGTTAATATGTATCTGATACTACTACTTTATTTCATTAAATGTTTTGTAAGAGTGTGATGTTAGTTAAATTTGTGTAAACGACAATTTAAATTTACTATTTATAAAATCCCCCAGCACAAATACATTAGAGCATCAAATAACGTTGTAATTAAGGCAGGAAGGCCGTTAAAACCAGACAAACTTGTTGACAAGAACCGTGTTACAAAGGATAAGGGATAATTTGGGTAACTTATCGTTATATTAATAATACTAATTATAATAACTTAGGTATCGACCGTTCAGTTCAATTTTGTAGTTTAATTTTAGTTGTTAAGAACATTTTGGGTGGCAATGTCGCGCCTTTCTATACATAGGTAAGTTTATGTTTGATTTTTGTTAAACATATTGTATTTGGTTCTTGTTTAAGGGAAACGTATTTTCTGAATAACATGCAATCGAGTAAAGTTCGAATGAAAACGTTAGTAGAAGTTATTTTTATAAGAACCAAACAATCAAAACTGAAGATGTGGGTGGTACTGAGCAAATACTGAATCACACTTCACAGTTTATCATCAACATAAATAACCCCTCCTATTTGCGTTTTGTTTAGTTGTGTATTTGTGCCTTTAATCATAGTTTCTTATACTAATCTACA
Source organism: Allygus modestus (assembly GCA_963675035.1). Taxonomy (NCBI): domain Eukaryota; kingdom Metazoa; phylum Arthropoda; class Insecta; order Hemiptera; family Cicadellidae; genus Allygus; species Allygus modestus. The sequence continues at coordinate 72,128,271 of OY776111.1, read as the reverse complement.
CATTGCACTTTAGAAAGTACGGTGGCTGTCATTGTTGTTTACAAAATGGTGTTTATTCAACTTTATACAAAACTATACAACCTGCCTAAACTGCAACAACAAAACAACTACAATTCTATCTGTGAACTGCTACAATGTCGCTTTGTCATAATAATTTCGGAAGCCCAGTATTAAAGTAAGGGCAACATCTACCTTTGGTTCCATTATCAGTAGCAACGCACAATTATTAATGCAATATTAAAGGCAATAAACCTAAAATATAAATAGAGAATGTAGAATACATAAATCTGAATTTTAACTGCAAATTCTTCGCTGACACCATTATACATTATTATAAACTGTATTCTCACTCAGCATAGAATTTGTGTTGCTCATTGCTTGCAAATTAAGATTAAAAAACCTAATTTTAGTTAAAAATAGTTTTCTGCTTTGTTTACAAACACAACATGCTAACTTTACTCAGTTATCCTATTGAATTCGGATAAAAATAAGGGAACACATGGCGCGGTGAACAGAATGATCAACAGTAATAACAAATGGCCCCAAAAACTGTGTTTGTTGCCAATTACAAACTTATATTTGATTATATTTAAGATATCGTATTTGTTTCATCATCCTTGGGCTAAGGAAAATCTATTGACACCAACTTGGCTGCTCTACGTTCAGTACTTTTTTCTGAATAGGTGGTTTTACGTAGCATTTACACGCTATTATTATATTAGGATTATTGAATGAACCAAATCAATAGATGAACTAAGAAGCAAGCAACCAACCTGACAACTCGCTATCCTGTAATGCAAGAAGCTCGATTGGATTCATTATGATACACAGATTAAATAACAACCGATTGTTATTCAACTATATATTGGTTGTATGTTAAGCACATCTTTCAAAATTATACTCATCATTACACAAAAAGGGTTTCATCTATGTATTGTTATTAAGCTGAACAAAATCCCCGGGATTTGTACATAATATTGTCAGGTGCAACAGAGAACATCAAGTCGTAAAACGAACCTATCAATATTAAAAAGGTTAGATTATAAGCTTGGCATTGATCACTATAATCTCGATAACTCTCCAGGAATAACCTGCAATTCATACATCTTTCTTTCGCATTTATAATAATCTGCATTTATGTGTCATCGCGTTTCATCATATTTTTAACTCTTTCATGAAGAGGAATTTTCAAATGTGATATTAGTACTCAAATGTGGGCCTTCATGTTTGAATGCTTATCGTAATGTGGTATTAGTACTCAGATGTGGGCCTTCATGTTTGAATGCTTATCGTAATGTGGTATTAGTACTTAAATGTGGACCTTCATGTTTGAATGCTTATCGTAATGTGGTATTAGTACTCAAATGTGGACCTTCATGTTTGAATGCTTATCGTAATGTGGTATTAGTACTCAAATTTGGGCCTTCATGTTTGAATGCTTATCGTAATGTGGTATTAGTACTCAAATGTGGACCTTCATGTTTGAATGCTTATTGTAATGTGGTATTAGCACTCAAATGTGGACCTTCATGTTTGAATGCTTATCGTAATGTGGTATTAGTACTCAAATGTGGACCTTCATGTTTGAATGCTTATCGTAATGTGGTATTAGTACTCAAATGGATTAACAAGTGGATTAACTTCAAATTCGGTAGGGACGTTTCTTACTGTAATCAGTTGGACAAGTTCGTTGGGCAAAACAATCGGAAAACTCCAAACCCCTTTTTGGGGTTTTAAAGCTCATTAAAATGAGAGGTAACTCAAAAGGGGTTTACATCAGAACATTTTGAGTTGCCCCCAAAATCCCCCAATTTTGCGGGACACTAAAAATCTTAAATACCACCAAAAGATACCACTTCTTCATTTAATAGCATTTCTACAAGAGTTGGTCCAGTTTTAAGTCACCAAAGGTAAAATTAAAACTCCAAAAGTCTAAGACGCCAGGTTTCAAGAATGAGTTGTATTCAAAAGCTGCCATTTTGGATAGAAATACGTTACAGACTTCCAACCTCCACCATTCCGCTATTTTTTAAAGCTCTTTAAAATTAGGGGTCATTCAAAAGGGGTTTACATTTGAAAATTTCAGTTGCCCCCAAAATCCCCCATTTTTGGGGGATACTCACAATTTTCGATACCGTAAAAAGGTGCTTTGGGTTAAGTTAGTATCGTTCCCCAAACGAGATTTGTTTGTTTTAATAAACGAAAAAATTAAAGGGGGGGACGGACTTTTTTACACACTGTATATGTTAGTCCGTGAGCATTTCTGTCCGTGTAGAAATGATCCGATTTTGATGAAGTTTGGTATAAACGTGTAAAGCAACATTTATGATTTTAAGTTCGAAAACCAGCCAGATCGCTCCATCCAAAGGGGTATTTGGGGGGGTGTTTGTACCCCAAAAATTGTTTTTTTTAAAAATATTTTTAGTATAATTTTTGTAAAAGTCAAATATTGGTTTTACCACTGGATTCAGCTTAAAAAACACAGTTTGGTATTTTGATCATTCCTCTACGTCAATTGGTTACCGAGATATTGAAAGTGCTAAACACAGTACGTTGTCTAATGTGATTCTTATGGAGGAAAGGAAAAGTTTTATATCACGCTTATTTATGAACGTATACTGACGAAACTTGGTATAAGGCTTCATCTGGTTGTGGTCTGTTGATATTTGCTCAAAAAAATTGCGTACTCAGCCCCAATATTATTCTTATGTAGAATACCCCCGTTGCAGCAAACCTGCATACTCAGCGAATTTCCAATGAATATATAACATAACACATTAAAAAACTTAACAGGATTCATAAGAAATGTATTCACAAACAAGCGATATTTAAAATATTAATTATTCTCCATAAGAATAACATTGGGGATGAGTACGCAGGTTTGCTGCAACAAGGAACACAAAATAATGGGGTTTTATGCAAAATATCAATAGAACTCAGCTAAGTGAAGTCACATACCAAGTTTCATCCATATACATTCATAAATAAGCGATATATAACACTTTAATTATTTTCCATAAGTGTAACATGGGGACCGAGTACCTAGGTTTGCTGCTACGGGAACCATAGGTGAAAAATTGTTATTTTGTGCAAACAACAATAAACCACAACCAGATGAAGCTATATACAAAATTTCGTCAGTTTATGTTCATAAATAAGCGAGATATACAATTTGTCTTTTTCTCCATAAGAATAACATTAGACAACGTACTGTGTTTAGCACTTTCAATATCTCAGTAACCAATTGACGTAGAGCAATGATCAAGATACCAAATTGTTTGTTTTTTTATGCTGAATTCAATGGTGAAAATTAAAATTTGATTTTAAAATAAATTACATGTGGAAACCCCAAAAAACCCATTTTTGGGGTACAAACCCCCCCTAAAACCCCCCTTCCGATGGAGCGATTCGTCTGGTTTTCGAACTCGTTCAAATAAATGGTACTTTACAGGTTTGTACCAAATTTCATTAAGATCGGAGCTTTTTTACGAGAGTTATCGTGCTTACGGACACATATATATATATACATATATAAAAATTTGAACGAATGGTGTTTTTGGCATCTGGGGGCCTCAAAATGAAAAGTTATCATGGTCTCGGGCTTAAGTCTTACCATGAGACCTACGGTAATAGCTTCTTCCCTATAGGGGAAATTCGCTAATAATTAAAATTGTATATACTGCTTATTTGTGAATATATTTTTATGAAACTTGGTCTGTGGCTTTATGTAGTATTAATACATTTATATCTCTATTGGAAATTCGCTGAGGATGCAGGTTTGCTGCGACGGGGGTAATTATGACTAAATCAAGCAAAGGCAATCTGTTCGGGAAGTTAAAATTGTATTCACATTTCCTGAAAACAAGTGACATTTTTAACAAGTAGTACACACCTAACTTTATAGTGCCGTTTATAAATTAAAACATAAAACAATAAATACAACATATTTCCTCTTCACTGGTGATATATAAAATAGCGTGTGAGAGTGACTACAAGATCAGGGAACGCCACGTAATCCATTAATAACTTTATAATTCCCTATGTAAAAATGGGGCTAATTTAGTCCACCGATTTTTTTGTAAAATTCACACCTAAAAGGTAAACAAAGTTAAATGGCCCTATTTCATATCAAAGGTCTGAGTATTTTATTATTACACATTTAATTATGCCACTATGGGGGTTACTGCCTTAATTACGTTACTGACATTTCTATGCATTACTCCTGTTTACCGATAAGGGTGTGGGGATGCCCCGTAGAGGAATTTTCGCCCGAAAATCCTAAAACTGATTCTTTGAGGTTGGATTTGTGGCAATGTCTAACTAGTAAGATATTTAAGTTACTTCTAACATAACTTATTGAAACTATTGAACATGTGTTACATGATATAACAAAAATACAATACAATATTGACCTTAAAAGAACAGCCGACTTGCTATTATACATGATCGATCGTAAATTTGTAAAGCGATATGGCATTAAGGCTTACAAGCTGTTTATTATAAACCACAACCAACACTTCATATTACGATCCCGTGAAGTTTGAAAATCCAACATCATTTTTAGTCGGGGATGTTTCAATAAAAGTAAGCACAATGAAGTTAATAAGCTGAAGAGTTGCACTGCTGAACACGTAAAATTAGTGAGTCGCCGTTCACAAAGGGTAATAATGGACAATGTAACAAGCTTACCCTTGCAACCCGTATTAGCTTTGGAAATACGGTATATTGCCAGGTGAACACAGGACGTCATAAAATGGACCTCTGAATAATGCAGGATTATATTAAAAGCTTAACTTCATCGTTAGGATATCTATGAATTTCCAGATGTAACAGCTTCACTGAGATCTTGACGCAAATTGTGTGACTGATGTGTTGGGTGTAGACCGCTGTTGGGGAATCAATAAAGTGGTTCTGTCATGTTTTTGTGTTCGTGCTTTATTCCAGTTCCAGTTGTTTAAAAAGCGTTGATTTTTTATATATTTTTATATCACATCACAATATCAATTCCCCATTTAGCATAAATCTTTATCGGATCTTTCTAATGTAAAATCCCACGCATGAACTTTACATTTACACTCGATCCATGGTCACGTTGCTTTGTAACATGTTCCAGGCCTACTACGGTCTTTTACCACCCCGGCTGAGATATGATGCGTTACTCTCTTGAGCCGCGTGTTAAAACTATTACTGGTCTTTATTAGTGAATTTCCTATGGAAAGTGAACTATTAGCATGACCCGCACGGTGAATGCATATACCGGGTGTCCAAAAAGTCCCGGGTCGGTTAAATATTTGTTGAAATATTTAAAATAGAGCTACAAAACTTTGCACAAAGTTACTGGACATAAAAATCTATTTTATCACATATTCAATGATCCGCTACTTCCTCAGGGGGACGGCCCGCTAGGAGTCAGAAGAAAATCTTAAATGTAAGCATAGGTTGATATGCATATCAAATAAAAGGTCTTTATTAGTAGAGTACAGAGCCGCAAACCCGACCTCAAACGGAGAAACGAGTCAAAAATGACAGCCGTTCAAAGATGGCTTGAGTTTGCAACTTAGGTTAATGTAGAAAATAAACTGACGAGCTTTTTGATTTTAACCCTACTAACCCAAGACTGTTTACAATTAATACTGTTGTACAATAATAAGTTTCATTATTTCTGAGAGGGATCGAAAATAAAACAAACAAGGAAAATGAATGAGCCATGATAAACCTAAAAGAGAAAGTTATTTGTGACTGATAGTGTGTTCCATGAACTTGATTACATTTACCTAAGTTGCAAACTCAAGCCATCTTTGAAGGGCTGTCATTTTTTACTCGGTTATCCGTTTGAGGTCGGGTTTGCGGCTCTGTACTCTACTAATAAAGACCTTTTATTTGATATGCATATCAACCTATGCTTACATTTAAGATTTTCTTCTGACTCCTAGCGGGCCATCCCCCTGAGGAAGTATCAGATCACTGAATATGTGTTAAAATAGATTTTTATGCCCAGTAACTTTGTGCAAAGTTTTGAAGCTCTATTTTAAATATTTCGAAAAATATTTAACCAACCCGGGACTTTTTGGACACCTTGTATATATATATATGCAGGCACTCTAGCGGTCGCATTTTTTGTCCGATTTCCTTCAAATTTGGTAGGGACGTTCCTTTCTGTAATCAGTTGGATAAGTTCGTTGGGCAAAACAATCGTAAAACTCTAAACCCCTTTTTTGGGGATTAATCTTTCAAATTCCGAGTTTTTGGGCCCAAAAAGGGTCAGAAAAGCCCTTGATGTGAAATTAACGAATATAAAAAGATGGAGATTAGTGTGGCGAAACTTGTAAGCCCTCTCTCGTCATTCTAGCATATATATTTACCGAGTTATTAAAGGAAATGTGTATTGACCAAACACAGTACGTTGTCTTATGGGGGTTTTACATTAGAAAAGCCTGTTAATCATTTTTTGGTGTACTTTTATCATCCCCAACAACCTCACACCTACTGGACCTTCTCCTAACCTTATAATGCGCAAAATTGTATTCCCAGCATTGCAGGTAAATAGAACCAGGAGTATCAGAACAGCCAAAAAATCAATATTTTCAGATTTGAATAAAAATTGGAATAACTGTATGTTTTTAACTGATTTTGAGTTTTTATAGTTTTTTATGTGGAAATTTACTTCCCTCATGTCAGCGTGCTGCGTGCGAACTCGTTTTTTATTTTAAGAATAAATTTGAACTAATTAAAATATTCTTGAAAATGAAACATTTGATAATGACATTGAAATGACAGGAGCAAGTAAATTATTCAGGAGGGTTTTATTTAGTTTTGAAGAAAGTCACGTGCAAAACCTTGTTTAGTCGATCATTTCATGTCAAATTCAGAAGACGAAACTATGAATAATTATAATAATATACTAACATCATTGACTTCTACAGGATGTATTTTCGTTGCTCCATTACGGATTATTACAGTAAAACTTAAAACACAAATACCTTGGAATAAGGGAAACAATATGTAAAAACAAGAAGCGCCGGAAATGGAAAGTAAGGATAAAAGTCTAAGTGCGCTTGACATTTCAAGGGATCTTAGCATAAGTAGATGTCTTAGTTTGGCGGAGTATTGTAGTATGTCACTTTTGTACGAAGTTAGATAATATTAACATAACTAACGATTGGCTACTATCCCGAGGAAAGGTTATTTGAAGTTGTTGTTTAAATATTCCCTTGTTAAAGATTGATTTAAAAAATAACTAATTTTAAAAGATAGTTAATTTGGTACAATTAAAATATATTAGACATTCAAAACAGTCTTTAACATACTAGAAAGAATTGTGTTACCTAAACAAACATTTCATTCGTTTTATGACCACTTGTTTATAATTTCAGGAGTTACAGATAAGTGCAAGGTTAAATCATTTATAACATTATACACAATTTTACATTTATAACCGTGCGTTTTAACTTAAAATGCATCTGCAACTTAATGATATGTTGAACTAAAAAAAATAAATGAATTATTAGTTTTGTATATTTTTCGTAATGCATAAGTGTTAGTTAAGAGAAGAAGTGGAGATTTGGCTTTGATATAATAATAAATAATACCAGAAGTTGTATACGATATAACATTGTCCACAAAGTAGTATTCGACACGATGTGGTTGTTGTCGGGTCCCAGTCCAGTAATTAGCAATGACATTTTGATACTGACAGTAAATTCTTTTTTGGGTTGACAAAGGAGTTTATTTAAGTCAATAAAATATGATAAATTAACTTCAAAGGACATTTTATTTATTGTAACACGCAAATCCAGTCATACAACCGCGTATCATCAGTATTTCCATCTTTCATAATATTTGTCACGTAAAAGATGTTCTGGCGTACATTTAAAAAATATACGCCTGCAAGTTTACAGTAAATGTGACAAGAAATACTTTTTTACGATATTCACTATTTTTTATAATATATTAAACACCAACGAAAATTTTTGTATTTTTCAATCTTCATACTTTTAATTGCACCGTTTATGAAATTAATAAAATTAGCTCTGGAACTTTTTTGAAGTTGAGGTATATATTAGTCTTGGTTCTTTTAGTCATACAACTGAAATTTTTTACCTACATAATCTTTATTAGTACTACTTGTTATTACTACTTTAATGAAACGGAAATTGTAATAATAAGTTCTATAATATTTTTTATGATTACTGTAAACGGTACTTTCCTGGGACGGTTTTTAAAGTACATGATTCACAATAAATTCAATCAGTTTGCAACATAAGTCAATGCCGCATATGTTATGGTGAGAAAAGAGTTTTAAAGGGTCGATGAATAATCCGATGAATACTCGGAGGTACAGGTTAAATGTGAAACCCTTTAAAACTAAAACCAAGCAAACCATTCCTTGGTATTTATTAAGATGCATTTTTAATAGAAACCCCCTTTCAGCTAATTTCCGCTCCTAAGAATTAACTATACAATTTTAAAAAGAGTTTTTTTTAAATTAGTAAACAAGTCTTGTCATTGGCATATCGCGCCCTCCTACAGCCTTAAAAGGTTTGAGAGGGGGTTTGCAAAATAATACTATACTGATCGTTAAACCCTAAATTAATATACAGCAGCCATATTGCATAATGCCACGGGCGTCTCAAGAAAATACTAATCAATTCAATCGCGGCAGTATAATGAAACTATCTAAAACATTCCAAGATTAAATTAGAGTTTAATGTTAAACATAAACATAATTTAGTTTAACCTCTAATTATTACATAGTTATAACAGATTATGTAACAGCTTGCTGAAGCCTGACATTATTAGCTATTGCATTACAGTATTAGCAAACTTCCTATGGAGTAGTGAGCTATCAGCATGACCCGCACTGTGATACTTAAGCCTGGGACCACGATAGAAGTACCCTCAGGTGTTCACATTTTGTGTTGTCGCTATCATAAAAACGCTTTATATGTGCTTGCACTCTAGCTTATGCATTTTTTTGTGAAATATACTATATAGACTACCTTACAAGTTCGATGGACAAAAAACTTAAACCCTCTGTTTTGGATTTTTCAATTTTCTTCATATTTTTTTTGTTTTGGATTTTTGGAATATTTGTTAATGTAATAACTCTGCAATGAGAAAAATATATTTTGTAAAATAGAAATTCAGAACAAAATGCAAGCAGGGAAGTCAGGATTTCTTGTGCAAGGTTTTGCAAGACGAACAAAATCCCGATTTTCATGTTCCGGTGGTCTAAATAGAACTGGAGACGATGGTTTGAATAGTTCCTTGGGCTTAATGTACAATGAGTTCGGTCATGTACCGGCCGGCGTGGCGTGTCTGGACTCCTGTTATGTCAGTCCGAGGTTTCGGCAGTTAGTTTATCACATATTAAACTTGTAGAACAGTCTACTTAAAACGTAACTTGAATAAATAAACTACTCCAATATAGCTGATTTTGAACGAGAAACTCAACACGTCAAACATTTGCTGGTGTATGTCACTTATTTAAACCAGACATGTCATTGTTATCGTTTATAGAACTACGTTGTAAAATTAATGATATGCCTTTATATTGTTATGCAAACATATCGATGTAAAAAAGGTTCACTTTTCAGTATAGCGCTTTCAATAGCAAATAAAATACTTTAATCATATTTACTATTTTCATAAAAAGGGCCTAAACAGGGATTATAAGTGATCTTATTTCTCGAAAACCAATGAAAACTCTTTGTAAGCCCAGCAAACTCTGATAAATGAACCGGTAACTGAACCACTTCGGGACTATGAAATCACAGGTGAAGTTGTTTTGGGGTTACTCAGTCAATAGGCTTGTAGTAGTTGTAAGTGGGAAGCTACCATATATCCAGTTTTCTCTTTACTTGAATTAAGCAATGAAAAGTTGAACGAAAAACAATTTGCGATTGCAAACATTAATGTACTACTAAAACGTTTAAATATATCTTTCGAAATTTATTTTTGTTTCTCGCCAAGATTTATAATGTAATATTTTTCTTATTGCAGATTCTAGAGCAAATCTGAAAAAGTCTGAATCTCAAAACAAATTTAAAACGGGTTGATTTCAAGAAGTTTTGTTTTACTAATGAACTAAACATATTGCAGTATGGCTGGCCTTCCAGAGGGAAGCCAGTAGGTGGTATTCGTTAATTATTTATTCATCATATTATTTCTGTTTTTCCTTTTGAATGCATTTAATACGCTTTGAAAAGGGAGACTACGAGTTTATCATTGCATGGGGTTAGATGTTTTGATACCAAGTAAAGTAGTATAGATTGTAACACTGTGCCACAAAGTCGGGAGGTCCGGTTTTGAATCCTATTCCTATTTATCAACTTACCCTATTCCTAGGGTTTTATCCTCCCTAATACCGTAGTGGTTCCTTCCATGTTTTTCCCCAACCAGGTTGGATGGCGAGCAGGACTGAGCTGTGATAATATCGCATTGGTCCTTATACAAGTGTTCTTATTAGCCATTATAATAAGTCTTCATATTATTTTGAATGCTAAAATATTGAGCTAAGATAACCTTGCGAGCTAATTGGTGGCGCAAGAAGAAATCTGAACGTTTTCACACCCTCTTTTTCAGTAAAATAATGAATAAAATCTGAGACAATATATTTATTTTTAATGTATTAGTTTGATGTATTTATTATTAAAAATACTTTAACTACTTGTACTGATTGTTAAACTTGTAATCTAAACTAGTTTTCACGTCTTCAAAAAGGTTAACAATTATATCCTACAAAGTATATGGTTATTTAGGCATGTTTGAATGTACTCTTAAAAACATACAACTTTCAGATGAAAAAAGCTCGCACTTCTAAGAAAAGATTACTGGAGGATTACTGCTATAAACTATATCGTGATAACGTATTCAACCTAGAATACTTGATACGAGCTGCGGTGTCGATTGAAAATTCAGCTTCGTTCATATTTGAATATTATCCACATATCGATGATCTCCAGAGACTGTCCATCAAGTACGTTTTATACCAAAGATGTCTAATTCCATGACATGTATTTTAAGTAAATAATACTGATTATATTGTACTTATTTAGTATATATAAACGGACTATATGTCTAAAATATTGCTAATAATTTCCCCGCCTAATATGTTGTTAATTTTGACCGCCAGTTCAATCTTTTTAGTGATGATGTGAAACCGTCTCTATCTTAAGAAGGTTTGAGATTAAAATAAAAATCTGACAAAAAAGGAGAGTTAAAAAACAGACGTTTGAAGGATAAATTGTTTGTATTTAAAATTTCCTTCGTGGCAGTAATTTCTTAGTTTTGAAGAACTGTTAGTGCCGGCTCATGGCAAAGTTTGAAGCTCTAAATATTGTGCTCTTTGGCATCTTACACTATCTGAGAGCTCTTCTTGTAAATTGGATAGAAAATGTATAAAAATTCCACTTAGCCGCCCCCTCCCCACACGAAAGGACATCTTGTAATGAGACTTGAAATATATCAACAACTGTAATGTTTTTAATGTAAAAAATGTAATTAATGTTTATGTTTATTATCCAACTATATTGATATTTATTCAATGGATACCATATTAACAAGTTTTCCATTATTCTCTGACTCGATGAAATGTATTACGCGCTCTTAACTAAACATGGCGACATTTCGGGTGTTAAATAAACTGTATTGTTGTTTTAATAATAACAGAGCAGTGTCATTTTTGAACCCGGAAGTCCAATGAATATTTATGTGTTGACACTAAAGTTTATACCCGTTAATAACATTCCATTTATGCTTACTGTATATTTGGCTTCCATTACATTTGGTCATTTTGAATCACAAGCTTGTAAAAAAGATGTGACATGTATAACCTCCTACCTTCAGCCCAAAAGTTCTGAAACAAAAAACAAAATTTTTAAAGCTGCCTTTCTTACCGAAATTGAATGCTGCACGAAGATGATTACAGAAGATTTCCGCGATTATCTGTGCCTTTATATCTATGTACAGTGTACACATCACATTGTATACGTTAACACAATCATAAAGTTTCATAAAGTTTGGCCCTAAAGTGAAAAATTAAGAAATTACTTTAAGTTAAATAAATTTGAAAAAAAGTAAATCGGTTGAAGATAAATCAGAATTCTCGGACTATTGGAAAGGGTTCTCCTCACAAAACAAGTTTTTTTTAAGTTTTTATCTAAAATTTAAAATTCCCATATTTGGTTTTGACCATTTTATAAAGCCAACAAAATCCAGTATTTTGAATGATTATTCTAGGTTGATAAGGTTGCAGAGAGTGCAACAAGTTTTTAAAACTTTTCCGAAGTTAATCTTATGAAATAATAAATAATTTAATAAATAGTTAATTTGAATAAAATGCTAATATCTTTCACCACTAATGCTAATCATTACAAAGAAACATATTTTTTGTACATTGGGTGAATACAGTAATAAGTGTGAAATACCGTTCAAAGTACTGTTCATATATAAAGTATCGAGTTTTTCCCTTGTCTGGTAGAACGTAATAGTTCGAACAAAAATACGATGCAATTGTCTTAAACATATCGTCAAAAATTTTGCGTCTTAAATTGTCAAATTAATTTACAGTATATGGTAAAATTGCACAATTGCGCTTTGGAGTCCAAAATAGTCACATACAATAAAAATGTCTCAAGTGTAAGGAACCCAGCTGAGCGGGAAGTTCTCTCGGAGAGTGTGAATGTTGGTTTTCCATTTGCATGGAACCTCTTAGACGTGTTTGGTTTATGTAGATACGTCCTGTGTGGAGGCTGATTTATTGTTGGTTTATATTTAGAAAACACATAGAAGACCTTCAATAAACTATAACATGTCATCGTATTCCAATTTGAAAGATAGCAAACGCGATTGTAATGCCAACAAAATTTGTATGGTGATTGTATGATTTGTAATGCGTTACAACAGTCCTAACGTGATAATACACAGGAGTATAGCCTGTTAGAGTAGGATAGCTTACATAACGTAATTTAGGTTGTAATGGAATCCATACACCCACTACAGCAAATTTGTGCGTCTTTTCTGAACCTCGAATCGTCAGTAAAAAATTACTCGCATATCAATATAGTTGGCAGTGTAATTGTATCCAACAACACTTTAACCTACGTTTTTCGGTGAAATGGTCATGTCGACCCAGTGGAAGGACGTTGTATCTACGTCGGTCCTCCACCCGCATTAATAATTGAAAACCTGTTTATAAAATAAGAGAAAAACATCCACGACCTCAGTGACGTTGTCAGTATTCCATAACAAATATTTGTTGTTGTTTTAGTTTTTTTAATACCTCAACTACCCGTCCCCGAATGCCAATAGCCTTGTGCGACGATCAAATACAGCGAGGTACTATTCACCTAAAGGCAGCGATTTACCCATTGATGACAATCGTCATTGTACCACAATGTACATTTAAACGATACTTAAGTAGAAGGTGAACGTTTGGTCTGAGGGAATAATTCAGTTGCTTAAAAAAATCCTGAGACGTAATCACGCAAGTGAAAATATCAGATAAAATACCAAGCAATAAAAATATCCCAAGCTTTTGACACAATCAAGTTGAAGTTTTTAGTCGTACAACCTATCGACTACCAGGATCCTGAGATCAAACATGGCATGCCTGAATACTACAATTGTTCATGACAGTAAGTGTTACATATTTAAAGCCAAATCTTTGATAAAGAAATAAGTAAAAAAAATACTATAGAACATGGCATCAGAAACTAATACGCTTTACCTTACCTATCATAATATTAAACAACAAAATAAAAGCGTAAAATTAAAATACAATAACGTAAAACTTGTTTCCAGGAATATAGTAAGCGTTTCAGGGCACGAACTGATGTTATTTGAGGCTTGGCTGTGACCCTGGTCCTTATGGTCCTGTTTTTGTTATTCTAGGTTTGGTTGTGACTCTAGTCCTAATGGTCCCGTTGGAGGTTTGGTTGTGACTTTTTCCGTGAGGGCTCGTTTTAGATCCCATCACTTACTATGTTTTGTTTTTACTTTTAACTATTCCATTTTTTATTTGATTATTTTCATTCTATACAATGTGGTAATATTCACTAACTACCTACTATAGGCTGGGTGCGAAGATCTAAAAGTGTTTTTATTTGGACTTGATAATGTTTTGATAATAGTTATGATGTTTGCTTGGTTTAAACTGTAGTATCCACAAGTAAAGCGGTGCCAGCAGGTACTGTGGTGCAGTTAATTAATCTTGTGCTGGGGTCAACCAGCCCTGGGTGGACAAACCCGTGCGGCGCCGGCGTCTGGACACTGTTTGGACAACCTTCCCCTGTATTTGTTTAGGGTCCGCACAACGCTGCTATCAATTCACTGCCACATTAAACTGTTATATGTCGCCTTATTTATCACTTCAAGTAGTTAAATGCTTATATTAAGTTATTTTTATTAATGTTTTATGTTGTAGGATGCCTCATTTGTTATATTATATATAGCTTTGTAGTTTTAGGTATGAGATGTTGTACATTTTAAATTTGTTTAACTTATTTAAGTAAATCCGTAATTTAAAAATTGTCCTTTGTCCAGGAATGCAATTCCGATTAGGTTTATACTAACATATCAAAGGGAGTACTATTTCAGAATTTACATGTTGTTGCAAAAGGATGCATATGTTGGAAATTGTATATTGCATGTTTGTGGCATAAGTTTCTGTTTTAGATTGTCCTAGGATCACTGCGTTGTAACTTGTAACAGTACGAATACTATAACGATGTTTTCTAGTTCAGGTAAACTCAATTCGGACATGTCATTCCCGAATAATAGCAAACACATACATGGGCACATTTTTAAAAGTTTAAACAGGGCGTGAGGGCGGTGTAAATCAAATTCTAACTTGTTTACAAGTAATGATAACATCGTAGGAAGGATAACAGGTAGTTCAGTAAACTTGGGTGGTTTAGTTTGTTCTCAAAACTATAGTTGTTTAAGTAGCTCAGAGGTAACTTTGTTCACAAAGTCGAGACATTCTAAACAGTACAGGCATTTTAAGGCTAGTGTTTTAGCTATGATTGGGTAATTGTTAAAAATATCACTTAAGGAAAATATTATCAAATGAGTTTTTAGTTGATGTAATTATTCAAAACACTCACCCGTGCCGTTACAAACAGATGACAGAAGATCCATAATGGTTAATTGTACAATAAGCTTGCACCCAAATCCCTCGGATTTGTAAATACAGTAATATAGTTAGGTGGAACTGAGAACACTAAGTCATAAAATAAACGATGAATAAATGAAGAATGGATTAAAGGGGTAGTATCGATCATTCCCTATAAATCTCTAGGACTAACCGACTGATGGACTAAATAAAGTTTTTGTCTTCCTTATTTCCAATACTATTTATTGATTTTCTAACCCTCAGCCAAGAAAGGCCCAAGCAGTAGGCCATGATCCAGACCAGGTCGTTTATGCAGAGCTCCGCCGGCCCAGCGATTGTAATGGTCTAGGTCAGATAAGCTCTTGTTATTAATGAAGGGTCTGAGGTGGTGGCCACTGATAATTAATATTCAATTATAGGGCTTAGATCTACATCTGCATCGAGGATGGTCCCTTTATAATTTAAAACGGATAGTGTGAGGTATATTATTTAAAATATGCATTAGTTGCTAAAATGCTTAGCTAATTTAATAAATATATTCAACACAATTTTTTTTCACCAGGCGTTTTCGTTGTGTTTTGTAATATAATGTTTTATACATAATCAAAATAATACCACTTATAAAAATGCTACTTAATATTATACAAAATAATTATTTTTTATTGCGTTTTTTAACCATATCATTATATCCTGATATTTCCTAAATTACTGAATATTTATCTGTTGGTGTCAAGTAAAGTGATGAACTTTCTCCAATGTGGGCGGCGGAAGAAAGTATGATCCACTACTCGTGTAGTCTGGTGAACTGGCTTTGCATATGAGAAACAGATCCGATTTCCAAACCCTATCAGGAATTGTGTGAGGTAACAGACAATCTCGCCATTTCTAGTCGGTGCATGAGCGAGCGCTCTCCACCTATTCAGCAACCTTGCCAAATTCGCCTTAACTCTGGTAGCGTTCTCCTCCACTGCCGATCGCAGATTAATACCTGTGTAGTGTATGTTTGTACACCAACAGCTAGACTCAGCACCACAACCAGCCGACTGTAGTACGACGACGGCAGCTCATCGCCACTGTGTATCTCGTTAGATCTAGGTCGTTTGTGTCGTGTGTTTTTGTCCATCGACAGTTATACTGGCGTTGGCACCACAACTCGCCGACTGTAGTACGATGACGGCAGCTCATCGCCACTGTGTATCTCATTAGATCTAGGTCGTTTGTGTAGTGTGTTTTTGTCCATCGACAGTTAGACTGGCGTTGGAACCACAACTCGCCGACTGTAGTACGACGACGGCAGCTCATCGCCACTGTGTATCTCATTAGATCTAGGTCGTTTGTGTAGTGTTTTTTTGTCCATCGACAGTTATACTGGCGTTGGCACCACAACTCGCCGACTGTAGTACGACGACGGCAGCTCATCGCCACTGTGTATCTCATTAGATCTAGGTCGTTTGTGTAGTGTGTTTTTGTCCATCGACAGTTATACTGGCGTTGGCACCACAACTCGCCGACTGTAGTACGATAATGGCAGCTCATCGCCACTGTGTATCTCATTAGATATGTAACCCCATACTTTTACCACCATAACACCTGAAACCTTTGTCATTTTAGAATTATCGAGCAGCGCATTCGATACATGAAAAGACAAAACGACTAAAGACTACAGCATATTTGTTCGTGATAAAATATAATTGGAGACAGTTGTAACTGAATAGATATTTGACACGTTAGGGACGGAAAGGTTAGCTACGGCTAGGTAATGATATGTTAGCTTTTTGTAATGGTAGCCACTAAAATGTAACTATATCAGTAAAGATACTCTGCAACTTACATTTCTTAAAATGAAAGTAAAACAGCCAGTTTCCAATGCTGGAATGCTGGATAGCATCAGCTTTTCCGCTGCAATGAGCGTTATTGTGGGCCAGTGAAGCGGAAAATGAACCTCAGTCTTCAGCGATGAGCCGCCTGAGGCCCAGACTTCTCTGTCTCGGCGCTGGGATATGGCCGGAAAACAGGGGACATAAATTGATGTATGGTGTTGGGATTTTGTGTGTACGTGAACCCAAATATAGCAAAAAACATTTCTTCGGACACTTATCAGTAACGCACAACCTCTGCTAGATGTCATACTCCCGGAAAATACCCTTTCCACGTTATCATGTCCATAATACCTTTTTGGTTGGTATGGTAATTTTTATCTCGTGCTATAATGTTCACTGTCAACATGTCACTATATGAGATTAATCTGGTGAATTATAGATCATTTCGTTGAAAGATTATGTGACATGTTATTATTTTTCCAAGTAACAAGTAACATTTTTTTCATATGACAGTCGTATAGCAATTAATTAGCACACTAATTTTAGCATGATAAAGAGAGGCTTTATCACGGAATCCCCGTCAGTCTGGAAGGCAAGTAGCCGGCTGGAGGCCAAGAGTCATTCTGAGCCGATTTCACGCATCGCGGCTCCAGACCTGCTGTCACTCCCATCCTGACCACTCCGGTTGTAATAGCTTTCTCTGTAGTTTAATCTAGTTATCTACAATCTTCAATATCTAAACATTTGATTGCAAACCAATCAATTATGTTTCGTAAAACAAACACAAAATAATATATTTCAACGGAAATTTGTTAATTGATATTTGTAAAGAGAAAATTATACACAACTAGTGGCTTGAACGGGCCAAAGCTCCTAAACTTTCTCCAATACTCTGCCTCATTTGATTTTCATGCTGAGGAAAATATAACATTATAGGAAGGGTCGTATGTTTTAATGTAAACGTTTTCAAATTCCTATGCTGTTCCTCTGGGGGATGTTTTACGTAATTTCTCGTTAGTAGGGTAAGAAGGACACTCCGACACCAGGAGGGACAGGAGGGACGCCCCCCCCCCCCACGAGGTCTCGTCTGTGACACTTTGCGAATTTTTTTTTTGCGAACTTTTTTGCAAACTTTTTTTGCGAATTTTTTTTTTTGCGAATTTTTTTTTTTGCGAATTTTTTTTTTGCGAAATTTTTTTTTTTTTGCCAATTTTTTTTTTTTGCCAAATTTTTTTTTTTTTTTTTTTGCGAAATTTTTTTTTGCGAATTTTTTTTTTTGCGAATTTTTGTTGTTGCGAATACTAACCTAACCTAACCTAACCTAACCTAACGTAACGTAACCTAACCTAACCTAACCTAAGGTAACCTAACCTAACCTAACCTAACGTAACCTAACCTAACCTAACCTAACCTAACCTAACCTCGGATCAGATTTCTGATTGCAGATTCTTGTTCGTCTAGTCGAGCCGAGTCATTTGAGTACCCACATCGTACACTTTGGATGATGTTTACAAAAAAGGGGCCCGCACCACACTTTTGACCTTTTTTTTGCATTTTTGGAATCTCCTCGTCAAGCCGAGTATTCTCAGTACCCACATGACATACTTTGGATAATTAATACAAGAGTTGAACAGGGTAACGCTACAACCAACAGAGCTAGCCCATCAGCGCTTGCGGTCAATTGAACTAACATTGAATGCAAATTTTAAGGAGAATATAATTGCAATGCTTTGAACATATACTGCAAAGGGGGGTGTATCGATACACCCCCCTTCAAGTACTCTGCACCGAGGCAGCTGTTCGCACAACCGACTGACGCGTCCAGTCTACTGTCTGGGAATGCGGATGTTGTAATTTGATACCTCGACTGGAGGGTGCAGGTGTTCACACAAAAAACCGACAAGTTGAGACCTGTCTGGGAATGCGGATGCTGTAATTTGATACCTCGACTGGAGGGTGCAGGTGTTCACACAAAAAACCGACAAGTCGAGACCTGTCTGGGAATGCGGATGCTGTAATTTGATACCTCGACGGGAAGACGGCTGACCCTTCTAGGAACCCATAATAGTCCGCCCGTATCGAGTTCCATTAGAGCAGGGTGGTCTTTACCCCAGACAGCGGTTGAGAGTTTTTGCCCCGACCTTCTCCGAAATCCATTAGTGGGGATAGTCACCCACATCACCAACCCTCCTTCAGTTCAGTTCGAGAGTTCAGTGCGTGAAGACGTGTTAGTCCGATCCTGTTCCGTTCTACGCGATTTGTGTTAGTTGCTGATTATCATCATTTGCGATTAGCGATTTGCGTAAAGCACCTTTGAACAATTTAAAACGTACGTGTTGTGCTGTATTGTTTGTGATTATCAAAACTTATAATCCATATTAAAGATGAACGCCACACACGTTTGTACCATTTGTGGTTGTATTTTCGTGCGTAGAAACAATTTGGTGCAACACCACATCAGATTCCACGGCTTGAGACCACAACTACCACCACCAACACCAACGCAGCAAGGTACGTTTTTTGCGTTGCATTATTGTTTTAATCAGACCTAAATGTTAGTAATATAGGAATACGTTATGCAATATAACCGCAGAGTGATACTATTATTTTTATTTAACAGCTTTAACTATTTAGCGCGAATAGAGAACTCTTTGTTTTTTAAATTTAAAATTACATGAATATATCAATATAATTTAATTGTAATAACTTATGTTATTGCTCGCCCCATCAAGCCAAGTCATCAGAGTACCCACATTACATACTTTAAAAAAAAGGTAGGTGTTAAACATTTCACAATCTAATCGTTTTGTGCGTTTGCAGATGGAGTAGCTGCATGTCGAGCCACATTCGTAGACCGGGGAGCTTTAGAGCGTCACATGGAAGCGAATCACCGAGTCATTCCACCCCGGCAGGTGATTGATGCTCCGCAGACGACTGCCGGTGTCAATCAACACTCCGTTGAAGGTGAGAATCCACATTAAAATAACTTTTTCCCCTTGAAACTAATTACCTTTTTTTATAATTATTTAACTAGGTACATGAAGAAGAAGAAGGAGACCGTGACAACTGGTGTACTATTGATTTAATTGCTAGGGGGGAGATTTTCGCTCCCCCTAACACATAATGGGTTAGGGGGAGATTTTCGCTCCCCCATACGTCAGGAATTGTTGAAGACTAGAACAAGAATGAGCCCGTGACAACTGGTGTACTATTGATTTAATTGCTAGGGGGGAGATTTTCGCTCCCCCTAAAACATAATGCTTCTTTAGGGTTGGCGCAGCTCAATATTGCAGCTACATCCTTAGCCTTGAACCCCGAATCATGAATGTAGACAAACAGTACAGAAGATTACATTCCCTGTTTGAAAATTGATATTTTTAATTAACAACTCCATTTTGAAATGTGATTCTCGAGAGAGGGGAATTTGTATCTTTAGTTATCCTAATCTGTTTTTTATTTTTATTTTCAGGTGAAGGACCGGGTCCTGACCACCACACCTGCCATGAATGCGGTCGCCGTTTCCGTCGTGAAATACACCTGCGTCGACATGTGGATTCGGTACACAGCAGAGTCCGCAGGTTCATATGCGGCACATGCGGCGCCGAATTTAAGAGGGAAGACAACCTGCATCGACACACCATGCAATTTCACGGTGATGGTCAAGAACGGAGATTCCCTTGCTCATACTGCGGTCAGGATTTCAACACGGGGTTCAACAAGGACCATCATGAGCGGTTCTCTTGCCCGATCATGAAGGACCTGATCCTGAACCGAGTGGCTATGGTGCAGGACGAACCCCAGCCAGGAACCAGCACGGAGCCACAACCTGGAAAGAGCACACACCCGCAACCCGATGATGTTGAGATGACTGGAGCAGGACAGTCAAGCCCCGTATTCTCAATCATTCAACGGGGTTTTCGCAACCGCCTCTTAACCTACCGTCTGCAGCGACCGATGGAGAATCTCGTCACAATCGGAGAAGTGATGGCGTTGTTGATTGTTAGCCTTACGGAGTTGCTTGAGAACACCTTGGCGAAACACCGCAGCATTAAGGTCAACTTGAAGCTGGAGTGTGAATTCCAAAATATTCACAACAACACCTGCCTGCGCAACTTCAAGACGAAGATGACTCCGCTGACGGTGACCTCGGACCTGAACCAGTACATCACAACAGCTTTTGCGAAGCTTATCAGAGAGAAGGCTGAGTGTGATCATATCGGCTCCGGGTGGACATACCTTCGCGTTCGTGATTTGGAGGTCGGCATCAACGAATACACTCCTCTAGGTGAAGATGGTCGAGCTTGGCTCCCACTGCCTACGTCTCTGGAGAACACCCAAGCAGTCGTCAACGTATTGAACGCCGATGAGCGGTGTTTTATGTATGCGGTCCTGGGAAAGTTTATTCAAGATCACCCTAAAAGACCGGCATCGTACACCGACGACATCATCGCCCGATACGATTGGACCGGCCTTCAATTCCCCGTTGCTCTGAAGAGTATCAAGACGTTTGAGCGGACAAACAACATCAGCATCAACGTCTATGGTATTGATCGCACGTGCGTGGGTCAGAAACCTGACGGACGACCAAAGTATCAGGACACCGTCTTCCCCTTGAAGATTTGTAGGCAGGAGCGTGAAGACCATTGCGACCTTTTGTACGTGACAACGGACGGTGATAGTCACTACGCCTACATCAAAGACCTTGGTCGACTGATCCGTCCCCAGCTTACAGCACATATGGGCAGGATATTCATCTGTAAGCGGTGCTTCGCGCACTTTGATAACCGTCCGAACAAGCTCGGTCTGACGGGTGCACAGCGTCTGGAGGAGCATAGGCGATACTGCTCCGCTTCAGCCCCTATTCGCATGGATACGCCGAAGAAGACAGAAATCAAATTCAGCCATCCAGAGTTCACCCGACGCGAGCGTTTCACCATCTACGCGGACTTTGAGTGTGCTCTACTGCCGACCGCGGAGATGGATGAACAAGTGGATGAACCGCACGGAGGAGTAGCCACCCACATCCACATCCCATACGCCTTTGCGTACCAGATTATCGACTCGTACGGACTTGAGGAGTTCGAGCCTCGTGTCTACTTCGGGGATGATGCGTCAAAGACATTTATGGAGATGTTGAAAGCTGATGTTGAGCGATTGTGGAACTTCCTGTACGAAGCAAGAAATCTGCGCCCTGTCCTGACCCCAGCGGAAACGATGCAGTACAACTCGACAGCGAATTGCTACCTCTGCGGATCGGCATTTTCAAGCGAAGACCCAAAGGTTCGTGATCACAACCACGCGCCGCCCTACGAGTTCCGTGGCGCTGCGCACAGATCATGTAACCTACGCTACAGGGAGCAGCGAGTAGTCAACTGCTACTTCCACAATCTCTCCAACTACGACGCTCACTTCATAGTGCGGGAGTTGGCGGTCGACCCTGGTGATGTTGAGGTGTTGGCTCACACGGAAGAGCGGTACATCGCTTTCACGAAGCGGTTCCTGTTCGACCGAGCAGCGGCACCGGTTGGGATGCAAGGGCGTGGAAAAAGACAGCCAGGATTCAGAGTCAGGTTCCTCGACACCTACAGGTTCCTGGCTTTGAGCCTCGCCAGCCTCGCAGCCGCACTTCCACCAGCTCAACTCTTGGAGACGAGGAAGAGATTCCCCGAAGACCACCTCTTCGATCTAGTCCGTAGGAAAGGCGTGTTCCCGTACAACTTTGTAACGTCGAACGCCGTATTGGAAGATACTACGGAACTGCCTCTGCAGCGAGATTTCCACAACGACCTGACCCTGGAGGACATAACGGATGCAGACTACGAGCATGCTCGCAACGTGTGGGAAACCTTCGGTTGTAGGAACCTCAAGGACTACGCTGAGAAGTACCTGCGCTGTGACATTGCGCTGTTGACTGACGTCTTTGAACGCTTCAGGGACACGTCGATGGCTGAATACGAACTAGACCCTGCGCACTACTACACCCTACCGTCATACGCCTGGGATGTCATGTTAAGGACCTGTCGAGTGGAGCTTGATACGATACAGGACTTTGATATGTACCTCTTCTTCGAGCAAGGCATCAGAGGAGGTATTTCCCAGGCGATCACCAGACACGCCAAGGCCAACCATGATGGATGTCGCCCTGAAGATCGACGACCTGAAGAGCCAACGAATCACCTGCTATACTTGGACGCCAACAACCTTTACGGTTGGGCCATGTCCCAGTGTCTTCCACAGGGGCACTTCCAATGGCTCAGCCGCGAGGAGATCGCGTCCCTGGACATTGCAGCGTTGGACCCCGAAGGACCCACCGGCTATGTCTTGGAAGTTGACCTTCGCTACCCAGCCCACCTGCACGACCTTCACAAGGATCTCCCGTACTGCTGCGAGACCAAACGTCCGCCAGGAGGGAAATTCAAGAAGCTCGTTACGACTCTGGATGACAAGAAGAACTACATCTGTCATTACAGAATCCTGCAACAGGCGCTGGAAAACGGACTGGAGCTTGCGAACGTGCATCGCGTCATCTCGTTCCGTCAGTCTCGGTGGTTAGAGAGCTACATCCTAATGAACACCGAACTGAGGAAGAAGGCCACGACCAAGTTTGAACAAGACTTTTTCAAGCTTATGAACAATGCGGTCTTTGGCAAGACGATCGAGAATGTTCGCAAGCGAATGAACTCTAAACTGGTGTGTACGCCGGAGATGTTCAGGAAGTACGTGGCCAAGTCAAACTTCCTGGACCGAACCTACTTCAACGATGACGTCGCCATTGTACACATGTCGAAAGTCAATATCGTCCTGGACAAACCGCTCTACGTCGGAATGTGTGTCCTCGATCTGAGCAAGTGGCTCATGTACGACTTCCTTCGAAAGATGAAGAACCGCTACGGCGATCGTCTGAAGGTCGACTACATGGACACTGACAGCTTCGTGTTCGACGTCCAGACTGAAGATGTTTATAAGGACATGTTGGAGCACCTGGACGATTTTGACACTAGTGCGTACCCCCAGAACCATCCCTGCTACAGCCCCATCAACGCAAAAGTCATCGGAAAGTTTAAGGATGAAGCGAACGGACTTCCGCTGCTCGAGTACCTCGGTCTTCGCTCGAAACTATACTTCATGGATATAGTCGAGTTCGAGGAGAGGACTGAAGATGACGAGTTGCAGGTCATGACGGTGAAGCGCGCCAAGGGAGTCGCTAGAGGTGTTGTAAAACACAATCTAACCTCTGACGACTATCGGGAATGCCTCTTCAATGGCGTGTTGAAGAGAACCATCAACACCAGGTTCCAGTCCCGAAACCACCGCGTCTTCACAGTTCAAGTCGACAAGCTATCCTTGAGCTGTAACGATGACAAACGCTACATCCTTCCGGACGGTGTAAACACACTGCCTTGGGGACATGTTGACGTGCCACCTCAGCCCGAAGACATCCCTCAAGACGATGAAGATGCGGAGGATGAGGAGCGTTGAGTGGTTGTGTCATATTACCAAAGACCCTGACTTGACTTGTAAATTTCCGATTTTGCTAAACCTAGTCATTAGTTTGTATCGAGTCTCGTAAAACTTAGAAATGTGCTCCTTTGTTCTTTTTGTTCTAGTCGTTAGTTTGTGTCGAGTCTCGTTTTTGCTAGCCAAACACAAATGTTTAGGAGCACATACTCAATGTAAAATATATATATATAAGGTGTGTAAATAAATAGCCAAATTGTTCGTATATACGTTTGTCTTTTTTTTCTCCCCTCACATAGTCTTAAGATTCAAAAGTAAACTACCAATTCAAATGTCTGACTACTTGCTAAAAGTGTAATTGCTAAAGGAGGCGAGGATATGAATGTTACTTTAGAATCATTGTATGATAGGTATGTCCAAAATTGGGTCAGACCTAGTGTTTTCACCAACACGCAAGGGGGGTGAAAGGGGGGTGTATCGATACACCCCCCTTTCACCAACCCTTTGCAGTATGTGTTCAAAGCATTACATTCATCTTTTACGTCAAAATTTGCATCCAATATCTGTTTTGCTCGTTCAATACGTGTCTGTCTGACTAATTGCTAAAAGTAAATACTAAAGGAGGCGAGGATGGGAAATAATAAGAATGTTTCTTTTTTATTCTGAGTACACAACTAGTTTATTGATAAAAATGCAAAATTTCAAAACTCAATTGGTATACATTTGTGCAAAGAGTCTTCTGATCAGTGCATCGTTGTGGCCGACAGAAGAGTGTTCAAAGAGCTGCACAAAGTCCTTCATCTTCATGCCGTAGTGGGTGCGGCAGTACAGGAATACAAGGCAGTATTGACCGCAGACCAGAGTGTTGTCACTTTGAAGGCGATGCTCGTTGTACAGGTAGCGACGAGCGTTGCGTCTCAGGAATCCTTGGTAGAATTGAAGATGTGGCGGTTGACCGTAGCTGTCAAAGAATTCAATTATTCCTCCTCCTTTGTTAAGGTAGAAAGCGACCCAGTGAGTGCCGTCTTCATTGTGTGGATCAGTGTTCACAATCATAGCAGTAGATGGTGAAATATAATGGGGCAATTGATCCGCAGCGTAGACACCAACATTCTGTACGGGCAGTTTAGCCATACACTTTTTTATCTCTAAGGTATTCATTCTACTGTGTCGACGCCACAGTCAGTAGTAGGAGTAGTAGTGCTAGTAGCAAAACAAAAGCAGGAACTGGTATCACTCTCACCATCGTCAGCGTAATCATCAGCGTCAGCGATATTTGTACTTAGTTGTAACCAACTGCGTAATGTGATGCAATTGGCTAGAGCGCAACGTGTGTGAGCTGTTCTGTGGTGGCGGCATCGCACTGCGTTTGTTGATAGTAGACTGTTGATTGACGATAGTGATCCGCAGCCAATATCGTTGATATCCATGACATTAGTAGTACAGTGATCCGTGATGAAATTGTATCGTACAAACTCTTTTTTCTCAGCACCTTTGACGTAGACAATCGGTCGTTTGGCGATACATGCACGTAACTTTTCCTCTAGCACATGATACCAGATATCACCTTGGTCCCATTCCAATCCGTGACAGTGTTTTGTGAGCCAATAGCTTTCACGCAGTTTCTCTTGTGATAGGAAATCTCGACTGAATGGTGATTTGGCGATATGATGCATTAGCAGTGTTCCACTGACCAATTCCAAGACGCACACTTCCTTCAGAATGTAGTCATTTGTGTTGTCCTTGAAACATTGAAAATCCACAATAATTGGAGATGCTGAATTTTTACGCGGTACTCTGCATAAACGATCCATCTTGTGCGAATGTTGGTTGTAGACTGAGGAGGAGGACGCCGCTGCCGACGATCTAACCGCCAAAGTCCACAGACACGTTGCGATGACGATCGATTTCGATGACGTTGTCAAACTCTGCGTATACCAGACAGTTGACAGTCTCTGTGAGCCCCGTGTCGAAAGCAATCTCCATACGCACACTGCCGTTGCGCACTAGGTTCCAATGAGTCGTGTCGCTTGCTGACATATCAGGTGTTAGATCGAATGCCATCAGACAGTATCCATCGTCGTAATCGTCTCTATTTATGAGATTACCAGCATCGCTAAAGTGTATGCCGGAGCCTGAAAACAGACTGTGATACGCCATCACGTATTTTCCCTTGCCGGTTTCGTAGTGTGGTTGTAGCGGTTTGGACGGCACTTGTTCACCGTCCACGTACAGCGAGAAGTAGTTGGTTTTGAAATTTTGAAAGTTAAATGGATTCTTTTTTAAATCGCCATTATAAGCGGCGTTGGTGACCAGTCCGACAATGATTCGTTTCGGCACTTGACCTAGAAACACATTGTCCAAAGTTTTGCTCCTCACTCCAAACGGCAGTGTGAATGTTTTCAATTCCACTCTAGTGATTGGGTATTTAGCTGTGCCGGTCTGAAGCGTCTTGCTGTGCGCCAACAGTACAGTGGGGCTAACTTTACACCTTCGTATCCAGAGATTCGCATCAACAATGTGCACCTTGTAGTCACCATCATCCGACATAATGGAGAAGGAATCTTTTGATCGGATCAGTTTAAAACGCAGTTCCACACCGTTCAACAGGAACTTGTTCTGATTACACATGTCCACATGTAGGCGACCGAGCATATCGATTTCACGACTTTTATTTGTCATTTTTCGTCTCGCCTTTAGTCCGTCGTTATCGTCCAGAGTATTGTCCATATAGCCGGCGTCATCCGCGTTCCACAGTCCACATGTTAAATGTGATTTCCTAGCATCATAGCCGTAATTCATCAACGTTTCGATATACGCTCGATATGCATAAGTGTTGTTTTGTGGTGTGACCAGTTTCTGATTCATACTCATATCGACTTGACTGAATAACGTGTGCAGCCAATTGTTGACTGGGCCAATTTTGTTCGATTCATCGGCATCTGCGATTGCCGCTCCTGTCGACTTGACAATAGACGCTGTAACTTCCAACATTGTTTGCGAAAGATCGGTGTATTCTTCGCCGTTGCCGGGCACAACAAACTCGATGGGCGAATCATCAGTCAGTGTGGAGATTGGTTTGTACTGAATCCATTTGCCGCTCTCGATACTGGTCTGCGTCGGCGGTAGGGAGAATAAGTCCAATTCCGTCTTGACGCATTCACACGACTTTTGATGTAGAAACGACATTGCTAGCGTGTGTGTTAATTGAATATATCACGTACGGAAGTTCTCCTTACTGCTTTCCTCGTCTGCCTCGTCTTCTTCCTAACTGTCCTTCTCTTCTTGCTGCTGCTCTTGGATGACGACGACGACCTTCCTCGAAGGAGTTTCGTCAAAGACTGCGGTGTGACACGACGGCCGCCGAACATGGCGCGCTTCGCGTTCCTCTTACGCGAGAGTCTCGCGTTAGTCTTTCGCGCAGGAGTAGCGCGTCGGTGTTTCGCGGTATTCTTTCGCGTTACGCGACGGTGTTTCGCGCGAGAGCCGCCGCCGCCACTTAGCACACGTTGAAGTTTGCCGTCTGCCCTGCGTTTTAGCGAGTCTGTAAACTGGCTGAAATGATCTCTAGCGGCTTCTTTGGGATCCCGCTGGTGCATGGCCATGTCGCCCAAGAATCCAACACCGGATTTCAACGCCTCTTTGGCCACAGCAGAGGCTCCCGACTTGAGCAGCGGTGTGATGGTGCGGAACATACCGCCTAGGAAACTGCCAATTCCATGTCCGCGCTGGTAGGGTGCACCGCGAAATACCCTATCGATACTGCCGCCGGTCTGCTGCAACTGTTGGCGACGGTAGTAAGCCAAGTAGGGATCGTTTGTATTCATAATTGCTGAGCTACTCTTTTGAAATGAAGCTTCACGTACGACGTCCCAAAGAGGAATGACGCTTTTTTACTAGCGTGATCCCTTAGGTCAATATCGATCGTTTCAAATGTTCCTTTCATAACTGGCGCATAATGAGGACTGATGAAATGCACAGTCTTATGCGCGCCGTGTGTGTAGTTATCTCTGTCAATGTTGATAATCTTCAAAAGCGACGCTGTAGTGTCGCCAATCAGCTGCGGTTCAATCAGATCACAATACACGTACAAGTGTGTCGGCAGTCCCATAGTCAGATTTGGTGGCCATATCGCTGTGAGGTCATTTGTCAAAACGTTCTCGTACGGATCGAAACCCAACTGGAGAGACAGCGCTTCGGTGAAATGCACTTTGCTTATACCGTCCACCATTGTCGTGATCTTGACTCTGTCCTGCTCTTTGTCATACTCAAAGTACAAGTACTGGGTTACATCCTTCGCTTTATTGATCATTTTCAATAAATCGGTTATGTTCTTGTAATAACCGGGTTTCATCTTTAGCATAATGTGCTCGACGCTGAGTGTGACGGGAATACTCGGCAGAATGAGTTTATAGTCGAGCCAAATACACGATTCCTCGTCCACAGTCATAAAGGAGCATGGATAATGCGCTTCGACCAAAGCCATCTCCCACTCGCCATCGCCTTCTAATCGAATTTGTCTCGGCAGATGTGTAGTGTACTTGGACACTGTGTTTTTTGGAAAATAATCCTTTGAGCTGTTGCTGGGCAATGTCAAATAGAACTGGTTGCTATTAGGCATTTTGCAAATCTTGCGCTCCTACCCAAGAATTGAACTCGTCTCCGTAACCTGCCCACTTGACGAAATAACGCTTACTGCGACCGCGACCCTTAGCGGCTAGTATTTCAGCAATCTTGAACAGATGGTCGTTGTATATTGTCACTTTTTGTAATTCGTATTCGTAAAACTGACCAGTCACTTGTTCACCGTTGAGATCCGCCAAAGTGTACATTGGTAGAGGCATCAATGTGTTTACACGACGCACCACAAACACTTCTTTACTCCAATTAGTCTCGTAGCCTTTTGCGAATGTGCCCTTCTCCTTAGATATGCGCACTGTGGTGCCAACTGTCAGTTTTGCCTTAACACGACGCGGTATCTTACCGAACATGCGACGCCATACCTGATGCAATATTCGCTTATTGTCGACAGTCACATCGACTGGCCGTATTCTGTTGCCTAGACTCTTGTGAGCGCTGTTGTTGTATGCGCTAACCAGTTTGTCCAACACATCTACGTAACGATATGTGTTTTTGTAAGTCAAATATCGCCACATGCGCGTTTTCAAAGTGCGATTCACGCGTTCCACTACGGCCGCTTTAACATCTGGGTTTTGTGTAGTGACATAGATGATTCCGTATTGTTTGAATAACCTTTTCGTCTTGGCACCGGTGAATTCAGTACCTTTGTCGGTTTGTAAACAGCGAGGTGTATCGGTCGCTTCGGCAAATATCTCCTCGAAAGCGTTGGCCACTTCAGCTCCTTCTTTCCGCCTCAACGTCCGCACATACAGGTGTTTGCTAAACACGTCTATTACAGTCAGTAGGTAGTTGACGCCGTCGTTGTGTTTACTAAGACCACGCATATCGTTCAAGTCCGCTTGCCACAATTCAAATGGACCATACACTATGTAAGGATTGCGCGGGAAACGCTTGCGTGCCGGTTTGTGCAATGTGTAAGTGTCCTGTGTTTGTAACCATTCAATCACTTTGCGTTTTGAAACTGGTTTTGCAGCTCGCGCTAAAGGAGCTACACCACCATACGACGAAGGTTCGATGGGATTGTAATACAAACGCTCCATAATACTGAAAACCTATCCTGTGTACGTTTCCCACTTGTCCAAATTTGACGACGGCTTGTTTCTAGTTAGAAGATCAAACTGCCCTGTCGGTGTAGATGTTACACGTTTTCCTCTTGCCGATCGAAGACGATTTACTAGAGGTGTTCTCAGTATTGATTCAGTTGATGTGTCTTCCACGTCATCGTCTGATCCTTCTCCTCCTGTGAATGATGATCGATATTCGGCATTTATTTCCTTTAGTGCTCTTAGATTATTCATATAGTCCTTTGGAACGTTCATCGCTTTCAATGCGATGAGTACTTCCCGCCATCCTGGCGGTATGTAATCACGCATACGCACCTTTACTATGCAATTTAAGATATCCACTAGATTTGAGTCTGGGATTTTTACACCGTTGATGTACACTGAATAGCCACTGTCCCAACTGATTAAGCTGCCGTCACGTTTCATGAAACGTAAAAGATTGCGGGCATCAGATCTGTAAGTTTTGGAAAACGTTTCCACAATCTCTTCCACTGGACCACCTTCCGCAGCGGGGTGCGCTCGTTGACTATGTTCAATCCCACCCGTCTCCACGATTGGTATGCTAATCGGTTGGCGTCTATTCTCTGCAATATGCAAGAAGCGATGTAACGCCTGTTTGTACAATTTCCACTTTTCACTATCGTCCATACGTTTGTTATTCAATATTTGTTGCATCTCCGCGTCGAGGCTGTTTTCACTGGATAGATTAGTCGGTCTGTTATCCGTAGCATTTGATTGCAGTCGATCAATCAACTCTTGCGGCACAACTACCATCTTCTTTGCATGTTCCATTTCTGTGCTAATGGCTAGCTACTTTTCTAAAGTGTAACTTCACGCACGACGTTCCAAAGTGGAATGGCAAATGATTACCAATGTTATCTCTTAAGTCAATTTCCACACTGTCAAAAGATCTATTCATAACAGGCACATAGTGCGGATCGATGAATGATGTTGATTTATGCAATCCGTATACATAAGTAGACGTGGATATATTGACAATTTTCAATAACGGTGCGACTGTATCGCCGACCATCTGCGGCTCGACTAAATCACAATACACGTACATGTGTGACGGTAAGCCAAGACGAATGTTGGGCGAACGGATGCTTTTGTTAACTGCATCACCTTCCAGCGTCAATTCATTCGGATCGAACCCCAATTGAAGCGCTAACGTTGGACTTAATGTAATTTTTCCAACATCAGTTCCCATCGATACTTCAATGAATTTGTTGTATGAGTTTTCAACGGTGAACTTTACACCAAAAGTAATCGCTAGTTCTTGTGAATTGATATGATCACACAATTCTTGAATATTTGCGTAATCACCAGTCTTCAATTTAATTCTGTGGTTTTGTTTTGGAGTAGCAGACACTACCGGTGTTACATCGGCAGTGCTGTCCATAACCCGCGCCAACGCTTCTATGTTCACTTTTGCTTCCTCTTGCGGTTGTATGCAAATGTCAATTGTTTCGTCATTACCGACAGATAGAAATGTCATTGGATAGTGCGCTTCCACAAGTGCAATTTCCCAGTCGCCAGCGTCCAGTTGAATAGCTCTCGGCAAATGTGTTATATAATTTGCAACTGTATTTTTCGGATAATACTGCATCGAACTGTTGCTGGGCAGTGTCAAATAGAACTGATTGTTGATGCCAGCCATTTTTATCTACTCAGTGCTGCTTGTAGTACTGCGCTCAAAAGTAATGGTATAAAGATTCCACCGCCTTTTTGTATGAGATACTTTCGTTTCTTTGACCAGCCTTCGCCGCGTTTCACCAATCTACGTAGCGTCGCCTTGTGTTTGCTTGGCTGACTTTTACTCTTCTTCGCCAGAGGAACGTTACCTCGCAACACGTTGTATGCGCACTCACACACTGAGCGAATGCGGCTCTTGTCACACACCTTTAACAGTGCCTTCCGCTCCTTGGGTGTTGCGTGTATGAAAGCCGTAAGCAGAGCTGCGTCCTTCCGCAAGCACGACATGATTACTACTGATGGCGAAATTACCTTTTCTTTGGCAAGTACACATAGTTGGTAGAATCGTCTGGAAATATGCAACTTCGTATTCGCATATTCTCGTCTGTTGATTGTTTCAAGTCTATCAGTAGGTAGCCGTGTGGATTCCTCGTAGCGTCAGCGTACGCCTCCTCGATGAATTTCGGGCTGTCTGGATATATTTGTCTGGCCAAGTACCTAATCTGAACTCTATCTCTAGGATTCTTAAAACACACAATGTAATGCGCATTCAGTGAGATGTCCCTCTGCCCGCGTCCTTGATGAAACAAATTTTGTGTAATGAAAAACACACTAATGTTGCGATGATGGCAACCTTTTGTGAAAAGATCCACCACACGGTTGTCGGCCTCACGCATCATATCGTCTATAATCACAAGTATCGGCTCGTTACCAGAAAAATCCTCCAAGTTTGGTAGACCTTCTACGTGGTTAATGGTGTCATTTTTCGGATCACCACCACCACCACCACCACCACTACCATAATGCCAGTTTATACTGGTAAATGGTGTGTCACACATTTCTGTAATGTGTTTTATAAACTTTGACACAAACTGTGACTTGCCACAACCCGAAGGTCCCGCCACAATGGCTGAGAACGGATGTTTCCACATCAAGCCCATGATTACTACTGAGCTACTAAACACCTCACAGTTACCATACTCACACTCTTAAACTTACTACCAAAGGACATTTTTGGGGTTAAGTGAAATAAATAACACAGTGGTTATGTTCTGAACGTGACTATAAGTATTGACTACGAAAACTAATTTACAAAGGTATTAACAAAATCTTCAAGTCTTGCTTTACATAAACTCCAACGGTGTGAATCTGCTATTGGAACCCCTAGGGCTGCGCTTCACCAAGCGAAGGCGTTCTCCAAACCCGCTGTTGTAGCGCTCGATGTCGGTGTTGCTCAGGACCTCGTTGAAGCGCCTAGGCAGGTAGACTCGCAGAAAGAAGTCATCCCCGACCTGCCCCTCCAGGATCACGATGATTGTCTCGCCAAAGGGTGTAGTGGCTCGCTCCATCGCAGTGATGAGATAGCCGCATTCCTCTCGGAGATCGGCTATCCTGGTGTAGAGCGGAGAGTCAGACTTGCAGTTGTTGAGGGTAGCTCTAAGGTCCGCGGTTGCTGCAGTGCCGTTCACGCCCGGAAACTCTAGCTTGAAAGTGCTGCTGCTCGACATCTCTAGTAGTAGTTGGAGTAGGTCTATGTGAGGTGGTGGTCTGGTGGCGAATGGTGTTCAATCGGGCGGGGCCCCGCCTTATAAACCCTCGCCGCCATTTTCTTCTACGTGGGTGGTCCGAAGGGTCGGGCGCAGGTGTTCACACAAAAAACCGACTCGTCGAGACCTGTCTGGGAATGCGGATGCTCTAGTTGAATGCCGGCGCCACTCGTTGTTTCTTCCTCACAGCGCGCTTCTTAGGCGTTGGCTGCGAAACTGCACTGCGTTGTGTAACAGTTTGAGTTAAGCCTGTAATTTTCGGTACTCCTGTTGATTTATAGATCCACATGTTTTCCACTTTATCAACTACTTGTTTAACACTTTGGTGCATATCACCATCTTTGTCCAAAAATAAACCGCACATGAACACCATATCTGTACCATCGTACATTTCCATTTTCAATAAAATTTGTCCTTTGTTTCCCGGGTTTTGAACTGCGAAAGTATTCCCATCGTCCATCCATGACACTATGGGAGAATCATCTGTTGGTTTTGGTACCCATCCTGGTTTCTTGGTTTCCACTTCGATGGGAGTTGGCCTCCTTCGTCTCTTGCAGGCAGTGGTCGGTTTTACAAATGACGACTGAGGTGATGTCAATGTCTGATCACTAGCATTATTGTTCATAACCTCAATCTCCTGAATAAACGATTTGATATAGTCGTCCGCAGAAGCGTAAGCGTCCATGTTCACGTCCTTACCGTGTGACTTCAACCGTACTACTGACTGGTGGTGCGTCTGCTCACCCTTGAAGTAAACTGTACGCACTCGCTGTCAGACAATATTTCTGTTTGGCGTTCGCTTTTATTCACCCGCTGAAGTCAACTGTTACGTTACGGTGACGATCGATCTCGATGACGTTGTCCAGTTCGGCGTACACTATACAGTTGACGGTCTCGGACAACGCTTTGGAGAATCCGATTTCGATACGTAGATTACCGTTGCGCAGGAGATTCCAGTGACTCGACTCAGCCGCGGACATGTCCGGTGTCAAGTCGAACGCCATAAGACAATTACCGTACGGATAGTCACCTCTCTTGATCTCATTACCTGCGTCGGAGAACTGGATTCCGGTGCCAGTGACCAATGTGTAATAAGAGAGTATATACGTCTCACTGTTCAATGTGTAAACGGGCTGTAACGGTTTGGCCGGTACTTGTTCACCGTCCACGTACAATGCGAGATAATTCATATCGTAGTGTTGAAAGTTGTAGGGATTCTTCTTGAAATCTCCGTTGAACGCAAGATTACTGACCAGTCCAATTATCACACGTTTCGGTAACTGACCGAGAAATGCGCTGTCTAAAGCTTTACTCATTATACCGGAGGGTAGTGTGAAGGATTTCACTTCTACACGCGTGATCGGATACTTGGCCGTGCCGGTCTCGAGAGTTTTGCTGTGCGCCAACAATACGCTCGGATTGATCTTACATCGACGTACGAAAAGACTAATCTCTTTAATTGTCACCTTGTAGGTAGTTAGCGTTTTGGACATTATACAAAACGAGTTTCTGGATCTGTTAAGTTGCAATCGCATCTCGACACCGTTCAACATGAATTTGTTCTGATTGCACAGATCGATGTGCAATCGACCGACCATATCGCAAACATCGCTTTCTTTCGTGTGATCGCGACGCTTTTTCAATCCCTCGTTCAATTCGTCACAATCGTCCATTAGTCCGGCCGAATCTCCAAAAAACAGCTCGCTAGTCAGGTGCGAATTCTTCGCACTACATCCGTAGTTCAATAGGTTTTCCAAGTAGGCACGGTAAGCGTACGTGTTGTTTTGTGGTGACACCAGTTTATGATTGAGATAGAGATCCACTTGACTGAATATCGAGTGGAGCCAATTGTTCACCGGGCCCACCTCTTTAGCAGGTTGCCCACCGTCAGCTTTAGTGTCGTCCTGTTTCACAATAGCGGCTTTCACGTGTAATAACGTTTGTGTCAGGTCCGTGTACTCGTCACCGTGACCGGGTATTACAAACTCTATTGGCGAATCGTCCGTCAGCGATGAGATCGGTTTGTATTGAACCCATTTACCGCTCTCGATGCTGGTCTGCGTAGGCGGTAACGAAAACAAGTCCAGTTCAGTCTTCACACATTCACACGATTTCTGATGAATAAACGACATTGTTATCGAATTAATGTAGACGTCCGTCTTCGAAGAAGTCTATCAAGAGACTGTGGCGTATCGCGACCCGCGCACCGCTTAGGGGGAGATTTTCGCTCCCCCTAACACATAATGGGTTAGGGGGAGATTTTCGCTCCCCCATACGTCAGGAACTGTTGAAGACTAGAACAAGAATGAGACCGTGACAACTGGTGTTCTGTTGATTTAATTACTAGGGGGAGATTTTCGCTCCCCCTAACACATAATGGGTTAGGGGGAGATTTTCGCTCCCCCATACGTCAGGAATTGTTGAAGCCAAAAACAAGAATGATGCTGTGGGTGTTTGACAACTGGTGATTTATTGCTCGGAATTCGATACGGGAGGACTATAATGGGTTCCTGGAAGGGTCGCGTCGCCCTCCCGTCGAGGTATCAAATTACAGCATCCGCATTCCCAGACAGGTCTCGACTTGTCGGTTTTTTGTGTGAACACCTGCACCCTCCAGTCGAGGTATCAAATTACAACATCCGCATTCCCAGACAGTAGACTGGACGCGTCAGTCGGTTGTGCGAACAGCTGCCTCGGTGCAGAGTACTTGAAGGTATATGCAGTATATGTTCAAAGCATTGCAATTATATTCTCCTTAAAATTTGCATTCACTGTTAGTTCAATTGACCGCAAGCGCTGATGGGCTAGCTCTGTTGGTTGTAGCGTTACCCTGTTCAACTCTTGTATTAATTATCCAAAGTATGTCATGTGGGTACTGAGAATACTCGGCTTGACGAGGAGATTCCAAAAATGCAAAAAAAAAGGTCAAAAGTGTGGTGCGGGCCCCTTTTTTGTAAACATCATCCAAAGTGTACGATGTGGGTACTCAAATGACTCGGCTCGACTAGACGAACAAGAATCTGCAATCAGAAATCTGATCCGAGGTTAGGTTAGGTTAGGTTAGGTTACGTTAGGTTAGGTTAGGTTAGGTTACCTTAGGTTAGGTTAGGTTAGGTTACGTTACGTTAGGTTAGGTTAGGTTAGGTTAGGTTAGGTTAGTATTCGCAAAAAAAAAAAAATTCGCAAAAAAAAAAATTCGCAAAAAAAAAAAAATTCCCCAAAAAAAAAATTTCGCAAAAAAAAAAATTTCGCAAAAAAAAAAAATTGGCAAAAAAAAATTTGGAAAAAAAAAATTCGCAAAAAAAAAATTCGCAAAAAAAAAAAATTCGCAAAAAAAATTCGCAAAAAAAGTTTGCAAAAAAGTTCGCAAAAAAAAAAAAATTCGCAAAGTGTCACAGACGAGACCTCGGGGGGGGGGGGCGTCCCTCCTGTCCCTCCTGGTGTCGGAGTGTCCTTCTTACCCTACTCTCGTTTGCTGGTAACTTTTTGGAAATAATGCTATTGTCCCCGAGTCCATGGGATCAAAACCTTCAATTTGAGTCGTATCCCAAGACCCTGCGATTTGTCAAACTCCCACAATTTTGACTTACCAATTTCGCTTACAGAATTATATATAAAGATCTGTAAACAAAATCACACTATACTGCTGTACGCAGTTTTAATAAATTCAAAATAAGTTCACAAGATAATAATAATTTTACAGAAAAAGTACTACTTATAATACAAAAAGAATCACAAGTATAAGATACCCAGCTGAGAGGGAAATTCTCTCGGAGAGTGTAAATGTTGGTTTTCCATTTGCATGGAACCTCTTAGACGTGTTTGGTTTATGTAGATACGTCTTGTATGGAGGCTGATTTATTGTTTGTTGTACTTTTATAAATACATGTTAACTTTTTTAAATAAACAAAAATTCGTCATCCATATTATTAATCGGTAAAACTAATTAGTGTTCCAAACTCCAAACACTACATTGGATAGCATATTATAGTTTTGATGTTTTCAGTAATGATTACCACTTATTAAATTCATAAAAAAATATAAAGCGATACCATTGATTGGAGCATAATATTCTATTCAATCAAATGTAATATAATATTTCCGTTGTTCTTACATATCATAATTTATAACATTATAGTAAATTGTAGTAACTAAATAACAATCAGTATGCACAAAAACGCTTATATCAACTATCTATGTATTGTTGGTAATTTGTAAATATATTTTATTTAA
Organism: Allygus modestus; assembly: GCA_963675035.1. Lineage (NCBI taxonomy): Eukaryota > Metazoa > Arthropoda > Insecta > Hemiptera > Cicadellidae > Allygus > Allygus modestus. Next base: position 72,090,698 of record OY776111.1, on the reverse strand, counting down.
AAGGTAAACGTTAAATCTCTACTTTTGACTTTTTCTCAGAACATCGTAAGCCCGTTACGTATATCTTTAAAAAGCTTTGTAAATCTACTGTTAAAATTCTTATATTTTCATTGGCATACACTGTCCCGTTTTTCTGCAATATGAAGAGTTTTGAAGCAGCTACACATTCTCTAAAATAAACTCCGATACATTTCCACTATATGCAACTTCCGTGCCGTGCCGGCAGCAGACCCGGCAATGTGCGTTTTCACACTGGGCGACACGATAACGTCACGGTGCTGTCCCGGTGTCGTGGGGGTTAAGATTCAATGCTAACCAGTACCGTTTACACACACACCGACAAGACGATGCTGTGCCGTTGCCGGCACCGGCTTGTCGTAGGCAGCATCGCTCCCGCCGCGCCGGTGCCGTTGATGTGTCATCGCGTTTAATTGTATTTGTAGTGATCAAGTTTACAATATACAGTACAGCCAAAGGTCTCTTTGCTCATACGAAAAAAAATATTCATAACTCATATGAGAAATGTATTATACCCAAAGGTTTCTTTACTCATACGAACAAAATATTCATAACTCTTATGAAGAATTCACTATGTCAGTGTCATAACATTGCAAGCTTGGCTTTTACGCCCATTTTGCCAATTTGTTTATTTACATTTGAGAAGCAAATCCCGTAAACAACTATTTTAATACAGACAAATGTTCAAATAATTTAGGTATAATACAAGCCATTCAAATAGCGAACTTTTATTATTGGGTCAATCTAAACTTGGTCTCTAACGACTGCGCCTCTTATGCATCGAACTATATAAACACTCTATGTCGTAGATATAATAAATACAGCCTTCTGTTGCAATCAGCTATCATGTACTACTGAAAACATGAGGTGAGTTCTCCACCGCCTAACAATCATGTCGCTACCGTGACGGTAAGTGTGAAATGCCTTAACGATTTGTCGTGTCGGTGTCGGCACCGTGTCGTTGTCGTGCCGGTGTCGTGTCGCTAAGTGTGAAACGCCCATCGGTGTCAGTTGTTTTTGCCAAGGTCAACAACACACACACTGGACTCCATTCATCTCCCCTTACCTTTTATTAGTTTAGGGTTCACTCCCAAGCGCTATGAACATAACCCTGTTACTGAAAACCCCTTCTGTTGGTTAATATGTATCTGATACTACTACTTTATTTCATTAAATGTTTTGTAAGAGTGTGATGTTAGTTAAATTTGTGTAAACGACAATTTAAATTTACTATTTATAAAATCCCCCAGCACAAATACATTAGAGCATCAAATAACGTTGTAATTAAGGCAGGAAGGCCGTTAAAACCAGACAAACTTGTTGACAAGAACCGTGTTACAAAGGATAAGGGATAATTTGGGTAACTTATCGTTATATTAATAATACTAATTATAATAACTTAGGTATCGACCGTTCAGTTCAATTTTGTAGTTTAATTTTAGTTGTTAAGAACATTTTGGGTGGCAATGTCGCGCCTTTCTATACATAGGTAAGTTTATGTTTGATTTTTGTTAAACATATTGTATTTGGTTCTTGTTTAAGGGAAACGTATTTTCTGAATAACATGCAATCGAGTAAAGTTCGAATGAAAACGTTAGTAGAAGTTATTTTTATAAGAACCAAACAATCAAAACTGAAGATGTGGGTGGTACTGAGCAAATACTGAATCACACTTCACAGTTTATCATCAACATAAATAACCCCTCCTATTTGCGTTTTGTTTAGTTGTGTATTTGTGCCTTTAATCATAGTTTCTTATACTAATCTACACATTGCACTTTAGAAAGTACGGTGGCTGTCATTGTTGTTTACAAAATGGTGTTTATTCAACTTTATACAAAACTATACAACCTGCCTAAACTGCAACAACAAAACAACTACAATTCTATCTGTGAACTGCTACAATGTCGCTTTGTCATAATAATTTCGGAAGCCCAGTATTAAAGTAAGGGCAACATCTACCTTTGGTTCCATTATCAGTAGCAACGCACAATTATTAATGCAATATTAAAGGCAATAAACCTAAAATATAAATAGAGAATGTAGAATACATAAATCTGAATTTTAACTGCAAATTCTTCGCTGACACCATTATACATTATTATAAACTGTATTCTCACTCAGCATAGAATTTGTGTTGCTCATTGCTTGCAAATTAAGATTAAAAAACCTAATTTTAGTTAAAAATAGTTTTCTGCTTTGTTTACAAACACAACATGCTAACTTTACTCAGTTATCCTATTGAATTCGGATAAAAATAAGGGAACACATGGCGCGGTGAACAGAATGATCAACAGTAATAACAAATGGCCCCAAAAACTGTGTTTGTTGCCAATTACAAACTTATATTTGATTATATTTAAGATATCGTATTTGTTTCATCATCCTTGGGCTAAGGAAAATCTATTGACACCAACTTGGCTGCTCTACGTTCAGTACTTTTTTCTGAATAGGTGGTTTTACGTAGCATTTACACGCTATTATTATATTAGGATTATTGAATGAACCAAATCAATAGATGAACTAAGAAGCAAGCAACCAACCTGACAACTCGCTATCCTGTAATGCAAGAAGCTCGATTGGATGCATTATGATACACAGATTAAATAACAACCGATTGTTATTCAACTATATATTGGTTGTATGTTAAGCACATCTTTCAAAATTATACTCATCATTACACAAAAAGGGTTTCATCTATGTATTGTTATTAAGCTGAACAAAATCCCCGGGATTTGTACATAATATTGTCAGGTGCAACAGAGAACATCAAGTCGTAAAACGAACCTATCAATATTAAAAAGGTTAGATTATAAGCTTGGCATTGATCACTATAATCTCGATAACTCTCCAGGAATAACCTGCAATTCATACATCTTTCTTTCGCATTTATAATAATCTGCATTTATGTGTCATCGCGTTTCATCATATTTTTAACTCTTTCATGAAGAGGAATTTTCAAATGTGATATTAGTACTCAAATGTGGGCCTTCATGTTTGAATGCTTATCGTAATGTGGTATTAGTACTCAGATGTGGGCCTTCATGTTTGAATGCTTATCGTAATGTGGTATTAGTACTTAAATGTGGACCTTCATGTTTGAATGCTTATCGTAATGTGGTATTAGTACTCAAATGTGGACCTTCATGTTTGAATGCTTATCGTAATGTGGTATTAGTACTCAAATTTGGGCCTTCATGTTTGAATGCTTATCGTAATGTGGTATTAGTACTCAAATGTGGACCTTCATGTTTGAATGCTTATTGTAATGTGGTATTAGCACTCAAATGTGGACCTTCATGTTTGAATGCTTATCGTAATGTGGTATTAGTACTCAAATGTGGACCTTCATGTTTGAATGCTTATCGTAATGTGGTATTAGTACTCAAATGGATTAACAAGTGGATTAACTTCAAATTCGGTAGGGACGTTTCTTACTGTAATCAGTTGGACAAGTTCGTTGGGCAAAACAATCGGAAAACTCCAAACCCCTTTTTGGGGTTTTAAAGCTCATTAAAATGAGAGGTAACTCAAAAGGGGTTTACATCAGAACATTTTGAGTTGCCCCCAAAATCCCCCAATTTTGCGGGACACTAAAAATCTTAAATACCACCAAAAGATACCACTTCTTCATTTAATAGCATTTCTACAAGAGTTGGTCCAGTTTTAAGTCACCAAAGGTAAAATTAAAACTCCAAAAGTCTAAGACGCCAGGTTTCAAGAATGAGTTGTATTCAAAAGCTGCCATTTTGGATAGAAATACGTTACAGACTTCCAACCTCCACCATTCCGCTATTTTTTAAAGCTCTTTAAAATTAGGGGTCATTCAAAAGGGGTTTACATTTGAAAATTTCAGTTGCCCCCAAAATCCCCCATTTTTGGGGGATACTCACAATTTTCGATACCGTAAAAAGGTGCTTTGGGTTAAGTTAGTATCGTTCCCCAAACGAGATTTGTTTGTTTTAATAAACGAAAAAATTAAAGGGGGGGACGGACTTTTTTACACACTGTATATGTTAGTCCGTGAGCATTTCTGTCCGTGTAGAAATGATCCGATTTTGATGAAGTTTGGTATAAACGTGTAAAGCAACATTTATGATTTTAAGTTCGAAAACCAGCCAGATCGCTCCATCCAAAGGGGTATTTGGGGGGGTGTTTGTACCCCAAAAATTGTTTTTTTTAAAAATATTTTTAGTATAATTTTTGTAAAAGTCAAATATTGGTTTTACCACTGGATTCAGCTTAAAAAACACAGTTTGGTATTTTGATCATTCCTCTACGTCAATTGGTTACCGAGATATTGAAAGTGCTAAACACAGTACGTTGTCTAATGTGATTCTTATGGAGGAAAGGAAAAGTTTTATATCACGCTTATTTATGAACGTATACTGACGAAACTTGGTATAAGGCTTCATCTGGTTGTGGTCTGTTGATATTTGCTCAAAAAAATTGCGTACTCAGCCCCAATATTATTCTTATGTAGAATACCCCCGTTGCAGCAAACCTGCATACTCAGCGAATTTCCAATGAATATATAACATAACACATTAAAAAACTTAACAGGATTCATAAGAAATGTATTCACAAACAAGCGATATTTAAAATATTAATTATTCTCCATAAGAATAACATTGGGGATGAGTACGCAGGTTTGCTGCAACAAGGAACACAAAATAATGGGGTTTTATGCAAAATATCAATAGAACTCAGCTAAGTGAAGTCACATACCAAGTTTCATCCATATACATTCATAAATAAGCGATATATAACACTTTAATTATTTTCCATAAGTGTAACATGGGGACCGAGTACCTAGGTTTGCTGCTACGGGAACCATAGGTGAAAAATTGTTATTTTGTGCAAACAACAATAAACCACAACCAGATGAAGCTATATACAAAATTTCGTCAGTTTATGTTCATAAATAAGCGAGATATACAATTTGTCTTTTTCTCCATAAGAATAACATTAGACAACGTACTGTGTTTAGCACTTTCAATATCTCAGTAACCAATTGACGTAGAGCAATGATCAAGATACCAAATTGTTTGTTTTTTTATGCTGAATTCAATGGTGAAAATTAAAATTTGATTTTAAAATAAATTACATGTGGAAACCCCAAAAAACCCATTTTTGGGGTACAAACCCCCCCTAAAACCCCCCTTCCGATGGAGCGATTCGTCTGGTTTTCGAACTCGTTCAAATAAATGGTACTTTACAGGTTTGTACCAAATTTCATTAAGATCGGAGCTTTTTTACGAGAGTTATCGTGCTTACGGACACATATATATATATACATATATAAAAATTTGAACGAATGGTGTTTTTGGCATCTGGGGGCCTCAAAATGAAAAGTTATCATGGTCTCGGGCTTAAGTCTTACCATGAGACCTACGGTAATAGCTTCTTCCCTATAGGGGAAATTCGCTAATAATTAAAATTGTATATACTGCTTATTTGTGAATATATTTTTATGAAACTTGGTCTGTGGCTTTATGTAGTATTAATACATTTATATCTCTATTGGAAATTCGCTGAGGATGCAGGTTTGCTGCGACGGGGGTAATTATGACTAAATCAAGCAAAGGCAATCTGTTCGGGAAGTTAAAATTGTATTCACATTTCCTGAAAACAAGTGACATTTTTAACAAGTAGTACACACCTAACTTTATAGTGCCGTTTATAAATTAAAACATAAAACAATAAATACAACATATTTCCTCTTCACTGGTGATATATAAAATAGCGTGTGAGAGTGACTACAAGATCAGGGAACGCCACGTAATCCATTAATAACTTTATAATTCCCTATGTAAAAATGGGGCTAATTTAGTCCACCGATTTTTTTGTAAAATTCACACCTAAAAGGTAAACAAAGTTAAATGGCCCTATTTCATATCAAAGGTCTGAGTATTTTATTATTACACATTTAATTATGCCACTATGGGGGTTACTGCCTTAATTACGTTACTGACATTTCTATGCATTACTCCTGTTTACCGATAAGGGTGTGGGGATGCCCCGTAGAGGAATTTTCGCCCGAAAATCCTAAAACTGATTCTTTGAGGTTGGATTTGTGGCAATGTCTAACTAGTAAGATATTTAAGTTACTTCTAACATAACTTATTGAAACTATTGAACATGTGTTACATGATATAACAAAAATACAATACAATATTGACCTTAAAAGAACAGCCGACTTGCTATTATACATGATCGATCGTAAATTTGTAAAGCGATATGGCATTAAGGCTTACAAGCTGTTTATTATAAACCACAACCAACACTTCATATTACGATCCCGTGAAGTTTGAAAATCCAACATCATTTTTAGTCGGGGATGTTTCAATAAAAGTAAGCACAATGAAGTTAATAAGCTGAAGAGTTGCACTGCTGAACACGTAAAATTAGTGAGTCGCCGTTCACAAAGGGTAATAATGGACAATGTAACAAGCTTACCCTTGCAACCCGTATTAGCTTTGGAAATACGGTATATTGCCAGGTGAACACAGGACGTCATAAAATGGACCTCTGAATAATGCAGGATTATATTAAAAGCTTAACTTCATCGTTAGGATATCTATGAATTTCCAGATGTAACAGCTTCACTGAGATCTTGACGCAAATTGTGTGACTGATGTGTTGGGTGTAGACCGCTGTTGGGGAATCAATAAAGTGGTTCTGTCATGTTTTTGTGTTCGTGCTTTATTCCAGTTCCAGTTGTTTAAAAAGCGTTGATTTTTTATATATTTTTATATCACATCACAATATCAATTCCCCATTTAGCATAAATCTTTATCGGATCTTTCTAATGTAAAATCCCACGCATGAACTTTACATTTACACTCGATCCATGGTCACGTTGCTTTGTAACATGTTCCAGGCCTACTACGGTCTTTTACCACCCCGGCTGAGATATGATGCGTTACTCTCTTGAGCCGCGTGTTAAAACTATTACTGGTCTTTATTAGTGAATTTCCTATGGAAAGTGAACTATTAGCATGACCCGCACGGTGAATGCATATACCGGGTGTCCAAAAAGTCCCGGGTCGGTTAAATATTTGTTGAAATATTTAAAATAGAGCTACAAAACTTTGCACAAAGTTACTGGACATAAAAATCTATTTTATCACATATTCAATGATCCGCTACTTCCTCAGGGGGACGGCCCGCTAGGAGTCAGAAGAAAATCTTAAATGTAAGCATAGGTTGATATGCATATCAAATAAAAGGTCTTTATTAGTAGAGTACAGAGCCGCAAACCCGACCTCAAACGGAGAAACGAGTCAAAAATGACAGCCGTTCAAAGATGGCTTGAGTTTGCAACTTAGGTTAATGTAGAAAATAAACTGACGAGCTTTTTGATTTTAACCCTACTAACCCAAGACTGTTTACAATTAATACTGTTGTACAATAATAAGTTTCATTATTTCTGAGAGGGATCGAAAATAAAACAAACAAGGAAAATGAATGAGCCATGATAAACCTAAAAGAGAAAGTTATTTGTGACTGATAGTGTGTTCCATGAACTTGATTACATTTACCTAAGTTGCAAACTCAAGCCATCTTTGAAGGGCTGTCATTTTTTACTCGGTTATCCGTTTGAGGTCGGGTTTGCGGCTCTGTACTCTACTAATAAAGACCTTTTATTTGATATGCATATCAACCTATGCTTACATTTAAGATTTTCTTCTGACTCCTAGCGGGCCATCCCCCTGAGGAAGTATCAGATCACTGAATATGTGTTAAAATAGATTTTTATGCCCAGTAACTTTGTGCAAAGTTTTGAAGCTCTATTTTAAATATTTCGAAAAATATTTAACCAACCCGGGACTTTTTGGACACCTTGTATATATATATATGCAGGCACTCTAGCGGTCGCATTTTTTGTCCGATTTCCTTCAAATTTGGTAGGGACGTTCCTTTCTGTAATCAGTTGGATAAGTTCGTTGGGCAAAACAATCGTAAAACTCTAAACCCCTTTTTTGGGGATTAATCTTTCAAATTCCGAGTTTTTGGGCCCAAAAAGGGTCAGAAAAGCCCTTGATGTGAAATTAACGAATATAAAAAGATGGAGATTAGTGTGGCGAAACTTGTAAGCCCTCTCTCGTCATTCTAGCATATATATTTACCGAGTTATTAAAGGAAATGTGTATTGACCAAACACAGTACGTTGTCTTATGGGGGTTTTACATTAGAAAAGCCTGTTAATCATTTTTTGGTGTACTTTTATCATCCCCAACAACCTCACACCTACTGGACCTTCTCCTAACCTTATAATGCGCAAAATTGTATTCCCAGCATTGCAGGTAAATAGAACCAGGAGTATCAGAACAGCCAAAAAATCAATATTTTCAGATTTGAATAAAAATTGGAATAACTGTATGTTTTTAACTGATTTTGAGTTTTTATAGTTTTTTATGTGGAAATTTACTTCCCTCATGTCAGCGTGCTGCGTGCGAACTCGTTTTTTATTTTAAGAATAAATTTGAACTAATTAAAATATTCTTGAAAATGAAACATTTGATAATGACATTGAAATGACAGGAGCAAGTAAATTATTCAGGAGGGTTTTATTTAGTTTTGAAGAAAGTCACGTGCAAAACCTTGTTTAGTCGATCATTTCATGTCAAATTCAGAAGACGAAACTATGAATAATTATAATAATATACTAACATCATTGACTTCTACAGGATGTATTTTCGTTGCTCCATTACGGATTATTACAGTAAAACTTAAAACACAAATACCTTGGAATAAGGGAAACAATATGTAAAAACAAGAAGCGCCGGAAATGGAAAGTAAGGATAAAAGTCTAAGTGCGCTTGACATTTCAAGGGATCTTAGCATAAGTAGATGTCTTAGTTTGGCGGAGTATTGTAGTATGTCACTTTTGTACGAAGTTAGATAATATTAACATAACTAACGATTGGCTACTATCCCGAGGAAAGGTTATTTGAAGTTGTTGTTTAAATATTCCCTTGTTAAAGATTGATTTAAAAAATAACTAATTTTAAAAGATAGTTAATTTGGTACAATTAAAATATATTAGACATTCAAAACAGTCTTTAACATACTAGAAAGAATTGTGTTACCTAAACAAACATTTCATTCGTTTTATGACCACTTGTTTATAATTTCAGGAGTTACAGATAAGTGCAAGGTTAAATCATTTATAACATTATACACAATTTTACATTTATAACCGTGCGTTTTAACTTAAAATGCATCTGCAACTTAATGATATGTTGAACTAAAAAAAATAAATGAATTATTAGTTTTGTATATTTTTCGTAATGCATAAGTGTTAGTTAAGAGAAGAAGTGGAGATTTGGCTTTGATATAATAATAAATAATACCAGAAGTTGTATACGATATAACATTGTCCACAAAGTAGTATTCGACACGATGTGGTTGTTGTCGGGTCCCAGTCCAGTAATTAGCAATGACATTTTGATACTGACAGTAAATTCTTTTTTGGGTTGACAAAGGAGTTTATTTAAGTCAATAAAATATGATAAATTAACTTCAAAGGACATTTTATTTATTGTAACACGCAAATCCAGTCATACAACCGCGTATCATCAGTATTTCCATCTTTCATAATATTTGTCACGTAAAAGATGTTCTGGCGTACATTTAAAAAATATACGCCTGCAAGTTTACAGTAAATGTGACAAGAAATACTTTTTTACGATATTCACTATTTTTTATAATATATTAAACACCAACGAAAATTTTTGTATTTTTCAATCTTCATACTTTTAATTGCACCGTTTATGAAATTAATAAAATTAGCTCTGGAACTTTTTTGAAGTTGAGGTATATATTAGTCTTGGTTCTTTTAGTCATACAACTGAAATTTTTTACCTACATAATCTTTATTAGTACTACTTGTTATTACTACTTTAATGAAACGGAAATTGTAATAATAAGTTCTATAATATTTTTTATGATTACTGTAAACGGTACTTTCCTGGGACGGTTTTTAAAGTACATGATTCACAATAAATTCAATCAGTTTGCAACATAAGTCAATGCCGCATATGTTATGGTGAGAAAAGAGTTTTAAAGGGTCGATGAATAATCCGATGAATACTCGGAGGTACAGGTTAAATGTGAAACCCTTTAAAACTAAAACCAAGCAAACCATTCCTTGGTATTTATTAAGATGCATTTTTAATAGAAACCCCCTTTCAGCTAATTTCCGCTCCTAAGAATTAACTATACAATTTTAAAAAGAGTTTTTTTTAAATTAGTAAACAAGTCTTGTCATTGGCATATCGCGCCCTCCTACAGCCTTAAAAGGTTTGAGAGGGGGTTTGCAAAATAATACTATACTGATCGTTAAACCCTAAATTAATATACAGCAGCCATATTGCATAATGCCACGGGCGTCTCAAGAAAATACTAATCAATTCAATCGCGGCAGTATAATGAAACTATCTAAAACATTCCAAGATTAAATTAGAGTTTAATGTTAAACATAAACATAATTTAGTTTAACCTCTAATTATTACATAGTTATAACAGATTATGTAACAGCTTGCTGAAGCCTGACATTATTAGCTATTGCATTACAGTATTAGCAAACTTCCTATGGAGTAGTGAGCTATCAGCATGACCCGCACTGTGATACTTAAGCCTGGGACCACGATAGAAGTACCCTCAGGTGTTCACATTTTGTGTTGTCGCTATCATAAAAACGCTTTATATGTGCTTGCACTCTAGCTTATGCATTTTTTTGTGAAATATACTATATAGACTACCTTACAAGTTCGATGGACAAAAAACTTAAACCCTCTGTTTTGGATTTTTCAATTTTCTTCATATTTTTTTTGTTTTGGATTTTTGGAATATTTGTTAATGTAATAACTCTGCAATGAGAAAAATATATTTTGTAAAATAGAAATTCAGAACAAAATGCAAGCAGGGAAGTCAGGATTTCTTGTGCAAGGTTTTGCAAGACGAACAAAATCCCGATTTTCATGTTCCGGTGGTCTAAATAGAACTGGAGACGATGGTTTGAATAGTTCCTTGGGCTTAATGTACAATGAGTTCGGTCATGTACCGGCCGGCGTGGCGTGTCTGGACTCCTGTTATGTCAGTCCGAGGTTTCGGCAGTTAGTTTATCACATATTAAACTTGTAGAACAGTCTACTTAAAACGTAACTTGAATAAATAAACTACTCCAATATAGCTGATTTTGAACGAGAAACTCAACACGTCAAACATTTGCTGGTGTATGTCACTTATTTAAACCAGACATGTCATTGTTATCGTTTATAGAACTACGTTGTAAAATTAATGATATGCCTTTATATTGTTATGCAAACATATCGATGTAAAAAAGGTTCACTTTTCAGTATAGCGCTTTCAATAGCAAATAAAATACTTTAATCATATTTACTATTTTCATAAAAAGGGCCTAAACAGGGATTATAAGTGATCTTATTTCTCGAAAACCAATGAAAACTCTTTGTAAGCCCAGCAAACTCTGATAAATGAACCGGTAACTGAACCACTTCGGGACTATGAAATCACAGGTGAAGTTGTTTTGGGGTTACTCAGTCAATAGGCTTGTAGTAGTTGTAAGTGGGAAGCTACCATATATCCAGTTTTCTCTTTACTTGAATTAAGCAATGAAAAGTTGAACGAAAAACAATTTGCGATTGCAAACATTAATGTACTACTAAAACGTTTAAATATATCTTTCGAAATTTATTTTTGTTTCTCGCCAAGATTTATAATGTAATATTTTTCTTATTGCAGATTCTAGAGCAAATCTGAAAAAGTCTGAATCTCAAAACAAATTTAAAACGGGTTGATTTCAAGAAGTTTTGTTTTACTAATGAACTAAACATATTGCAGTATGGCTGGCCTTCCAGAGGGAAGCCAGTAGGTGGTATTCGTTAATTATTTATTCATCATATTATTTCTGTTTTTCCTTTTGAATGCATTTAATACGCTTTGAAAAGGGAGACTACGAGTTTATCATTGCATGGGGTTAGATGTTTTGATACCAAGTAAAGTAGTATAGATTGTAACACTGTGCCACAAAGTCGGGAGGTCCGGTTTTGAATCCTATTCCTATTTATCAACTTACCCTATTCCTAGGGTTTTATCCTCCCTAATACCGTAGTGGTTCCTTCCATGTTTTTCCCCAACCAGGTTGGATGGCGAGCAGGACTGAGCTGTGATAATATCGCATTGGTCCTTATACAAGTGTTCTTATTAGCCATTATAATAAGTCTTCATATTATTTTGAATGCTAAAATATTGAGCTAAGATAACCTTGCGAGCTAATTGGTGGCGCAAGAAGAAATCTGAACGTTTTCACACCCTCTTTTTCAGTAAAATAATGAATAAAATCTGAGACAATATATTTATTTTTAATGTATTAGTTTGATGTATTTATTATTAAAAATACTTTAACTACTTGTACTGATTGTTAAACTTGTAATCTAAACTAGTTTTCACGTCTTCAAAAAGGTTAACAATTATATCCTACAAAGTATATGGTTATTTAGGCATGTTTGAATGTACTCTTAAAAACATACAACTTTCAGATGAAAAAAGCTCGCACTTCTAAGAAAAGATTACTGGAGGATTACTGCTATAAACTATATCGTGATAACGTATTCAACCTAGAATACTTGATACGAGCTGCGGTGTCGATTGAAAATTCAGCTTCGTTCATATTTGAATATTATCCACATATCGATGATCTCCAGAGACTGTCCATCAAGTACGTTTTATACCAAAGATGTCTAATTCCATGACATGTATTTTAAGTAAATAATACTGATTATATTGTACTTATTTAGTATATATAAACGGACTATATGTCTAAAATATTGCTAATAATTTCCCCGCCTAATATGTTGTTAATTTTGACCGCCAGTTCAATCTTTTTAGTGATGATGTGAAACCGTCTCTATCTTAAGAAGGTTTGAGATTAAAATAAAAATCTGACAAAAAAGGAGAGTTAAAAAACAGACGTTTGAAGGATAAATTGTTTGTATTTAAAATTTCCTTCGTGGCAGTAATTTCTTAGTTTTGAAGAACTGTTAGTGCCGGCTCATGGCAAAGTTTGAAGCTCTAAATATTGTGCTCTTTGGCATCTTACACTATCTGAGAGCTCTTCTTGTAAATTGGATAGAAAATGTATAAAAATTCCACTTAGCCGCCCCCTCCCCACACGAAAGGACATCTTGTAATGAGACTTGAAATATATCAACAACTGTAATGTTTTTAATGTAAAAAATGTAATTAATGTTTATGTTTATTATCCAACTATATTGATATTTATTCAATGGATACCATATTAACAAGTTTTCCATTATTCTCTGACTCGATGAAATGTATTACGCGCTCTTAACTAAACATGGCGACATTTCGGGTGTTAAATAAACTGTATTGTTGTTTTAATAATAACAGAGCAGTGTCATTTTTGAACCCGGAAGTCCAATGAATATTTATGTGTTGACACTAAAGTTTATACCCGTTAATAACATTCCATTTATGCTTACTGTATATTTGGCTTCCATTACATTTGGTCATTTTGAATCACAAGCTTGTAAAAAAGATGTGACATGTATAACCTCCTACCTTCAGCCCAAAAGTTCTGAAACAAAAAACAAAATTTTTAAAGCTGCCTTTCTTACCGAAATTGAATGCTGCACGAAGATGATTACAGAAGATTTCCGCGATTATCTGTGCCTTTATATCTATGTACAGTGTACACATCACATTGTATACGTTAACACAATCATAAAGTTTCATAAAGTTTGGCCCTAAAGTGAAAAATTAAGAAATTACTTTAAGTTAAATAAATTTGAAAAAAAGTAAATCGGTTGAAGATAAATCAGAATTCTCGGACTATTGGAAAGGGTTCTCCTCACAAAACAAGTTTTTTTTAAGTTTTTATCTAAAATTTAAAATTCCCATATTTGGTTTTGACCATTTTATAAAGCCAACAAAATCCAGTATTTTGAATGATTATTCTAGGTTGATAAGGTTGCAGAGAGTGCAACAAGTTTTTAAAACTTTTCCGAAGTTAATCTTATGAAATAATAAATAATTTAATAAATAGTTAATTTGAATAAAATGCTAATATCTTTCACCACTAATGCTAATCATTACAAAGAAACATATTTTTTGTACATTGGGTGAATACAGTAATAAGTGTGAAATACCGTTCAAAGTACTGTTCATATATAAAGTATCGAGTTTTTCCCTTGTCTGGTAGAACGTAATAGTTCGAACAAAAATACGATGCAATTGTCTTAAACATATCGTCAAAAATTTTGCGTCTTAAATTGTCAAATTAATTTACAGTATATGGTAAAATTGCACAATTGCGCTTTGGAGTCCAAAATAGTCACATACAATAAAAATGTCTCAAGTGTAAGGAACCCAGCTGAGCGGGAAGTTCTCTCGGAGAGTGTGAATGTTGGTTTTCCATTTGCATGGAACCTCTTAGACGTGTTTGGTTTATGTAGATACGTCCTGTGTGGAGGCTGATTTATTGTTGGTTTATATTTAGAAAACACATAGAAGACCTTCAATAAACTATAACATGTCATCGTATTCCAATTTGAAAGATAGCAAACGCGATTGTAATGCCAACAAAATTTGTATGGTGATTGTATGATTTGTAATGCGTTACAACAGTCCTAACGTGATAATACACAGGAGTATAGCCTGTTAGAGTAGGATAGCTTACATAACGTAATTTAGGTTGTAATGGAATCCATACACCCACTACAGCAAATTTGTGCGTCTTTTCTGAACCTCGAATCGTCAGTAAAAAATTACTCGCATATCAATATAGTTGGCAGTGTAATTGTATCCAACAACACTTTAACCTACGTTTTTCGGTGAAATGGTCATGTCGACCCAGTGGAAGGACGTTGTATCTACGTCGGTCCTCCACCCGCATTAATAATTGAAAACCTGTTTATAAAATAAGAGAAAAACATCCACGACCTCAGTGACGTTGTCAGTATTCCATAACAAATATTTGTTGTTGTTTTAGTTTTTTTAATACCTCAACTACCCGTCCCCGAATGCCAATAGCCTTGTGCGACGATCAAATACAGCGAGGTACTATTCACCTAAAGGCAGCGATTTACCCATTGATGACAATCGTCATTGTACCACAATGTACATTTAAACGATACTTAAGTAGAAGGTGAACGTTTGGTCTGAGGGAATAATTCAGTTGCTTAAAAAAATCCTGAGACGTAATCACGCAAGTGAAAATATCAGATAAAATACCAAGCAATAAAAATATCCCAAGCTTTTGACACAATCAAGTTGAAGTTTTTAGTCGTACAACCTATCGACTACCAGGATCCTGAGATCAAACATGGCATGCCTGAATACTACAATTGTTCATGACAGTAAGTGTTACATATTTAAAGCCAAATCTTTGATAAAGAAATAAGTAAAAAAAATACTATAGAACATGGCATCAGAAACTAATACGCTTTACCTTACCTATCATAATATTAAACAACAAAATAAAAGCGTAAAATTAAAATACAATAACGTAAAACTTGTTTCCAGGAATATAGTAAGCGTTTCAGGGCACGAACTGATGTTATTTGAGGCTTGGCTGTGACCCTGGTCCTTATGGTCCTGTTTTTGTTATTCTAGGTTTGGTTGTGACTCTAGTCCTAATGGTCCCGTTGGAGGTTTGGTTGTGACTTTTTCCGTGAGGGCTCGTTTTAGATCCCATCACTTACTATGTTTTGTTTTTACTTTTAACTATTCCATTTTTTATTTGATTATTTTCATTCTATACAATGTGGTAATATTCACTAACTACCTACTATAGGCTGGGTGCGAAGATCTAAAAGTGTTTTTATTTGGACTTGATAATGTTTTGATAATAGTTATGATGTTTGCTTGGTTTAAACTGTAGTATCCACAAGTAAAGCGGTGCCAGCAGGTACTGTGGTGCAGTTAATTAATCTTGTGCTGGGGTCAACCAGCCCTGGGTGGACAAACCCGTGCGGCGCCGGCGTCTGGACACTGTTTGGACAACCTTCCCCTGTATTTGTTTAGGGTCCGCACAACGCTGCTATCAATTCACTGCCACATTAAACTGTTATATGTCGCCTTATTTATCACTTCAAGTAGTTAAATGCTTATATTAAGTTATTTTTATTAATGTTTTATGTTGTAGGATGCCTCATTTGTTATATTATATATAGCTTTGTAGTTTTAGGTATGAGATGTTGTACATTTTAAATTTGTTTAACTTATTTAAGTAAATCCGTAATTTAAAAATTGTCCTTTGTCCAGGAATGCAATTCCGATTAGGTTTATACTAACATATCAAAGGGAGTACTATTTCAGAATTTACATGTTGTTGCAAAAGGATGCATATGTTGGAAATTGTATATTGCATGTTTGTGGCATAAGTTTCTGTTTTAGATTGTCCTAGGATCACTGCGTTGTAACTTGTAACAGTACGAATACTATAACGATGTTTTCTAGTTCAGGTAAACTCAATTCGGACATGTCATTCCCGAATAATAGCAAACACATACATGGGCACATTTTTAAAAGTTTAAACAGGGCGTGAGGGCGGTGTAAATCAAATTCTAACTTGTTTACAAGTAATGATAACATCGTAGGAAGGATAACAGGTAGTTCAGTAAACTTGGGTGGTTTAGTTTGTTCTCAAAACTATAGTTGTTTAAGTAGCTCAGAGGTAACTTTGTTCACAAAGTCGAGACATTCTAAACAGTACAGGCATTTTAAGGCTAGTGTTTTAGCTATGATTGGGTAATTGTTAAAAATATCACTTAAGGAAAATATTATCAAATGAGTTTTTAGTTGATGTAATTATTCAAAACACTCACCCGTGCCGTTACAAACAGATGACAGAAGATCCATAATGGTTAATTGTACAATAAGCTTGCACCCAAATCCCTCGGATTTGTAAATACAGTAATATAGTTAGGTGGAACTGAGAACACTAAGTCATAAAATAAACGATGAATAAATGAAGAATGGATTAAAGGGGTAGTATCGATCATTCCCTATAAATCTCTAGGACTAACCGACTGATGGACCGCCTTTCCACATGTTTTCATATACATAGGATTAAGCGTTCTATTGTTATTTAATATCATTATGACATATGTTCCAATATTTTACTTTGAATCTCTGAAAATAGTAATGTTTAATATTGTTTTGTTTTCATACTAAAACCCTAAACATTTTTGTAATTTTTATTGGCACATTATAAGTCCCTAACTGCAGTGGAAGTAAAACGATAACTACTTATTTTTATTGGATAGTTCTTAAGTCAGCATTGATGAGGATAAAGCGAAGTCTGCCATACCCCTACCACCAGTTTTTAAATGTTTCATGCGAAGTTTAATGTAGAATTGTGTTTTCTGCCAATAAGCCAAACTATAGAGAGGCAGAAATCAGTAAAATTATACCTTGGTAATATATCTAGTAAGGCTTGTAGTGCTGAGTACTTTTGTTTTATCTTTGTCCAGACCTAGGTGTATCTAAGTAAGGTATGCTATCCAGAAGTACGAATTTGAGTACGTTCTGCGCAGCCACCAGGTGACGTCACGGTGTTTATTTGATCAGCTGGTTTACAGTGACAGCTGAAGTTACTCTCGGCTAGAGCCTATCCAAAACCCTAAGTCGGGATCAGAACTAGACGTTCTTTAGGCGCGTCACCGAAGTATTCTGACTACCCCATGTCCCCACTACCCCACTCCGTCAAATAGGATAGTCAGAATACCTTGGTGCCGCGCTTCTGCCACCAGATGACGTCACGCTACGATGAGCAATAGCACACCTAGGTCAAGACAACGTTAAAATAATCACATAGTAGTATTAAATAATCATATAGTAGTATTAAATAATCATATAGTAATATTAAATAATCATATAATAGTATTTTCTTGCCTCCTAGTCTAACTATTGATAATTTCTTTTCCAGATTGGTCGTGTTCTTACTGTAAACCCCCACAGATTATAGCATCTTTGATCGTCAACCAATGTTGTTGCACCCATATGTAGCCAAGCAGCTGATCAATTACGGGTAAACCGGGAAAGCGCCATTATGCGAGGGTCGAAGAAGGGTCACCCTGGCACGCACCGGGAAAGCGCGCTACCCAAGGTGGCCACCAGGTAGGGGTAGCCGGGCGGAAGATAAAATGTAAACAAATAATAAACGCTATGGATTGTTATTTTTATTTGGGCTCTAAACTCATCGGACCTTTGGCGTACCAATAAACGCCTGTGCAAGTATTCATAGCAAGTTTAAAAATCGCGCCCGTCTTCCCACCCGAACATTAGTATTTGTCTCGACACCCTGAAGGAGGCCCAGATAGATCGATACCTACATTGGTATGAATACCGCTAAAACCAGAGGACCTACGCAACGAAGGAAGAAAACCATGTGCATCAACATTAGGACATTTTTGTAGCTAAAAAACTGAGAAATTGATATATTAAATTTCTTGAAGTGCGTGTCTGTGAAGGTGGGCTGATTGCAAATATCTAAGTCAAATGTGGTTGCTTCAATATTATGTTTATTTTTAAAATAAATACTGATTGTATACTTAACTGATTTAATTTAATATTCCTTGAATTAATTAAACCATAGTTTATATACTGATTTTTAATAATCTCAATTCACAGCACAGGTAAATTTGCATTACATCAAAGTCAAGATAAACCGATAATGAAGGGAGAAACTAAAGTAAGTCTATTAGTTTGAACTGTAATTGAGAAGCGTACACCATTATTTGCCTACTGCGAAGGCAGTTTCTCAGAAACAATTATGACAAAAGGAAAGCCACACTGGCGCTTTGACTGGCGTTTTTGGGGGGTAGATTACGCATCTGTGGGATGGAAAACGAACATTGGGGCATAATTGTGGTTGCTCTTTTAGTTTCTTGCTCGGTAATCTAGACATCGTAAACGGCTTAGGGGCTTGGACTCTCTTGGGATATATCAACTCCATAACATTGTTTTTCCATCAAATTTCCTTTAGTGAAATACTATAAACCTTAGGTGTCATGACAGTTCCTAGCCCCGAGACCAAGATAACTTTTCGTTTAGAAACGAAGCTAAAAACACAATTACATTCAAATTTGTAAAATATGGTATGTTCGTGGGACAGAAGCAAGTGAGGGTGTCTACCACACATCGGACAATCACGTGTGTCGGCGCTATCTCCCGTGATTTGGTAGTGGAACGAATATGTGGCGTGTGATAATTATCTGGATAACCGATACTGGTGGACAACACGCATTAGGACAATGCTCACTTCGTTGCGGGGTCATTGCATTTTTAATATAAATCGTAAATATCTTCACACACGCGCGCACACACACACACACACACACACACACACACACACACACATAAAAGTAATAATTAATAGGATGAAAATAAAAATACCTAAGTACCCTGAAATAATTTTAATTGAAACACTTACACGTGTTCCAGACATGTATGCCATGATCACAATGTTCACATCAACTAAATTAAAATCTTTATAAAACCACAACAAATTACTGATCTTGATTAATTTTCAAAGAACACTAAAAATATATATTTTAAGAATGTTTGTTTAGCTATGAATAGGCCACTCGTAATATATTATTAACAAGTATTAAAATAATACACCTTGGGGGCACTTTTATAATTTTTATTTTATTTTCATCGTAACAATATTTTTTACGTATATTTTATGACAAATTTTAACTATTGATTCTTAACTATGTCAATGATTTAAAAACAATTAGGACTGAGTTATTAAGAACACGCGCAACTATAACTCGGTCAACTTCCTTCGAAACTTTAAATGTTTATTTTAAATGTTTTTAGGGCTCCTCATCCCATAAGAAGTCTGTCACTGTAACCGCTTTGAGTTTATATTATATGTATGTTGAAAGCATGTAATATTTGGTACTTACATAGATATTTTATATACAAACTTCTTCTGGTTGTAAAATCCTTGTTTCGAATATTACAGTGGTATCAATGTAGCCTTGGCTGAACAAATAAGTATAGTAAATATTTAATCCCTAATCCTGCGCAGTAGTTCTATTTGTAATTTGTCTCTAAAATAAATAAACAAAAAAAATCTCGTTGAGATCGATGTAACATTGTGTAAAGGTAAACTGCACAAAATTGAAACGCCACGTAATCTGCTTAAATCCATGGTTATTTCGTGGTTCATAAGAGAACCAATCAATATACAATTACCTTAATCGTTATTGGTAAAACAAGGCCTAGATTAAATTATCCTTTTAATAATGGGTTTTCATGCTTTCCTGTTAATTTACACGATCTAAGTATATTAATTAAAATATCAGTACGGCATGAGTCGTTTATTTCTATTTGTTGTGTCTCATGGTACTAATCCCGAAACATTACGTTGCAATTTTAAAGAAATCAAGAAAGTGATCCTGATGTTAGAAAATTCAATGAAGAAAACGACCACAAATAATGTATATACAGGGTGTTTACGAAACCCTTGGTCCCCTTTTTTGGAATTGTTCCTTAGGTCGAGACAATCATAAAACATCATATAAACATGTGTCTAAAATGCCTAGTTTTCCGTCTGTCGGTCTGTTTGTGATTTTCATACATTATTTAATGACTTGAGATAAAACCTTAAAACTCGGCACAGATGTGTACCTTAGTAGATAAAACAATGGTATGAAATTTCGTTACGATATCTTAAACCTTTTCAAGATGGCGGCCACTTAAAATCTTTGTTGTCAAATTTTAAAAAACCGTTTGAATTAAAAAAAGATTATCAAGACAGGTAAAAGATGCGGAATTAAAAGGCAAATCGAACGACACTTTATTTGATAAAATCGGATCATAAATAACCGAGCAGTTAATCTTTACTTAAAAATAACATCATTTTCAATTCATTTAGGGGTATCACATTATTACTCTGGTACTGTTTTACCTCTAAATCTATGAAAAATTGTGTAATAAAATGGCTAGTATTAAGTAAATAATTCAAGAACCATAAAATTTGCACATTTTAATTACAAATCTAACGGTAACTTCATTATGATAATTGGATGATAAATAATCAAAATGTGACTTTGTGACAAATCATAGTGTGATGTAATTCTAACAGTACCACGCTACATGTCTATCACAATGTTAAATATTACATAGTGCCAACTTGTACAACTATTAATCAGCTCTACTATTAATTAATGGATTATTATGAAACTAGAAACATCAATTATAACTTACAAACGAAAAACAAATTATAACAGTTGTTCAAGGTGGTGGCCATTGACAAGATTGCACATTCGAAAGCGTTGTACTGCAGATTGGCGAACATGTTCAAAATTTACATCTTGCTGGATTATTGCTGCAGCTTCAGCAATTCTGGCGACTAAGTCCATTTTGCTTTCCACGGTGTACTGTAAACCAGTGTTTTCATGTGACCCCAAAGGAAACACTCCAGTGGTGTCAGGTCTGGAGATCGGGCAGGCCATGGTACTGGTCCCCCACGTCCCACCCATCTATGTTGAAATGTAACATTTAAATAATCCCTAACAATGTTACCAAAATAAGCTGGAGCTCCGTCATGCTAGAACCACATTCCAAGTCTTACATTCAGTGGCACACCTTCCAGCAATTCTGGGAGAATGTCTCTGAGGAAGACTTAATACTCTGTGGAGTTAAGGTGGTTAGGCAAAATGTACGGCCCTATTAGATAATACCCATACATTGCCCATACATTCACTGACAATTTTTCTTGGTATCCTCTAACGAAAGTTGCATGGATTTTCTGTAGCACAAACATGTGATGGCCATGAATTAAAGATTCCCTCTCTGGTAAAACTTGCCTCATCAGTAAACAATACCTTATCCAGAAACATTGGGTTCTCAGTTTCTTTATTTAAAACCCAACGGGAACATTCCACACGCGTAGGATAATCTTGAGAATTCAGAACCTGGACTTTTTGAAGTTTATAAGGATAAAGCCCTTCACCATGTAAAACTTTCCACACTGTACCGTTATTACACCCGAATTCTCTAGCTACTAATCTGGTGCTCGTTGATGACGTTTCTTCAAATACCTGCAAAACATTTTCTTCAAAATCAACGGTGCGAACTTCTCTTTGCCGACCATTATCAGCAAAGGTTACATTTAAATGTCCCAGTTTCCCTTAACCTGTTATGAACATTTGTAAAAGTCTTGTAATTTGGAAGATGTCTGTTCGGGAAATTTCATGATACAATCTTAGAGTCAATTGATGTCATGTCAGACGCCACGGAGAGCGGCAAGATGTGTTTATACATAGAAGGACTGGACTCAGTTGTTAATGTAAAGTTCATTTTGTTTGTTTTTTTCAACGTTGTCACAATAACTGGTTGATGTGACAACGTAATTCCAAGAAAATTAATGTGTTTGATTGTTGTAAGTTTGGGAAGAATAAATCATTATTTCATTATTATTTCATTATTTCATTATTATTTCATTATTTCATTTCAAATTGCCCCTTGCCATCCCGTAACAGTAATGAATATCACAATATTCCGGAAATGTAGAGGTATTCATAATTTTGCACAATTATTACTTAAATCAAGGTAAAAAACTCATAACCTTTAACACAGCTTGTTGCAGCCCAACAGACAATGTTTACTTTCCTCATTTCAACACTGCGTTAGTAATAAACAGCTGATTCAGTTGTAACATAAATTAGACAGAAAACAGCGGATTTGTTATTTGTCAAAGTGTTACATTTTGGTAATTTATCATCCAATTGTCATAGATTTAGTGGTAAAACAGTACCACAGTAATAATGTGAATTTTTAAGTAAAGATTAACTGCACGGATATTTATGATCCGATTTTATCAAATAAGGTTTCGTTTGATTTGCTTTTTAATTCCGCATATTTTATCTGTCTTAATAATCTGTTTTAGTTCAAACCGTTTTCGTGAAATTTGACATCAAAGATTTTAAGTGGCCGCGATCTTAAAACGGTGTAAGATATCATAACGAAATTTCATACCCTTGTTTTATCTACTAAGTTACACATCTGTGCCGAGTTTAAAGTTGTTATCTCAAATAATAATCAAGTTATTAAATAATGTGTGAAAATCACAAACAGACCGACAGACACAAAACTAGGCATTTTAGACACATGTTTATATGATGTTAATGATTGTCTCGACCTAAGGAACGATTCCAAAAAAGGGGACCACGGGTTTCGTAAACACCCTGTATTATAATTAATAAGTTAAGATTAAGGTGGGGCATTATATATAATGAGGTATGCATTTAGACGAACGGATTGCTTGCAACCATAAACTAACTGACACGTGGCGTAAACAACCTTTAGATGTCAACTGTAGATTTTGCTTTAACGCTGACATGTTTCGTACGAATTACCGTCCATCTTCAGCAGCGGTCGAAGAACTCAAAAAAACCATTTTTTCATGGTTGTCAATTTAAATACACACACGCGACAAGGTACATTGTTACATGTATGTCGCATTTATTTAAAACACTAATTGCGGCACGCTCACACGACGGATCCATTGTACTTTGTCGCCTGTGTTTGTGTAAATCGACAACTATGGAAAATGGACTTTTTTAAGTTCTTCGATCGCTTCTGAAGATGGACGGTAATTCGTCCGAAAAATGTGCAGTTTTTAAGAAGGTTTCATGGGTTACTTTAATAGTAAATTATTAAGAGCATTTTCTTTTACAGATTATGTTAATAAGGTGGAAACAAAAGCTACAGTTGACATCTAAAAGCTGTTTACGAAAGTAAATATATTGGTAAACTACCAGATCTTCTCAGGTCAAGGCTATTTATGTATTTAATTGACACCTATAAACTTTCTGTAGCTGGACGTAATACTTGGTTATTGTCTATATGTGCGTGCTCGTGTGGGTGTTTGCGTGAGTGCTGTTGGCGAGCGGATTCAGCAAAGCTACTGCTGATAAAAAATTAGTGATATCGAAGGGGAAATCATACCACGCATAAATTTAATAAGCACTTATTATTATTTAATGCCAGACTCTTTTAAATCACGCGAATGTTATCAAAACAAATCTGTTTTTCTTTTGTTTTTATAAGTCTCAAAGCGAAACATTTACTATGATAACCTATAGCGTTGACTAGCAGGCTATAATATTTCTTGAGGTTAAGAAGTTGTCTTTCAAAATGAATAAAATAAAATCTTTTTTATTTATTTAAAGAAACAAATTAAAAATCTTTGTTGTAAAACAAAATAATTTAATATTCAAAAATAAAATAAAAACTTGGTTTTGCTTATCATTTAAATATTTCAAAATAAAAGTAAACTGTTCGATTTTTGATTTTACTGAACTTTAATAATATAAGTCTTCTTTTTGTACTTTAAGAAGTTGTCTTTCAAAATGAATAAAATAAAATCTTTTTTATTTATTTAAAGAAACAAATTAAAAATCTTTGTTGTAAAACAAAATAATTTAATATTCAAAAATAAAATAAAAACTTGGTTTTGCTTATCATTTAAATATTTCAAAATAAAAGTAAACTGTTCGATTTTTGATTTTACTGAACTTTAATAATATAAGTCTTCTTTTTGTACTTTGGTATTAGTACCCAATAATAGAAACGCTTCGAACCCTAAAAAAGAAATAATTGTTTTACAGACTAATCCCTTAAAAAAAAAAAAAGAAATGGAGCAATGATTTGAATTAAGACTTTTAATTTAAAAACAACTTTTTGTACCTTCCAATCTGAAGAAATTCACTTCTCGTTGGGTAGACTAGCGACAAACTTCCGACACCAGAAATGTACGTAAAATGCAGCAGTCGCCCAACGAGCGTGAATTTATAAGCTTTGGACCGAAAGTTCTCGAAGCCGAGACCGCCGGCCGTCACGTGACTCGGCTCCTGTCCCCTCAGGCCAAGCAACAATTCAAACCATTGTTTCCATCTTCTTTCCGACATGCCCGGACACAAAAATCGCGAGTTTGCCCTGACTTGCAAAACCAAGTAGCACCAGCAATTCTTATTTGCAATTGTCAGCAATTATTCACAAAACTTCTTTTGTATTATATAAATTATTTACTTTTTACGTGAAACAAATATTATATTAAATTATATAGTGTTTTAATGGCAATTAAAACGCTAAAAACCTTAGTACTATGTAATGGTATTATGACACATTATGTTAATATCTACTACTTTCAACTGATCTACTACCAACATATTTTATTTGGACAAATACCAACAGTATAAATACATGGTATCTGCATGGTATACATGATATAAATACAAAAACTGAGTATTATTCTTATATTACAAAAATTTGTCTTATATTACAGACGAAAACACATATAATTTACAAAAACCAAGAATATCATGTAAGAGTGTACATAACGATAATTATCACATCATCTAATTTCAAATACGGCTTAAAAAAACTTAACTGGCCGTCGCCATAGGCCAAGAGGCCTGTACGGCGATCTAAAGACAGAAATGAAAAAAGAATGATTAAAAAATGTCACAGACAGAAATATAAAGTAAGGCCAGAAGTCTAAGTGCGCTTGACATCTCAACACGTCGTTCCTAGCGTTCTTAGCATAAGTACTAGGCTTAGTTTGGAGGAGTGTTTCACTTTTAAGATATTACGTTTTTAGGCGATTTATGTGAAGATTCCAAATATGTTAAACCATAGGCTCTCGTGGACATGAGTTTAAAACTTTATATTTATTTGAAATTCATATAATAATACGATTAACGGAATGCAATAAAGTATTCAAATTGGACGTCATTAATACCTATTTACACATGAAATATTTATTCAGTGGATATTTAGAGTTATACATTTGTTAAATTTAAACCGCTCTTAAAGTTATTCTGAGATATTATTTGATAAAGTGTAATTGTAGTGAACTGATAAAACTTAAAATATGGTATACGTGTTGTATTAATTATTTACTCATTTATTATTTTTCATTTACTTAATGCAGTATCAAAATAGTTCTTCGATCCAACATCAATGTTGCCGTTGAGAAAATAAATTTGATTTTTCATTAGCAAAGAGATTAAGACAAATCTAATTGCATAGTAACAAAGCTGATCATATACAGTGAAACACAGTCACACAGCCTTCACAAACTGTACCTATTGAAGTGACAACACAGTCCGTAGCATTCCGAGGCCGAAGCCACTGCGCTGCTGTTGAAATTTATGTTCGTACATCCCCTTACGGAAAGAAATATTTTACACAACTAAAAGATTGTTCTTCTAAATCGTGCTATGGAACAGGGACATCAACATTTATATTTCTTGACTTGCAAATATAGTATCATATTTTGTATTACTAGTTTTGTAATACATTCAGTGTTGATACGGCCCACTACTGTTAAAAATATTACGATTAAACCTATTTAGCATTTTTTAGAAAAGTAGTAATAATCATATACTGAATACCGCCCTAAGAGGAGGGGGAGGGATGAACAGGCTAAATGACTTACAGATTAATAATTAAGTAAGTAATATTATATATTATATAAGGGTACAGGCATTATTCACACTGAAAAAGTCCCTTCGCATTGCGATTTCAGCCGCCTAGTGCTATTGGTTAATTAAATTTTAAACCGCTAATCCTTTAAATAAAATGAAATAATAATTTATATTTTATGTTGTAATATGATAATACACTTTGAGCACTGAAACATACACACCACAGCCAAACAAGATGTAATCATTAAGCATGAGCCCCTGAGCTTTCTTTTCTTGTTTTAGAAATCTCTGCACCCTCTTCAATATCTCATATCAGAACGTCATAAACCATATTTTTAAACTAAATTGACGCTAGATAAATTAAAATCAGGATCAAATACTGGAGTAGAGCAATAACTGTTACTATCTAATCAATTTCAATACACGTTTTACTGATTGTACGACCTATTGTACGCATTTCAATGTTTCATCCTTATTTTAAACATTACAATTCTTACTGACATGTATTCCGATTGTGGTATCCGGAGTTACACATGATAGTTCACAACAGTTGTGATAAAGTAAATTTATTTCAGTGGAACATTTTAATTAGGAATTGCTTAGGTGGGTTTGTGGACTCTAAGGTCTCGTAGATTAGCACTAACTGCCGGGTCTGCGACCTTGACCATTCCATTAATAACCGGAGCTCAGCTGACTTGACCCATTACACTTGCCGCCACCTGGGCTCTGCATAACGAACCAGACTGGATCTGGGGCTGACGGATTATAGGCTCAATATAACGTATATAACTTAAATTGTGATTTTTAAATATATATTTTTCTTACAACTGTGTCTATTGTTTGTTACGAATTTATAATTCGAGCAGCGACTTAACAATATGTTGTTTTATTTCATATCAATATACGAGTTACTTATAATAACTTATTCTGATGATTAGATCAGATTATAAAACCAAGTTTGAAATCCCTCGTAAGATAAAATCGTTGTTTCTGCAAGTATCGCTTACCTCGCCACCCGTGTAGATATAGACATCCTGCGGTACAAAACAACGCTATTTTAAACCAGTAAAGGTGAAATTCTGCATTGATCAGCATAAAAACCATATACAAATTAGACTTCCATGCAAGTTTGCAATACGAAGAACGGGGAAATACCAAATAATCTAAAGTTGATATGAGCCAGTTGTTGATCATATGGAAAAAATTTACCTTTTGGGTCATTTTACTTTGTATTTTCAACTCCATATTCAGTATTTAAAACAAAATAAAAATACAATTATCCATCTTAAAAATGTATAAGAGTTTTGTTTTAATACACCTATAGTGGCTCGAAGAATTTACTTTATTTTGTATTTATATCAAACTAGATTTTAGTAAGTTACTGTGTAGCATATCACTGACCATAACAACTAAGCCAGTTCTGTGTTTCTTGAGGTGAGTTTATACAATAGAATTAACAAAAATAGTTTTTAAATAATTTGTGATAATTAATCAACATTTTTCCGCATGAAATTTAGTATCCATAACTATAATTTGTTATGTTTAAATACTCTGGTAATCATATTCGATACTGATTCCAACATGTTTATAAATTTCACCAATTTCGTTTTCCACGTTTCTGTTAGATACAAAAAAGTCAAATACAATAGGAAGTTTCCTGAGCATTATTACTAGAGAGAAGTCAGCAATATGTTTTGTTGGCAAGTTTATTGTTAATTTACATGCAAACCACTTTCCATTCTATCCAGTGTAAATGTTAAAATATGTCTGATTCAAATACAGAAATGTATATTGAGAAGATACAATAAAGAAATCTAATATGTATGCAAAGTGGTCCTCTCCATGGAAAACCCAATACACCCTGAACAAATGCGTCTGGATACGTGCTGCTGAATTGACTTCTAAGATCGAAGACAATTCATTTTCTGTCATTTGATAACATTCAACTGCATCATTGTGCCTACCATATGATTACTCAAGACGTTGTGGCGAGGGCCACAAAGGGGTTCAAAAGTCAGTGATGATGAATGACTCATGGCCGTACTCCACATCTTCTAACGTCATGTCACGCGGTAGACTAGATCCTGACGGGCAATTTTTCACTACATTACTGAAAATACGTATTTACGTCTCAACAATTCTACTTCACCCTAACAAATCAAGAGTAATCAGTTTCTGGATTATTGGGCTTATGAACAGAATAAAATAAAACGCGTCTCACAGTACTACAAAATATATTTACACTTTTACTGCACTTACATACAAGACGGTAAATATACACAAAATATGTACAAGGCGATCGATTTCAACCAGTTACAACGGTCATGATCATGCCCAATCAGAGAATCAATAGTACAGATGATCCTGAACAAAACAATTTTTGATCGCCTTGTATCTTCTTGTACGTAAGTACACTATGAGTGTAAATATATTTTGTTATGTTCTGAGGCTTAGTTTATTTTATTCTGTTTAATTGTAACAACAGGTGTCATGCTACTTTAGCAATTATTTACTAGGTTGTACAAAATTATAAAATAATAATTTAATTTTTTTGGGAGGAAGGGGGTAAAATTGTTATCTGTAGATCTTTGGTCAATGAATAAAAAAAATAGTAGTAATTTGAAAACTTGAGGTATTAATGAGAGAAAATTAATTTACAATGAATATACCTTATAGACTGCCTTCAACACAAATAAAAGAACAGCGCTTCTTTGAAATAAGCATTAACGTATATTTTCCACAAGTACTACATGATTGTTTTTACGTAGCAAGTTTGGAACTACTCAGAATGTTATAGTACCGGGAATATAAAGGACTCCGAGCTTCAACCCCCGCTTTAAGTAGAGGTATTAAAATGTAAATATACTTCACCTTCATTTAATGGTAATGGTAATGGTTTTTGGTACGGACAAGATTAAACGTAATTAAAAAAGGATTTACCAAAGCATAATTACTAATAAAATAACAACAACATTTTGTAATTTGAAATGAAATTAAATAAATAATTAATTAATTAAGTTTACAGTAGTTTATCAATCCAGGATCATATTTCGAAGTCAATTTGTTTTATAAATATTTGTCAAACAAAGGTAAACAGCTTATTAAAGTTGCAGGCCCAATTTACCCTGAGGCAAGGAGAGCTTGTTACCGTGTGAGTGACAGCGGCTTTGTTTGAGAGGTGGATGAATTGCTGCTTATGGTACGGATATTTTTCACCATGCATCTTAACCATATCCATTTCTTTAGGAAGGAATACTTTATGATTTATAAAGGATAAATAATACTGTAATGAATCTGTTGTTTAGTGTATAATGAACACATTTACTTTGTACAGTAACTATATGTAAGAACCTTACATTTTAAATACTAAACCACTTCAAATATTCTTCATTAAAACGATTAAATTGTATTCGTTTTAAGTTACTTAAAATAAATATAAGTTAAATATAGAACCGTTATAAAATCAAACAATTACCCTGTAATGTTCTAGTTTATTTACACTATTCTACATTTAGCATTACGGTCCTCTTAGACTAGGGATTGATAAAATCTTCGTAAAGGAAGGCACAGTCTTACTATAACTATCTCTAAGATTTTTCGGCAAAATTTACGTGTCGTGTTTCGTCTCCGGGGGGATTGAAAACCTCAACTAATAGTTTTTGTTTGTTTTTACTGCATTGAATAATTTGTATAATTGCATAAAACAATAAATAAATACTTCTCTAAATGATTCTTTGTCAATCAAATATTTATTTCCATCAGAATTATGTACCTACTTCATCTTATTTATGTCGTCTTTTCCAAGGAGTTCTTCTAATTTATAGCAAGCTTCATTTATACATATATTTTTAATTTTCTTTTTGTATTTTTGTTTAAAAAAATTGATGTATAAATTTAAGTTCAAATGCATTTTTAAAACAATTCATAAATGCGAAAAAAACGATGCATACATTTTTTTGAAACAATTCTGCTGTAACAATCCGAAATCATCGCTCCAAGATAAATACCATCCTAAAGTCATAATTGAGGTTAGAAACAATGTTGTTTAATATATCGTAAATGGTAAATAAACAAATCAGTCAGCAAGGAAAAACAACAGAATAATTGAGATGATACCTTAATCATGAAAAGAAATATATCAGCGACCAACTTACTAATTAATTTCAATTCAAGTTAGGCAACTTAGTAAACTAAGTAATGAGGAAGATAATTTAAATAAATAAAAATAATTAGGAAATATAAGACGTAGGGAATAAATATTTAGCATAATACAATTATTGTGATAAAATTAAGCTAAATGTTTTCTTTCTTATTGTATATTAAATATCTGAGTATAAAATATTTAAATTCAGAAAGCTAATCTCAGGATGATTATATTTTTCGCGTCTAAAAATTCGAAGAAAGCAATAAGTGTTATAGTGTTATATAAACAGTTTTGTGGGGACTAGATCAAATACACCAGCTGCAGAAATTGTTAATGAAAAACTATAATAAAACACAAGTTTAGTCAAAACAATCACAAACTATATTGAAGACAAAAGAAGATGGAAAATCGTTAAATATTCAAGATATCAGTAACAAATATGAACTACGCAGAACCTCCAAATCTTCTACCTAACGTAACCACTGGTAATACGGAATAGAACTATCCAAATACCGAAGTCCAGGACTTCAACTCAAATTACTAGTTGGTTAAGAAAGTGTCAACCTAAATGGTTCAAACTTCAAATATCAATGAATGATTTTCATTAATTGTTTTAAAATAAAAGCTAAATATAATGTACCATTAAAATATTTAAACAAATCTCTGTCTTAAACGAAATAAATCAGAATACACTTTGTTTTGGATTTTATATTTGAATAACATTTAAATTAAATTATTAAATTTATTCCATGTTTCATGTATAAATGTGGTATCTCTATTGCAAATTTTCCTTTATTTCAAATTGATCCCCATGGCAAAGAACACTGGCCAAGCGTGAGTGTCATATAAACCGATGAAAATTGAGTAGCTGGAGCAAGACTAGTTTTTAAACCATAAATATTTTAATCATTTGAACTAACTTGATTTATTTCCCTGTAGTAATTCAAATAAACCACAACCTGTTATAAGACGAAATTTTATCATTACATTAGAATAAGTATCAGAAATATGAATTATATAATAATTGGCACCCAACGAATGGGACACATTTTTATTTTTAAAACGGCTTACCATTAGGAACTGAAAACTCTTGAAAACAAGTATAATTTGATTTATAAGTGGCCTAGATAATTGGATATACTTCCAAATCCAAAATAAGTCAAATGCTTATAAATAATTAGCTACCCGGTTGGTTTAAATTGTCGTTTTTAAGCACATGTTTTCACTCTAACTCGATTTGCTTAAGATAGTTTTATAAGAATTTGTTATTTTTTCTGAAAATAAGCTTCCAAGATTTAATTATTAAGGGTAACGTTATAGGAAAATTAAACCAATACACTTCATCGCACTTAAATCCAAAATCAAATTTTTAGAATACAGAAAAGTCCAGTTATAAAAGTAAATTTTAGATC
Organism: Allygus modestus; assembly: GCA_963675035.1. Taxonomy (NCBI): domain Eukaryota; kingdom Metazoa; phylum Arthropoda; class Insecta; order Hemiptera; family Cicadellidae; genus Allygus; species Allygus modestus. Next base: position 72,058,623 of record OY776111.1, on the reverse strand, counting down.
CTCCAACTGTAATATTTAGTGATTGAGAGAATTAAATAACAAGTATTCCCTGCAGTATAGTTTTATCAGTCGATACATGTTATTTTGACAGCTATTCTCAAGAGATGAGATATTCGAATGCGAATGAAGCTGAATTTATAATTGAGATATTCGCAGCTCATATCATGTATTCTCAGTAGAATTAATTTCCTGGTGGTATTCTGTTGTAGAATTCTTTCGACATTTGTCTTTCATAATTGTCAAATAATACATGTACTTTTCATTAAAATATTGAAATATAATGAGAAGAATAACACAAATTGTTACTTTTGCTCGCCGCGATAACATCGCTTGAACATAAAATTCATAAATTCATACGAAAGTAATTGATATGATTACTTTAATGACGTAGAGTTAGGTGAATAACTGTACTTAACTTTTACTAAAACTAAGATTGATGCCTCTGTTTGAAACACCCAAATTAAGCCTGGATTTACAAATGTAGATGAGGCCCTTAAAGGCAATGATAAACATATTACTTTAAAAATGTTTATGCATTAGAAGAATATATTGTAAATAAAAAAGAGTACTTTCTTAAAATCAACCATCGTACAGTTAACACCATTGCTTAGGATAGAAAAGCTTTTCAGTTCAACTAGTTATTTTACTCTGTTTGAAGCAAGAAGAAGATATTAATGGTTCCCTTTCGAACCAGTGAAAGCCGAATGGCTTTTAATTGAACCTCAATAATACCTTACCTGTGATTTCACACTTCTGCCTTCACTGGGACTTGGAACATTTATCACAACTCCTCGGTAAAGAATCTTTCTCATTAGTTTCGGTAGAAGGAGAATCATCAATAACGTATGTTTCCTGGAAATAATTGAACTTTTACTGAAGTATTAGTATATTTCACTACTAGTCACGAAAGTGACCCATTTTGTTACGTAAACACAACACGGGTTTACAATTCATTTTAGTATTAAAGTCGGCTGTTTGAACACAGAATCGTCAAAAATAACGAAATCATACTGGTGCTCCTGTTGAGTAAAAAGGGAACTTCAATTTTTTAGGACAGGAAAAGTTTTGTTTGGGACAGGCAAAGCATTGTTTGGGACAGGTAAAGTAATGTTTAGGACAGGCAAAGTCACCTGATAATTTTTTGTTATGTTACAAGAAAATCTATAATTTTCCAAGATCTCAGCTGCATGGTAATGAGTAGGGTGTATTGGACATTCCTGGCTCAGGAGGAGCCAGGAGGAGCGCCCCCCCCCCAACCCCCCCCCCTAATTAGTATGCAAATTTTTTTTTTAATTACCCTAATTAATATGCAAATTTTTAATTACCCTAATTAATATGCAAATTTTTAATTACCCTAATTAATATGCAAATTTTTTTTAATTACCCTAATTAATATGCAAATTTTTTTTTTTTTCATTTCAGGAGGAGCCCCCCCCCCCCGGTACATCAATCAGGAGGAGCCCCCCCCCGACGACCCCCCCCCCCGACGACCCCCCCCCCCCCGAGGTCTCGTCTGTGACACTTTACCCCCCCCCCCCGAGGTCTCGTCTGTGACACTTTAAGGGGGGGGGGGGGATATCGGTTACCATAGGTCGGATCTGAATTCTGATTGCAGATTCTTGTTCGTCTAGTCAAGCCGAGTCATTCGAGTACCCACATCGTACACTTTGGATGATGTTTACAAAAAAAGGGCCCGCACCGCACTTTTGACCTTTTTTTTTTCTTTGCATTTTCGGAATCCCCTCTTCAAGCCGAGTATTTTGAGTACCCACATCGACCACTTTGGGCTAACCTGATGATGACCTTGAACTTGAACTTGACCCTCTTTTTTTTAATGCATTTTCGGAATCCCCTCTTCAAGCCGAGTATTTTGAGTACCCACATGACGTACTTTTGATAATTAATACAAGAGTTGAGCAGGGTAACGCTACAACCAACAGAGCTAGCCCATCAACGCCTGCGGACAATAAAACTACCAGTGAATGCGAATTTTGATGAGAATATAATTGCAATTCTTTGGGTTAGAGCACTTGAAAGGGGGTGTATCGATACATCCCCCTTCAAGTACTCTACACCAAGGCAGCTGTTCACACAACCGACCGACGCGGTCGGTCCTGTCTGGGATGCAGTTGCTGTAACTGGGTCCCCAGCAGGAGGAGCGCGCGACCCCAGCAGGAGCTGCGCCCGACCCCAGCAGGAGCTGCGCCCGACCCCAGCAAGAGGAGCAGGAGCTGCACCCTACCCCAGCAGGAGCTGCGTCCGACCCCAGCAGGAGGAGCAGGAGCTGCGCCCGACCCCAGCAGGAGGAGCAGGAGCTGCACCCTACCCCAGCAGGAGGAGCGCGCGACCCCAGCAGGAGGAGCAGGAGCTGCGCCCGACCCCAGCAGGAGGAGCAGGAGCTGCACCCTACCCCAGCAGGAGGAGCGCGCGACCCCAGCAGGAGGAGCAGGAGCTGCGCCCGACCCCAGCAGGAGGAGCAGGAGCTGCACCCTACCCCAGCAGGAGCTGCGTCCGACCCCAGCAGGAGGAGCAGGAGCTGCGCCCGACCCCAGCAGGAGGAGCAGGAGCTGCGCCCGACCCCAGCAGGAGGAGCAGGAGCTGCGCCCGACCCCAGCAGGAGGAGCAGGAGCTGCACCCGACCCCAGCAGGAGCTGCGCCCTACCCCAGCAGGAGGAGCAGGAGCTGCACCCGACCCCAGCAGGAGGAGCAGGAGCTGCGCCCTACCCCAGCGGGTAATGCAGCAGCGGGCAATGGATCCACATGCCGTTGATTCCCCGTTGTTTGGAGTACAGAACGTCGTCAAGATCTTGGGTAGTTGAAAACATTTTTGGTTCATGAACGTACTTGAACCTTTTGACAATACGCCATAGCCTCTTCTTATGGAAATGCTTCAAGGTGCAATCATCGTCGTCTTTTCGGTTGTAGAATTCACCACCTTCAAAGTAATCATCTTCATCGTCAAACGGTCTCTTCTTATTATTGCTATTCATTGTCGTTTCCGCTGCAACACATACATCCTCCAACTCGACGACTGTGATGTCACAATCCCACCTGGGAATGCGGATGCTCTAATTGACTGATGGCGCCAGACCCTTGCAGGAACCCATAATTATAGACCACCCGCGTCGAATTCCGAGCAATAGAACAATAGAACAAAACATCAGCAAAGGGGGTTGTATCGATACACCCCCCTTCAAGTACTCTAATCTAAGGCAGGTGTTCACACAAAAAAAACCAACGCGTTGAGACCTGTCTGGGAATGCGGATGCTGTAATTGGATACCCGACAGGAGGGCGACCGACCCTTGCAGGAACCCATAATTATAGACCACCCGCGTCGAATTCCGAGCAATAAATCACCAGTTGTCAAACACCCACGGGCTCATTCTTGTTCTAGTCTCCAACAATTCCTGACGCATGGGGGAGCGAAAATCTCCCCCCTAACCCATTATGTGTTAGGGGGAGCGAAAATCTCCCCCTAGTAATTAAATCAACAGAACACCAGTTGTCAAACACCCACGGTCTCATTCTTGTTCGGGAGTTTGAAGTGTGTAGTTGTGTAATAGTGTTGCTGTGTGACGTTCTGTCAGAGTGATCACCCGACGTTTTGACCTAACCTATAAAATGAACCACTTAACCGCCTATGTGTTTAATGATCAGCCTTTGTCTGTACTGTTTGACAGCAGCGATAATCCATGGTTCAAAGCTAAGGATGTAGCTACAATATTGGGCTACGCTAACCCTAAAGAAGCAATCAGAGTACATGTTAGAGAAAAATATCGCAAAACAATTCCTGAAGTATGGGGGAGCGAAAATCTCCCCCTAACCTATAACGAGAAACATTCAATCTTTCTTAACGAGCCGGGATTATATTCGTTACTTATGAAATCTAAAATGCCCATTGCCGAGAAGTTTCAAGATTGGATCTTTGAAGAAGTTTTGCCATCCATTAGAAAAAATGGACAGCAGAGACTTATAAACGAGAACCAACGGCTGCTACAATCACTTACAAAGTCGCTAACAAATAACCGAAAGCTAGATCAAACAAATTCCGAGTTTAAAACTACAAATGATATATTGTGTATGAAAAACCAATCCATGAATCAAACGCTGATCGAACAGACACCTAAAGTGGCAGTGTTGCCTGAAGATGTAAATCTGAAGCATATATTTTGTGTGATGATTAGGGAAACCCTTCTAAAGCAGTACGGAGTTTGTGAATACAAGTGCATTCGAACACAGAAGAGGAATTTCAAACAAGCCTTGAAAAAAGCAAAGGAAGAAGGATTTACAATGTGCTATTGTAGAGAAAATGTCCCCAACGGCATAAACATAGTGAATAAGGCTAAGGAAGTGATGAAGAGTTACGGCATGCACATTGACTGCAGATACAACAACATCCTAACCTCGCACAATTTCATTAATATAGTTGAACATATCTTTGACAATGCATAGGTCTGCGCTTGTGGACTCGTTCCAGAACCTTCGACGCTAGTCAGGTAGTAACAGTCGATACGTGCTCCAAAGATGACCAGTGCGGATGACGCAAGAAAAGTAATCACCATATCAATGGCCAAAATACGTTATAAACGTAACAACATCCGAGAAAGGCTCGCAATCAAGTTAGTGTTGGATAGAGCGAGAGATGTGTTTGAGAGAAAATATCATATGAAACAGCATACTTATGAAGAAAACAAAAATATTGAATATCATGTGAAAGAATATAACTATGAAGAAAACAAAACAGACTGTTAAATTTATCGAGGAGCTAAATACACAGTACACTTATGAGCCCTGTGAGGATGTACAACAACTAACGTGGACTCAAATCGCAATAGATGAAATGAGATTCCGCAGACCGTTGGAACTAATGTTGGGTGAAAAAATCAAACATCTAACCTATTGCAACAAGATGTGTCACAGCGAGTGCATACAGTTTACTTCAAGGGTGAGCAGACGCACCACCAGTCCGTAGTACGGTTGAAGTCACACGGTAAGGACGTGAACATGGACGCTTACGCTTCTGCGGACGACTATATCAAATCGTTTATTCAGGAGATTGAGGTTATGAACAATAATGCTAGTGATCAGACATTGACATCACCTCAGGCGTCATCTGTAAAACCGATCACTGCCTGCAAGAGACGAAGGAGGCCAACTCCCATCGAAGTGGAAACGAAGAAACCAGGATGGGTACCAAAACCAACAGATGATTGTCCCATAGCGTCATGGATGGAGGATGGGAATACTTTTGCTGTTCAAAACCCGGGAAACAAAGGACAAATGTTATTGAAAATGGAAATGTACGATGGTACAGATATGGTGTTCATGTGCGGTTTATTTTTGGACAAAGATGGTGAAATGCACCAAAGTGTTAAACAAGTAGTTGATAAAGTGGAAAACATGTGGATCGATAAATCAACAGGAGTACCGAAAATTACAGGCTTAACTCAAACTGTTACACAACGCAGTGCAGTTTCGCAACCAACGTCGAAGAAGCGAGCTGTGAGGAAGAAACAACGAGTGTCGCCAGCAGTCAATTAGAGCATCCGCATTCCCAGACAGGAGGGCGACGCGTCGGGTTTTTGTGTGTGTGTGTGTGTGTGTGTGTGTGAACACCTGCGCCCGGCCAACTACTACTAGAGATGTCGAGCAGAAGCACTTTCATGTCAGAGTTTCCGAGCGTGAACGACACTGCAGCAACCGTGGACCTGAGAGCTATCCTCAACAACTGCAAGTCTGACTCCCGCTCCTGGTGTAGACCAGGATAGCCGATCTCCGAGAGGAATGCGGCTATCTCATCACTGCGATGGAGCGAGCCACCACACCCTTTGGCGAGACGATCATCGTGATCCTGGAGGAGCAGGTCGGGGACAACTTCTTTCTACGAGTCTACCTGCCTAGGCGCTTCAACGAGGTCCTGAGCAACACCGACATCGAGCGCTACAACGGCGGGTTTGGAGAACGCCATCGCTTGGTGAAGCGCAGCCCGAGGGGTGCCAATAGCAGATTCACACCTTTGGAGTTTATGTAAAGCAAAACTTGAAGATTATGTAAACACATTTGTAAATTAGTGTTCGTAGTCAATACTTATAGCCACGTTCAGAACATAACCACTGTGTTATTTATTTCACTTAACCCCAAAAATGTCCTTTAGTAGTAAGTTTAAGAGCGTGAGTATGGTAACTGTGAGGTGTTTAGCTCATCAGCGTCATCATCAGAATCATCGATATTTGTACATAGATGTAACCAACCGCGTAATGCTATACAATTGGTTAGAGCGCATCGTGTGTGAGCTGTCTTGTGATGGTGACATCGCACTGCGTTTGTTGATAGTAGACTGTTGATTGACGATAGTGATCCGCAACCAATATTGCTGATATCAATGACATTAGTAGCACAGTGATCCGTGATGAAATTGCATCGTACAAACTCTATTTTCTCAGTACCTTTGACATAGACAATCGGTCGTTTGACGATACATGCACGTAACTTTTCCTCTAGCTCATGATACCAGATATCACCTTGAGCCCATTCCAATCCGTGACAGTGTTTTGTGAGCCAATAGCGTTCACGTAGTTTCTCTTGTGATAGGAAATCTCGACTGAATGGTGATTTGGCGATATGATGCATTAGCAGTGTTCCACTGGCCAATTCCAAGTCACACACTTCCTTCAGAATATAATCGCTATTGCTGTCCTTGAAACATTGAAAATCCAAAATAATGGGAGATGCTACATTTTTACGAGGTACTCTGCGTAAACAATCCATCTTGTATGAGTGTTAGTTGCCGACTGATTATGATTTAACCGACAAAGTCCACATTTAGATCGCGATGTTGATTAATTTAGATGACGTTGGTAAATCCGCATATACCAAACAGTTGCCAATCTCTGTGAGTGCAGGCATGCATTATACCACATCGATATCGATAGTAGCAACAGTAGTACTAGTAGTAGTAGTGGTCATCGACACATCGATCACTCTTCTTTATTCTTCCGCAATGTGCATTATCTTGTACGTGACAACTGGTACTAACAGCGATCTTCATCGCCTATGTATTTAATAACCAGATAGGAGCTGCTCTGTATGACAGTAGTAACAACCCTAGGTTCATAGTTACAGAGGTTGCTCAAATCTTGAGCTGCGTTAATCATAAAAAAAAGCACTTCTAGCACAAGTTAGTGAACAATACAAGTCAACAAACTTAGAAACGGGAAACTTCAGTCTTTGCAATCCTTTACAAAGCCACTAACAAATAACAGAAACTAGATCAAATTACCTCGGAGTTTAAACTAGAAAATTATATGTATATATATATATATATATATATATTGTGTAAGGAGATCCAGACCATGATTCAAATTTTGTCTGAACAGACCTCTAAAGAAGCAGTGTTGCCTGAATAACTTGACTTCGAGCCTTTATCGTATGTTAGTTCGTTAACAAAATAACTTGTACATTAACACGACGATCACTTTTCTTGCTTAAGTCACGATGTGCATTATGGCGTACGGGACGATTGGTAATAACAGCGTTTAAAGTAAACTGTGCACATTCGTTGTGATACGTCTTGTCACAGCAGGTTAGATTTCACATTCTCACATTCAACATCAATTACAATTGTAGACGTTATCTCATTTCATCTGTTGTGATTTAAGTCCACGTTAACCGTTGTACATCCTCACGCGGCTCGTAAGTGTAATGAGTATTTAGTATGACAATAAACTTCTCGAATGTTAGTACGTTAAATCGTAGCTTGTTCATTGACGCATCGATCCCTATTCTTGTTTCAGTCTCAATATGCATTATGGCGTACGTGCCAGATGGTACTAACAACGCTTGAAATAAACTGCACACATGTGTTGCGATACATCCAAACACAACAAGTTAGATGCATCATTCTAACATTCAGCATCAATTGAAATGTTATGCGTGGTATCATTTCATCTGGTGTAATTTGAGGGAATAACTCGACTACGAACCTTTATCGTATGTTAGTTCATTAACAACGTAACTTGTACATTGACGCATCGATCACTTTTCATGCTTAAGTCACAATGTGCATTATGTTGTATGTGACGACTGGTAATAGCAATGCTTGAAGTAAACTGAGCACATGTGTTGCGATACGTCTTGTCACAGCAGGTTATATTGCTCATTTCCCCATTCAACATCAATTTCAATTGTATGCGTAATCTCATTTCATCGGTTGTAATTCAAGTCCGCGTTAACTGTTGTACATCCTCACGCGGTTCGTAAGTGTAACGAGTATTTAGTTTTACATTAAACTTCTCGTATGTCAATCCCAAGTATTCGGTGTTTCAAGAAGTTTGCCTTTCCCTCAAGAATTGTCACTAGCATTATAACATACGCGTTTAATAACCAGATCGCACTTGTAATATTTTTGTATATCGATAAAAATTCCAAGTAATCGAGGTTTGAAGAAGTTCGCACATTGATAAAAAAAAAAATCCAAGTAAACGATGTTTGAAGACGTTTGAGTTTTCACCATCACACAAGTTCCAATCTTGAGTAATGTCAACCCAAGAAAATGAAAGCTAACAGCATCACGTAGTTGTGTTAAGTTGCGATAGGTATAGTTAGGTTTATTAAGACTGTGTCCAGTTAGAAAGGGGAAACATGGAGAGACTTATCTCATCGTTAGGTTACGATATCCAGTGTAAAGTTAGGTCCCTGCATAGAAATAGGAAACGTAGGCAGTTGTATCTCATCCTTAGGTTATGTTATGCTCTGTTAAGTTAAGTTTGTGCTTATAGATAGGAAATATTGTCAGGAGTATCTCGTCGTTAGGTTAAGTCATGCTCTGTTAAGTTAGGTTTGTTGTTGATTATAAAAAAAAAATCTGTGCATTAATGTCGGCGCGCGCAATTTAAATGGGTATAATCATAATGCGCGCGCCGACATTAATGCACAGATTTTTTTTTTATAATCAACAACAAACCTAACTTAACAGAGCATGACTTAACCTAACGACGAGATACTCCTGACAATATTTCCTATCTATAAGCACAAACTTAACTTAACAGAGCATAACATAACCTAAGGATGAGATACAACTGCCTACGTTTCCTATTTCTATGCAGGGACCTAACTTTACACTGGATATCGTAACCTAACGATGAGATAAGTCTCTCCATGTTTCCCCTTTCTAACTGGACACAGTCTTAATAAACCTAACTATACCTATCGCAACTTAACACAACTACGTGATGCTGTTAGCTTTCATTTTCTTGGGTTGACATTACTCAAGATTGGAACTTGTGTGATGGTGAAAACTCAAACGTCTTCAAACATCGTTTACTTGGATTTTTTTTTTATCAATGTGCGAACTTCTTCAAACCTCGATTACTTGGAATTTTTATCGATATACAAAAATATTACAAGTGCGATCTGGTTATTAAACGCGTATGTTATAATGCTAGTGACAATTCTTGAGGGAAAGGCAAACTTCTTGAAACACCGAATACTTGGGATTGACATACGAGAAGTTTAATGTAAAACTAAATACTCGTTACACTTACGAACCGCGTGAGGATGTACAACAGTTAACGCGGACTTGAATTACAACCGATGAAATGAGATTACGCATACAATTGAAATTGATGTTGAATGGGGAAATGAGCAATATAACCTGCTGTGACAAGACGTATCGCAACACATGTGCTCAGTTTACTTCAAGCATTGCTATTACCAGTCGTCACATACAACATAATGCACATTGTGACTTAAGCATGAAAAGTGATCGATGCGTCAATGTACAAGTTACGTTGTTAATGAACTAACATACGATAAAGGTTCGTAGTCGAGTTATTCCCTCAAATTACACCAGATGAAATGATACCACGCATAACATTTCAATTGATGCTGAATGTTAGAATGATGCATCTAACTTGTTGTGTTTGGATGTATCGCAACACATGTGTGCAGTTTATTTCAAGCGTTGTTAGTACCATCTGGCACGTACGCCATAATGCATATTGAGACTGAAACAAGAATAGGGATCGATGCGTCAATGAACAAGCTACGATTTAACGTACTAACATTCGAGAAGTTTATTGTCATACTAAATACTCATTACACTTACGAGCCGCGTGAGGATGTACAACGGTTAACGTGGACTTAAATCACAACAGATGAAATGAGATAACGTCTACAATTGTAATTGATGTTGAATGTGAGAATGTGAAATCTAACCTGCTGTGACAAGACGTATCACAACGAATGTGCACAGTTTACTTTAAACGCTGTTATTACCAATCGTCCCGTACGCCATAATGCACATCGTGACTTAAGCAAGAAAAGTGATCGTCGTGTTAATGTACAAGTTATTTTGTTAACGAACTAACATACGATAAAGGCTCGAAGTCAAGTTATTCAGGCAACACTGCTTCTTTAGAGGTCTGTTCAGACAAAATTTGAATCATGGTCTGGATCTCCTTACACAATATATATATATATATATATATATACATATAATTTTCTAGTTTAAACTCCGAGGTAATTTGATCTAGTTTCTGTTATTTGTTAGTGGCTTTGTAAAGGATTGCAAAGACTGAAGTTTCCCGTTTCTAAGTTTGTTGACTTGTATTGTTCACTAACTTGTGCTAGAAGTGCTTTTTTTATGATTAACGCAGCTCAAGATTTGAGCAACCTCTGTAACTATGAACCTAGGGTTGTTACTACTGTCATACAGAGCAGCTCCTATCTGGTTATTAAATACATAGGCGATGAAGATCGCTGTTAGTACCAGTTGTCACGTACAAGATAATGCACATTGCGGAAGAATAAAGAAGAGTGATCGATGTGTCGATGACCACTACTACTACTAGTACTACTGTTGCTACTATCGATATCGATGTGGTATAATGCATGCCTGCACTCACAGAGATTGGCAACTGTTTGGTATATGCGGATTTACCAACGTCATCTAAATTAATCAACATCGCGATCTAAATGTGGACTTTGTCGGTTAAATCATAATCAGTCGGCAACTAACACTCATACAAGATGGATTGTTTACGCAGAGTACCTCGTAAAAATGTAGCATCTCCCATTATTTTGGATTTTCAATGTTTCAAGGACAGCAATAGCGATTATATTCTGAAGGAAGTGTGTGACTTGGAATTGGCCAGTGGAACACTGCTAATGCATCATATCGCCAAATCACCATTCAGTCGAGATTTCCTATCACAAGAGAAACTACGTGAACGCTATTGGCTCACAAAACACTGTCACGGATTGGAATGGGCTCAAGGTGATATCTGGTATCATGAGCTAGAGGAAAAGTTACGTGCATGTATCGTCAAACGACCGATTGTCTATGTCAAAGGTACTGAGAAAATAGAGTTTGTACGATGCAATTTCATCACGGATCACTGTGCTACTAATGTCATTGATATCAGCAATATTGGTTGCGGATCACTATCGTCAATCAACAGTCTACTATCAACAAACGCAGTGCGATGTCACCATCACAAGACAGCTCACACACGATGCGCTCTAACCAATTGTATAGCATTACGCGGTTGGTTACAACTATGTACAAATATCGATGATTCTGATGATGACGCTGATGAGCTAAACACCTCACAGTTACCATACTCACGCTCTTAAACTTACTACTAAAGGACATTTTTGGGGTTAAGTGAAATAAATAACACAGTGGTTATGTTCTGAACGTGGCTATAAGTATTGACTACGAACACTAATTTACAAATGTGTTTACATAATCTTCAAGTTTTGCTTTACATAAACTCCAAAGGTGTGAATCTGCTATTGGCACCCCTCGGGCTGCGCTTCACCAAGCGATGGCGTTCTCCAAACCCGCCGTTGTAGCGCTCGATGTCGGTGTTGCTCAGGACCTCGTTGAAGCGCCTAGGCAGGTAGACTCGTAGAAAGAAGTTGTCCCCGACCTGCTCCTCCAGGATCACGATGATCGTCTCGCCAAAGGGTGTGGTGGCTCGCTCCATCGCAGTGATGAGATAGCCGCATTCCTCTCGGAGATCGGCTATCCTGGTCTACACCAGGAGCGGGAGTCAGACTTGCAGTTGTTGAGGATAGCTCTCAGGTCCACGGTTGCTGCAGTGTCGTTCACGCTCGGAAACTCTGACATGAAAGTGCTTCTGCTCGACATCTCTAGTAGTAGTTGGCCGGGCGCAGGTGTTCACACACACACACACACACACACACACAAAAACCCGACGCGTCGCCCTCCTGTCTGGGAATGCGGATGCTCTAATTGACTGCTGGCGACACTCGTTGTTTCTTCCTCACAGCTCGCTTCTTCGACGTTGGTTGCGAAACTGCACTGCGTTGTGTAACAGTTTGAGTTAAGCCTGTAATTTTCGGTACTCCTGTTGATTTATCGATCCACATGTTTTCCACTTTATCAACTACTTGTTTAACACTTTGGTGCATTTCACCATCTTTGTCCAAAAATAAACCGCACATGAACACCATATCTGTACCATCGTACATTTCCATTTTCAATAACATTTGTCCTTTGTTTCCCGGGTTTTGAACAGCAAAAGTATTCCCATCCTCCATCCATGACGCTATGGGACAATCATCTGTTGGTTTTGGTACCCATCCTGGTTTCTTCGTTTCCACTTCGATGGGAGTTGGCCTCCTTCGTCTCTTGCAGGCAGTGATCGGTTTTACAGATGACGCCTGAGGTGATGTCAATGTCTGATCACTAGCATTATTGTTCATAACCTCAATCTCCTGAATAAACGATTTGATATAGTCGTCCGCAGAAGCGTAAGCGTCCATGTTCACGTCCTTACCGTGTGACTTCAACCGTACTACGGACTGGTGGTGCGTCTGCTCACCCTTGAAGTAAACTGTATGCACTCGCTGTGACACATCTTGTTGCAATAGGTTAGATGTTTGATTTTTTCACCCAACATTAGTTCCAACGGTCTGCGGAATCTCATTTCATCTATTGCGATTTGAGTCCACGTTAGTTGTTGTACATCCTCACAGGGCTCATAAGTGTACTGTGTATTTAGCTCCTCGATAAATTTAACAGTCTGTTTTGTTTTCTTCATAGTTATATTCTTTCACATGATATTCAATATTTTTGTTTTCTTCATAAGTATGCTGTTTCATATGATATTTTCTCTCAAACACATCTCTCGCTCTATCCAACACTAACTTGATTGCGAGCCTTTCTCGGATGTTGTTACGTTTATAACGTATTTTGGCCATTGATATGGTGATTACTTTTCTTGCGTCATCCGCACTGGTCATCTTTGGAGCACGTATCGACTGTTACTACCTGACTAGCGTCGAAGGTTCTGGAACGAGTCCACAAGCGCAGACCTATGCATTGTCAAAGATATGTTCAACTATATTAATGAAATTGTGCGAGGTTAGGATGTTGTTGTATCTGCAGTCAATGTGCATGCCGTAACTCTTCATCACTTCCTTAGCCTTATTCACTATGTTTATGCCGTTGGGGACATTTTCTCTACAATAGCACATTGTAAATCCTTCTTCCTTTGCTTTTTTCAAGGCTTGTTTGAAATTCCTCTTCTGTGTTCGAATGCACTTGTATTCACAAACTCCGTACTGCTTTAGAAGGGTTTCCCTAATCATCACACAAAATATATGCTTCAGATTTACATCTTCAGGCAACACTGCCACTTTAGGTGTCTGTTCGATCAGCGTTTGATTCATGGATTGGTTTTTCATACACAATATATCATTTGTAGTTTTAAACTCGGAATTTGTTTGATCTAGCTTTCGGTTATTTGTTAGCGACTTTGTAAGTGATTGTAGCAGCCGTTGGTTCTCGTTTATAAGTCTGTGCTGTCCATTTTTTCTAATGGATGGCAAAACTTCTTCAAAGATCCAATCTTGAAACTTCTCGGCAATGGGCATTTTAGATTTCATAAGTAACGAATATAATCCCGGCTCGTTAAGAAAGATTGAATGTTTCTCGTTATAGGTTAGGGGGAGATTTTCGCTCCCCCATACTTCAGGAATTGTTTTGCGATATTTTTCTCTAACATGTACTCTGATTGCTTCTTTAGGGTTAGCGTAGCCCAATATTGTAGCTACATCCTTAGCTTTGAACCATGGATTATCGCTGCTGTCAAACAGTACAGACAAAGGCTGATCATTAAACACATAGGCGGTTAAGTGGTTCATTTTATAGGTTAGGTCAAAACGTCGGGTGATCACTCTGACAGAACGTCACACAGCAACACTATTACACAACTACACACTTCAAACTCCCGAACAAGAATGAGACCGTGGGTGTTTGACAACTGGTGTTCTGTTGATTTAATTACTAGGGGGAGATTTTCGCTCCCCCTAACACATAATGGGTTAGGGGGGAGATTTTCGCTCCCCCATGCGTCAGGAATTGTTGGAGACTAGAACAAGAATGAGCCCGTGGGTGTTTGACAACTGGTGATTTATTGCTCGGAATTCGACGCGGGTGGTCTATAATTATGGGTTCCTGCAAGGGTCGGTCGCCCTCCTGTCGGGTATCCAATTACAGCATCCGCATTCCCAGACAGGTCTCAACGCGTTGGTTTTTTTTTGTGTGAACACCTGCCTTAGATTAGAGTACTTGAAGGGGGGTGTATCGATACAACCCCCTTTGCTGATGTTTTGTTCTATTGTTCTATTGCTCGGAATTCGACGCGGGTGGTCTATAATTATGGGTTCCTGCAAGGGTCTGGCGCCATCAGTCAATTAGAGCATCCGCATTCCCAGGTGGGATTGTGACATCACAGTCGTCGAGTTGGAGGATGTATGTGTTGCAGCGGAAACGACAATGAATAGCAATAATAAGAAGAGACCGTTTGACGATGAAGATGATTACTTTGAAGGTGGTGAATTCTACAACCGAAAAGACGACGATGATTGCACCTTGAAGCATTTCCATAAGAAGAGGCTATGGCGTATTGTCAAAAGGTTCAAGTACGTTCATGAACCAAAAATGTTTTCAACTACCCAAGATCTTGACGACGTTCTGTACTCCAAACAACGGGGAATCAACGGCATGTGGATCCATTGCCCGCTGCTGCATTACCCGCTGGGGTAGGGCGCAGCTCCTGCTCCTCCTGCTGGGGTCGGGTGCAGCTCCTGCTCCTCCTGCTGGGGTAGGGCGCAGCTCCTGCTGGGGTCGGGTGCAGCTCCTGCTCCTCCTGCTGGGGTCGGGCGCAGCTCCTGCTCCTCCTGCTGGGGTCGGGCGCAGCTCCTGCTCCTCCTGCTGGGGTCGGGCGCAGCTCCTGCTCCTCCTGCTGGGGTCGGACGCAGCTCCTGCTGGGGTAGGGTGCAGCTCCTGCTCCTCCTGCTGGGGTCGGGCGCAGCTCCTGCTCCTCCTGCTGGGGTCGCGCGCTCCTCCTGCTGGGGTAGGGTGCAGCTCCTGCTCCTCCTGCTGGGGTCGGGCGCAGCTCCTGCTCCTCCTGCTGGGGTCGCGCGCTCCTCCTGCTGGGGTAGGGTGCAGCTCCTGCTCCTCCTGCTGGGGTCGGGCGCAGCTCCTGCTCCTCCTGCTGGGGTCGGACGCAGCTCCTGCTGGGGTAGGGTGCAGCTCCTGCTCCTCCTGCTGGGGTCGGGCGCAGCTCCTGCTCCTCCTGCTGGGGTCGCGCGCTCCTCCTGCTGGGGTCGGGCACAGCTCCTGCTCCTCCTGCTGGGGTCGGGCGCAGCTCCTGCTCCTCCTGCTTGGGTTGGGTGCAGCTCCTGCTCCTCCTGCTGGGGTCGGACGCAGCTCCTGCTGGGTTAGGGTGCAGCTCCTGCTCCTCCTGCTGGGGTCGGGCGCAGCTCCTGCTGGGGTCGGGCGCAGCTCCTGCTGGGGTCGCGCGCTCCTCCTGCTGGGGACCCAGTTACAGCAACTGCATCCCAGACAGGACCGACCGCGTCGGTCGGTTGTGTGAACAGCTGCCTTGGTGTAGAGTACTTGAAGGGGGATGTATCGATACACCCCCTTTCAAGTGCTCTAACCCAAAGAATTGCAATTATATTCTCATCAAAATTCGCATTCACTGGTAGTTTTATTGTCCGCAGGCGTTGATGGGCTAGCTCTGTTGGTTGTAGCGTTACCCTGCTCAACTCTTGTATTAATTATCAAAAGTACGTCATGTGGGTACTCAAAATACTCGGCTTGAAGAGGGGATTCCGAAAATGCATTAAAAAAAAGAGGGTCAAGTTCAAGTTCAAGGTCATCATCAGGTTAGCCCAAAGTGGTCGATGTGGGTACTCAAAATACTCGGCTTGAAGAGGGGATTCCGAAAATGCAAAGAAAAAAAAAAAGGTCAAAAGTGCGGTGCGGGCCCTTTTTTTGTAAACATCATCCAAAGTGTACGATGTGGGTACTCGAATGACTCGGCTTGACTAGACGAACAAGAATCTGCAATCAGAATTCAGATCCGACCTATGGTAACCGATATCCCCCCCCCCCTTAAAGTGTCACAGACGAGACCTCGGGGGGGGGGGGTAAAGTGTCACAGACGAGACCTCGGGGGGGGGGGGTCGTCGGGGGGGGGGGTCGTCGGGGGGGGGGGCTCCTCCTGAAATGAAAAAAAAAAAAAATTGCATATTAATTAGGGTAATTAAAAAAAATTTGCATATTAATTAGGGTAATTAAAAATTTGCATATTAATTAGGGTAATTAAAAATTTGCATATTAATTAGGGTAATTAAAAAAAAAATTTGCATACTAATTAGGGGGGGGGTTGGGGGGGGGGGCGCTCCTCCTGGCTCCTCCTGAGCCAGGAATGTCCAATACACCCTACTGTAATGAGCTATTTTCAAATCCAGAGTGATGAAAAGTATATATTCCCAAAATAATTTGTTAGGCTGGAATCGCTTTATTCAGATTTTCCACGTGGTTTACACTAAAAAAGTAATCGACAGAAAATAGTTTTGCATTCTGTCTTTCAATGTTGATAGCACTATGGTTAAATTTCAAGTCATTATTTTTAAAGGTAACACTATGCTCATTGAGCCCCTTTTTTAGTTATTGTAAATCGTCAAATTTGTTTTGTGTTAGGTAACTTTTTCATTTTTTTGTATTTTTCGCATTTAGATATTGCCACGTGTTTTGGCATATCAGAATAGTTTCCCTTATGATTCTTAGCGAATTTCCCCTATAGGGATGAAACCATTACCGTAGGTGGCATGGTTAAGACTTAAGCCCGAGACCATGATAACGTTTCATTTTGAGGTCCTCAGATGCCAAAAACACCATTCGTTCAAATTATATATATATATATATATATATATATATATATATATATATATATAATATTTTGTCCGTAAGCACAATAACTCTCGTTAAAAAAGTCCGATCTTAATGAAATTTGGTACAACTGTGTAAAGTACCATTTTTTTGAACGAGTTCGAAAACCAGATGAATCGCACCATCCGAAGAGGGGTTTATGGGGGGTTTTGTACCCCAAAAGTAGGTTTTTTTGGGGGTTTACACATCTAATTTTTATTTAAATCAAATTTTAATTTTTACTATTGAATTCAGCATAAAAAAACAAACAATTTGGTATTTTGATCATTGCTCTACGTCAATTGGTTACTGAGATATTGAAAGTTTTGAACACAGTACGTTGTCTAATGTTATTCTTAAGGAGAAAAAGAAAAATTGTATATCTCGCTTATTTATGAACATAAACTGACGAAATTTGGTATATGGCTTCATCTGGTTGTGATTTATTGTTGTTTGCACAAAAAACAATTTTTCGCCTATGGTTCCCGAAGCAGCAAACTTAGGTACTTGGTCCCCATGTTATTCTTATGGAAAATAATTAAAATTTTATATATCGCTTATTTGTGAATGTAGATAAAACTTATTTGTGAAACTTGGTTTGTGAATTCGCTAAGATGAGTTCCATTTATATTTGCATAAAAACCCATTATTTTCTGTTCCTTGATGCAGCAAACCTACGTACTCATCCCCAATGTTATTCTTATGGAGTATAATTAATATTTTAAATATCGCATGTTTGTGAATAAATTTCGTATGAATCCTGTTAAGTGTTATAATGTGTTGTGTAATTCATTGGAAATTCGCTGAGTATGCAGGTTTGCTGCGACGGGGGTATTTTCTTTAATCATTGTTGTGTCTCGGTTTTTTATCAATCAAGTCCTTTAGTTTTTCGTTCATCATCTCGTTAAGTTTGGTATTATTAACAGTTTGTCGACATACTCTTTGATTTCCACTCGCGAATTAGTCAGTTCGTTTCGGATTTCGTTTCCGCTGTTTCTCATGATGATTTAGTTTTGTTCGGTTTGTGTTTGTATTTGTCGTTTAGCATTTGAGATTGTGTTTGTTTGGTATGTGGTTCGATATCATGGTTCCATGATTTACCCCTCATTTGAAAGCTTATCGTGCCGGCTATTGACGAAAAATAGACACACGGTCTAAAAATGTACCGCTTCTCAAAAATTTAAATAATATGAAAGATAACTAATTTTTTGTTTGTTTTGACAGGAGCAAAAATGTAAACAAAATAAAATCTGATCAGCTGACAATATTTGGTTCGCAGTGCGGAATTCCGCACGGGTAGACTAGTATTTGTTATTGATCTTTTCCCCCATTTATTCTATTAAGAGAATAATTCCTAAGTCTACATTATATTTAAGGTGTTTTCTTTCAAAAATTTTAACAACAAATCATAGTACAAATTTAAATTATTTCTGTATGTTAATATATAAACAAATATGTAAATAAATGAGTTTCATTCTTTATTCGTCAAAGTCCGGATGAGGTGTACCGTCTATAATTTTACGAAGGACAAGAATTATTATTTGTAATAACGCTGCTGATACTGGTGCGATCGGGCTTTATTGGAACCTAGCCCACCGTTAGAGTAGGAGCAGAAGTTCCTCGACTGTTTTACATCAAAATATTATTTTTATGTTGACCTGGCTCACCGGGCATGTTACGATAACAGCCTAATAAATATGTAATTAGAATTATAAACACATAAGCAGTATATCGATAAAACAAACTTAAGTACTGTTATTGCACTGCAATTAGATAGAAAGAAAAACAAGATACGATAAATGTTGGCAGAACCTGTTAACCTGTGTCGGAACTGCAGAACCAACTTCTGAAGTTTTCCAAACAATTTGTGGTCACCTAAGTACATTTTGTTTTGTTATACACAGTGCACTTCTACAAACGTTTGACGATACTGTACAAGGTTTATAGAATATCGCTAACAGTAATAGTGGAATTGTTTACCATATAGTCGTTTTATGGGTTAAAACTGAAAGGTGACAGCGTAATATTCCCCAGTGGATAGAATTATATTCTTTTAAACAAATTGCAGGTTCATAGTGGCGTTTTCTTTCAACCTTATATCAAAAATAATGAAGTGTCTTATTATAAAAAAAAACACGCTATTTACAATTACCTAGATAGTATGTTTCAAAATTGTAAAAAAACATCAAAGCTAATGTATTGAAATTAGTCAATTTAGCTAAGAGAAGGTAGTTAAATATTTAATCTACAACTTGTGGAATTATGCATCTTGCTAGTTTTAAACTTAAGAAATAACTAAAAAATCAGAACATGTCATAGTGGGAAATGGTTATTTTCAAACGTTCCTTGAATGATCTGGTAAGTATTAAGTTACCAGATTATTCAAGTAATGTTCGTTTAAATTATAATAATTGAATTTAATTTAATTTAAAATGTTTTATTTAAGAGACGAAGTTAAGACTAGCAAGTCTACCACTTAAACTCTACAATAATCTGATTGGGTAATAGGAAGGGGTGGGAAAATCAGTCCGCAAGCCTTAGTAAATATCAAGTTTGAATTACATGGTCAATCCGTGTTTAGCTGTAAAGCGTTTGTCTGCGGAAGCCTGACGATTGAGATCACGACATTATTTAAATACATACTTTCAGATTCAGATTTGACTCGCAATACATTTTAAATTATGGAGAATTAGCTTAAGTTCTTATGGATATTAAAGTCAAGTATATTTTTAATATAAACGTAATGTACACTCGCCAATAAAGATAAAAAAATTAAAAGTTTGTTTTTATTTTAAATCCAATAAATTATAAATTTTGGTGTCAGTATGTCTTGTTCCTTGTTTTTTTAGAATATTATCTACATTACACGTTGCATATTAAATTAATTTCTTAATCAAATTTATTTGTGTTTAGCATGTCATAACAAAATAAGGCCGGTGCTATATTGCAACAAGTTAAGTCATGCATTTCGCTAATTTAACATTAATAAAATAATGACTACAGGGTGCACAAAAATGCTTAGTGTGCTATGCAGAACCATATTCTACATACAAAAATAAGTCGAAAATGTCAAGTAACACTTTTTTGATTTCGGCTTAGTTTAGCCGTAATCCGCTGTTTTGTATTTTTTTGAAAATAATTAATAATTTTAAAATACTTGAAGATATTTTGATGAAACTTGGTTTAAAATTTAAGTTTGTTATTATTAAAAGTTTACAAAAATATTTGTTATCAAACTTATCAAATTACAAAATGGCGGCCATTAAAAAGTTTCAAAGTCAAATTACATAAAAACCAGCTACAAAACCAAAATTTTACAAGACATCAAATTTAAAGCCCTTTTAAATCCCAATCCAATGACACTATGATTGTAAAAACGGTTAATAAATAAAAAAGGTGATGGTAATTTTTAATTATCAATTTTATAATGTTTTTATAATTTTATAATCAATTTCCATGCAAACTAGCTAAACAAATTTCCAATATTCAATTTTAAATACTGATTAATACAAATCTAAAGACACCATAACTGTTAAAATCTGTTAAACAAAAAGGTAGGGTATAATGGCTATTTTAATGATTCAACTATTTACAATTTGACAACAATTTAAAAAGTAAAAAGAACAAACAAATAAAGAAAAAGAAGAACAAGACAAATAGTTAAAATTTAAAATATAATAAAACAATTAAACATACTCTATTTTCTTTCTACTAAAAGAACGTCTAACGTTTGAACTTTTTATGTGACCTCCATTGACAACTACGCACTGCTCCAGTCAGTCGTCGGCTCATCGACTGCCTTACCCGTTCGAATATCTCTGGCATCTCTCTAATCCTTCGGCACCCATCTTCAATCCGCTGTCTTAGCTGTTTACTGTTGGTGAGTTACGAGAAGAGCCCTGGGCTGATTCGCAATACACCCATGGGTTCCAGCGGTATCACTCATTTTGAAGGCACTAGTTAAAATAATTCCTGAATAATTACTGTCCGCGAGAGTTGAAAATGTCATCCATCAATCAGCTGTTTCAGAGCGATAAAAAATAATATTTTTTATTTCGTAATAAGGTTTGTTGTTGTTGGAACGTCAACTATTAAAGCAATAGACGGATATTTCAGTACAATTTAACAAGTTTTTAGCTTCCCTTATATTATTTATACTTAATGTTTCCTTCATCTCATCTTTATATATTTATTTACAATGCATTTGTGTTATCCTTAGGTTTTATCATTCTTTCTTTGCTTTGTGAAATGGAAGGGGTTCGGAAACGTGGTTCTACAATACACAGTGAAGCGAGGGAAGTTATCAGAAGTGTAATTGAGTGTTGTGACAGAGAAGCGAGTGGAAAATCATTAACTGAAACGCTGGAAAAGCCAACCGAAAGGGCAGCTACATATTGTAAAGATTCAAAATCAACCGTCAAAAGAATTCGGAAGGAAGGGAAGAATACTCCTAATGAAAACTGTCTTCGCCTGGAGAGAAAATAAAACGGCCTGAGCATTGAAATGCAGTTGTGGACGATTTTGATAGGCGTGTTATCCTGGATACAATTAGAGATTTTTATGTTAATAAAAGTGTTGTGCCAGCTTGTAAAAAATTGTTACCCGTTATAAACGAAAGAAATTGTTTCAAATGGGGAGAATGGACTCTTCGTCGTGTGTTAAGGGAAATGGGGTTTAAATTGAGAAAATGTGCATCGAAAAGAAAGATTTTAACTGAACGTGACGATATTTTTTATTGGAGGCTCGAATATTTGCGCCAAATCAAGAGCTACAGTGACAATAAAGTTAAGATTTTCTACTTAGATGAAACATGGATCGATGGCAACTTAACGTTTCGAAGGTGTTGGCAGAATGACGACGTAGACGGAGTGTTGCCCGATATAAACTCGTCAAACCGCCTAATTGTGGTTGACATTGGGTCAGAAGATGGGTTTTTACCTAGTGGCCGCCTTATTTATAAGGCTAACTGCTCGAAAAGAGATTACGACGGGCAAATGAACTCCAAAATTTTTGAGAAGAGGATTAGAATACATGTATTGCCAAATCTACCTGACAACTCAGTACTCGTAATTGACAATGACCCATATCATACAGAACAAGATGATAAACCCCCTAATAAATCGTCGACAAAAAATCGATGGTCGAGTGGCTGCAAAGGCACGGTGAATGTTATGAGGAAAAGTCAACCAGGAAGGCAACACTCTATGAAGCGGTTTTACGACTTGAACCAAAGAGAAGCAGTTTAAAATGGACAAGTTGTTAAAGTAATCAGGTCACAGTGTATTGTGACTTCCCCCTTACATGTGTGACCTGAACGCAATTGATTTTGTTTGGGCCCAAGTGAAACATCATGTTTGTAGTAAGAACACATCTCTGGTAACATGTCTCTAACAGCGCTTCAAGTTAAAGTTAATGAAGCTGTGGACAGTGTAACACCTTCGGACTGGAAAAAGTACATAGATCATTTAAAAAATAATGAAAAGCATTATTGGATTAAAGATGGAATTATGGAAGAAGCAGTTGATCAAGTTATTGTACGTCTTGGAGGTGATAGTGACAGTGAAACAACCATTTCTTCTAACGACGAAAGCGACATTGAAAATGAATCATTTGATGAACTGTCTCACCTTTTACAGGATGAATAGGGGGATGTTTAACTCCTCAAATAAACAAAAATTAGAAGAAAACGAATGATTTATTTGTTATTTTCTGCTATTAGTTCCACAAAATCACACGTCCTACTTTGTGTTTAATATGGTATAAGCAATTAAATTATGAATTAATAATTACTGATTTATTATTGTTTCCGATTTTCATATTATATTAGTTAATATATAATTTATTTATGTAAATGATAATTTTTATGACCAAAATGAACATTGATTTTACGTTCTGGTATCCGAATTCATGCAATGCCCGAGGACTGTGCAAGCCGAGCTCCAGCACGGGGCGCATTTCCCTGAGGGCCCACCCGGTGGCGCGTTGCACTAAACTGTTATAAAAACACCACAGATTATTTGATTTTTTTACGATTTGATCTCTTAGTATAACTTAACCTTGTATTTTATTTCTAAGTTTAAGACACGACTACAGATTAAAAAAGATTTGCAGTGAACCGAGTTTGCACGCAGCACCAAGCCATGAGGGAAATGAATTTCCACATAAAAACGTTTAAAACTCAAAATCAGTGTAAAAACAGACATCTAGTCCAATTTGTATTAAAATCTGAAAACATTCATTTTTTGGCTGTTCTGATACTCCTGGTTTAATTTACTTACAAAGCTGGGAATACAATTATGCACATTATAAGGTTAGGAGAAGGTCCAGACAGGCTTGAAAGTAGGCGTGAGGTTGCTGGGGATTATAAAAGTACTCTAACAAAGAAATAACAGGCTTTACTAGTGTAAAATCCCCATAAGACAACGTACTGTGTTTAGTCAATACACATTTTGTTTAATAACTCAGTAAATATTTATGCTAGAATGACGAGAGAGGGCTTAAAAATTTGCCTCTCTAATACCCATCCTTTTAAATGAATTAAATTTACATCCGGGGCTTCTCTGACCCTTTTTAGGCCCAAAAACTCGAAATTTGAAAGATTAATCCCAAAAAAAGGGGTTTAGAGTTTTCCGATTGTTTTGCCCAACCAACTTGTCTACCTGATTACAGAAAGGAACATCCCTACCAAATTTGAAGTAAATCGGACAAAAGATGCGACCACTAGAGAGCAAACACATATACATACATATATATATATATTTATATAAAACATTTTGAACGACCCCCCAAAACATGGTCAGGGGGTCACGTTAGGAACTTCTATGGTGGTCCGGGCTTAAGTTTCACTGTGCGGGTCATGCTAATAGTTCACTTTCCAAAGGAAATTCACTAAAAAATAGCTTTTTCACGGAGTGTAATCAATTTTCTTCGAGATCTTTGAACTGGCAAGATTACTTATGGTATTTCTACTAATTACTACTAATGAATGCCAATAATTCATTTACAATGTACTCACTATTTCCAGTATATGGAATTGGCATTAATTATTTAGACTTACAAATGTAAAATAGTTCACCCACAAAAAAAAATAAGTTGACAACATTTTTGAGTATTTTTGTTTTAGTAGTTTTTGATTTGTTGGTAGCGTATTAAAACCTAATCCAAAACACGAAATAGACTTGGTGTGGGGGGGCCAAAAATTTTGGCTCTGTCCGCCCGCTGAAAAACTAGCGGACCGCTAGTTTGTCCGAATTTAATCGTTTATTTATTGCATATTCATTTTATTTTGTAACCGCCGGTATTCTGAAATTGCAAGCAACTAACATTTATCAAACAATCGTTAATATAGGCCTAATTGAAACCCATATTTATTACGCACACAAAAAACTAACATAAAAATTATTACGGTATACCTATGTTTTTTGTTTTCTCATAAGTCATCTTTATTGCCACATAATGTTTTACAATGTGCTGTAGATTTTTTACAGAGAAATAGTTACGATCAATGCCTCCTTCAGCGCTAATGTTATGGCCATATGGTAGTGCCTGCATTTTTTGTTTTGCAATTTTCTCAGGGCTCTTCTCGTAACTCACCAACAGTAATGTTGTCAACAGGTGTCGAGTACACAATAGACTTCAAATGGCCCCATACAAAAAAGTCAATTGGGTTTAAATCCGGCGACCTCGCTGGCCACGCGATCGGGCCGCCACGACCCATCCACTTGTTCATGAACTGTTGATGGGTAAGTAAGCTTAAGTAAGCTTTTACATCATTACCAAAGTGAGGAGGTGCACCATCGTGCATAAACCACATGCGACGCCGGATGTTTAGGGGCACATGTTCCATGATTTCCAAAAAGTTATTTTGGAGAAAATGTAAGTAGCTTACTTTATTCTGCCCTGGCGGTAGAAACACTGGACCAATCAAACTGTCCCCAATAATTCCTATCGAAACATTTAACGAAAATGTATTTTGGAACCTGCATTGTTTTATTTCATGGGGGTTCTCATCTGCCCAGTGGTGAGTATTGAGGAAATTCATGATTCCATTTCTGTTAAATCCTGCTTCGTCAGTAAAAAGTACAGCTGTCAAAAACTCGGGATTTCTAGCACATTTACTTCTTATTTGTTCACAAAAACGTTGCCTATTGGGATAGTCACGCTCTAAAAGAGCCTGAACTCGTTGAACATGATACGGATAAAGTAGCTGACCTTTCAAAACCCTCCAAACCGATGAATGGTCAATCCTCACAGTAGACGCTATTCTTCTCGTGCTTGTGGTAGCATCTTCCACAGCTCTTAACACTCTCTCTTCTAGATCAATTGTTCTTGTAAATCGGGGTCTGCCCCGAGCACCAGAAGGAATTTGAAAACTGCCATGTTGTCTAAGGCGATCATTCACATTTACAAACCTCATTTCACTCGGGAGTTGGCGGTTTGGAAAGCGTTCCGAATACAAACGGCGCGCTAACACCCGATTACAGTTTGCAAGGCCATACATTAAGGGAATATCAGACAGTTCCATGTTTGAAAATTGCGCTGGCATTTTTAATTGATTACTTAAGTGACAAAATAACAACCAAAAAAGTGAACCCTGGTTTACATTTCTCGCACGAGAACCAAAAGAATAGGTCAACAACAATGAGTTTGTTAAACAGCTGACAACATTTATACCAGCTGTTTACAGGTAAGGTGGACTTAATAGTCATGAAATAAAAATATTTTAGCCCTTTAAAAATCACTGTTACTTCTTCAGTTTTATAAGAAATATTTTAACCATTCGATGAATACTTTTAATTTTAGTTTGAATAATTGTAATTATTATTCCATTATCTAATAACAGGGTTGCCACCGACCGGGAAAACCGGGAATCATGCGTGAACTTTGGGAACCGGGAAAAAATGCGTGGATTATGCGGGAATTTTCGGCTGAAGCGGGAATTTCAGATCGCGATCTTCGGCGATTGCGTAACGCGTTCTGAATAGTAGGTGAAGTTAGCGATACTGATACTGATACATGGGGAGAAGGATGCACTGCGACCTAACACTTAAGATCTTTTGTGCCCCCGCTTCTGAGCTCTCAGTTCCTACCTAGAGATCCTCCTCCAGCCCTAACTCTTTGATGAAATTTCAGGGTTGCCACCGACCGGGATAACCGGGAATTATGCGTGAAGTTTGGTGACCGGGGAAAAATGCGTGGATTATGCGTGAATTTGTAGTCCAACCAGGAATTTTCAAAATGGTACATTTAAAAGCACTGTACTAGCATAGAAACGTTTCAAACGCTAGTTTGAGGTAATTTCAGACTATTCAAAAATCGTAAGTTTTATCTGGCGTTAAAATAATATTTTTCAAATAATTGTATGCATTGGAAAGCGACATAGTATGCAACAGACCATGTGTTGCGTAAATGCGTATGTCTGAGTCACATGTCAGATGTTTATCAGCGCCGTTGAAAGCTGATTTCTCCCGAGAGCAGCCGATCAGAAAAATCGTAATCGTTCTGAAAATCCTGGCCATTTCATTAACTCAGGGGCTTCAGATTGTTGAATCTAAAACCGTCATATTATGTCTGGAAAACTGTTTACACATGATATCATTATTTACAACTTCTTAACATAACATGAAAGGGCATAACGTTATAAGACTAATGGACTTGTCATGTTTTCCCCGGGTATACCTGTACTCAGGCTAATAATGTTACAATAAAAGTGATTATGTTAAAAAAAAACATTTTCACACGATACATTTTATTTAAAAATAAATTTGGCTACAATTTGACGTAAATTGAAACAACAAATGCAAAGTAGCATAACCGTATAACATATATACACATTAAAACGGCTGTTCTGAAAAATCTGTAAATTGTGACTTAACAGATATTTCCACATTAGTCTTCTTAGTTAATATGAATGGAAAACGTTCCTTTATGTATTAACGTTTTAAAAATATAATTACTGATATTTCAACCTCAGGGTGGGACTGAATATAATCGCGGAATGTAAGTAGACTATTCCATATATTGTATGGAGACCCAGGAGAGCAATATGGGTCCCCATACAGCAGTAGACCTGTCGCATCGCCACATAACTCGGCGGTCTGGTCGCGGTCTGTGGACTGGCGCCGCCCCGCCGATGACTTCCTACAAACTTTTACCTAACAATCCTGTAAGGCTTTATGTTTTATATATGTTCTTATAATATGGTATACCTTAATGTTTTCAATTTATAAATTATGAAGAGACACGAGATTGTATAAAAGGTACTATGATTTAGTATTATGATTATTAGAAATATTAATAATATTAAAAAAATAATATTAAGACTTTGATATTGCTGAAAGTTTTAAGACTATTAAAAACACTTTTATTTGGTAAAAAATTTCCTTCATAACAGTTAAAAAAATAACCAAAGTTCTGACATTTAAATGTTGGTGCATATTATCATGTACATATTTTGAGTCAACAATACTCATATTAATAATTTGTATATTCTATAATTAATGTAAATAGTAGGTAAAAAATTACAAAAATACACATCAATAGCTGCCCAATGATTGATAGACAGTTTCTACTGTCTATTGATGTGATGTAATACGTTGAAACGAGCACCATTAACGATATCAAGGAGGGTGGTTAGTCGCCACAAACTCAATCCTCTTGTGACAGGGACAAAGACGTAGCCCCTCTGAGGCCAGTTGATGGACTCACTGCAAGATGGCTTCACATCCGTAACAGCGTCTACGGTATACAGATGTGATATAATATGCTGGAACAAGCGCATTAATGGTATCAAGGAGGGTGGTTAGTCGCCACAAACTCAATCCTCTTGTGACAGGGACAAAGACGTAGCCCCTCTGAGGCCAGTTGATGGACTCACTGCAAGATGGCTTCACATCCGTAACAGCGTCTACGGTATACAGATGTGATGTAATATGCTGGAACAAGCGCCATTAATGGTATCAAGGAGGGTGGTTAGTCGCCACAACCACAATCCTCTTGTGACAGGGACAAAGACGTAGCCCCTCTGAGGCCAGTTGATGGACTCACTGCAAGATGGCTTCACATCCTTAACAGCGTCTACGGTATACAGATGTGATGTAATATGCTGGAACAAGCGCCATTAATGGTATCAAGGAGGGTGGTTAGTCGCCACAACCACAATCCTCTTGTGACAGGGACAAAGACGTAGCCCCTCTGAGGCCAGTTGATGGACTCACTGCAAGATGGCTTCACATCCGTAACAGCGTCTACGGTATACAGATGTGATGTAATATGCTGGAACAAGCGCCATTAATGGTATCAAGGAGGGTGGTTAGTCGCCACAACCACAATCCTCTTGTGACAGGGACAAAGACGTAGCCTCTCTGAGGCCAATTGATGGACTCACTGCAAGATGGCTTCACATCCGTAACAGCGTCTACGGTATACAGATGTGATGTAATATGCTGGAACAAGCGCATTAATGGTATCAAGGAGGGTGGTTAGTCACCACAACCACAATCCTTTCGTGACAGGGACAAAGACGTAGCCCCTCTGAGGCCAGTTGATGGACTCACTGCAAGATGGCTTCACATCCGTAACAGCGTCTACGGTATTCAGATGTGATGTAATATGCTGGAACAAGCGCCATTAATGGTATCAAGGAGGGTGGTTAGTCGCCACAAGCTCAATCCTCTCGTGACAGAGACTAAGACGTAGCCCCTCTGAGGCCAGTTGATGGACTCACTGCAAGATGGCTTCACATCCGTAACAGCGTCTACGGTATACAGATGCGATGTAATATGCTGGAACAAGCGCATTAATGGTATCAAGGAGGGTGGTTAGTCGCCACAACCACAATCCTTTCGTGACAGGGACAAAGACGTAGCCCCTCTGGGGCCAGTTGATGGTCTCACTGCATGATGGCTTCACATTCGTAACAGCGTCTACGGTATACAGATGTGATGTAATATGCTGGAACAAGTGCCATGAATGGTATTAAGGAGGGTGGTTAGTCGCCACAACCACAATCCTTTCGTGACAGGGACAAAGACGTAGCCCCTCTGAGGCCAGTTGATGGACTCACTACAAGATGGCTTCACATCCGTAACAGCGTCTACGGTATACAGATGTGATGTAATATGCTGGAACAAGCGCCATTAATGGTATCAAGGAGGGTAGTTAGTCGCCACAACCACAATCCTTTCGTGACAGGGACAAAGACGTAGCCCCTCTGAGGCCAGTTGATGGACTCACTACAAGATGGCTTCACATCCGTAACAGCGTCTACGGTATACAGATGTGATGTAATATGCTGGAACAAGCGCATTAATGGTATCAAGGAGGGTGGTTAGTCGCCACAAGCTCAATCCTCTTGTGACAGGGACAAAGACGTAGCCCCTCTGAGGCCAGTTGATGGACTCACTGCAAGATGGCTTCACATCTGTAACAGCGTCTACAGTATACAGATGTGATGTAATACGCTGGATCAAGCGCCATTAATGGTATCAAGGAGGGTGGTTAGTCGCCACAAGCTCAATCCTCTCGTGACAGAGACTAAGACGTAGCCCCTCTGAGGCCAGTTGATGGACTCACTGCAAGATGGCTTCACATCCGTAACAGCGTCTACGGTATACAGATGTGATGTAATATGCTGGAACAAGCGCATTAATGGTATCAAGGAGGGTGGTTAGTCGCCACAAGCTCAATCCTCTCGTGACAGAGACTAAGACGTAGCCCCTCTGAGGCCAGTTGATGGACTCACTGCAAGATGGCTTCACATCCGTAACAGCGTCTACGGTATACAGATGTGATGTAATATGCTGGAACAAGCGCATTAATGGTATCAAGGAGGGTGGTTAGTCGCTACAAGCTCAATCCTCTCGTGACAGAGACTAAGACGTAGCCCCTCTGAGGCCAGTTGATGGTCTCACTGCAAGATGGCTTCACATCTGTAACAGCGTCTACGGTATACAGATGTGATGTAATATGCTGGAACAAGCGCCATTAATGGTATCAAAGAGGGTGGTTAGTCGCCACAAGCTCAATCCTCTCGTGACAGAGACTAAGACGTAGCCGCTCTGAGGCCAGTTGATGGTCTCACTGCAAGATGGCTTCACATCTGTAACAGCGTCTACGGTATACAGATGTGATGTAATATGCTGGAAAAAGCGCATTAATGGTATCAAGGAGGGTGGTTAGTCGCCACAATCTCAATCCTCTCGTGACAGAGACTAAGACGTAGCCCCTCTGAGGCCAGTTGATGGACTCACTGCAAGATGGCTTCACATCCGTAACAGCGTCTACGGTATACAGATGTGATGTAATATGCTGGAACAAGCGCATTAATGGTATCAAGGAGGGTGGTTAGTCGCTACAAGCTCAATCCTCTCGTGACAGAGACTAAGACGTAGCCCCTCTGAGGCCAGTTGATGGTCTCACTGTAAGATGGCTTCACATCTGTAACAGCGTCTACGGTATACAGATGTGATGTAATATGCTGGAACAAGCGCATTAATGGTATCAAGGAGGGTGGTTAGTCGCTACAAGCTCAATCCTCTCGTGACAGAGACTAAGACGTAGCCCCTCTGGGGCCAGTTGATGGACTCACTGCAAGATGGCTTCACATCTGTAACAGCGTCTACGGTATACAGATGTGATGTAATATGCTGGAACAAGCGCATTAATGGTATCAAGGAGGGTGGTTAGTCGCCACAAGCTCAATCCTCTTGTGACAGGGACAAAGACGTAGCCCCTCTGAGGCCAGTTGATAGACTCACTGCAAGATGGCTTCACACATCTGTAACATCGTCTACGGTATACAGATGTGATGTAATACGCTGGATCAAGCACCATTAGCCGTGTTAAGGAGGGTGGTTAGTCGCCCAACCTCAATTCTCTAGAGAGACAGGGACGGTCCCACTGGGGCCGGGTGATAGCCTTGTTGCTAGATGGCTTTACATCCGTCACAGCTTCTGCAATGTACTTACCTACATTTAATTCCGGAAAATTCACTGAGCAAGAGAAAGGTAACGATACAAACTATACTAGCTGTCAAAGGTTTTCGAATACAATGATGTTGGTACTTTTTACTGCTCTGCTTTAGCTCTTTTGTAATATGTGTCCAGCTTTGTTTGAGTTGTTGTCTAAAGCTTTGTTATGCTCAAAGTATTATTCCTACCTGAAGACGGGAAACGATTTAAAATCACAAAATCTCATAAAACCTGATTTTCCCTAGCCAGTGATGACAAACCAAAAGTTGATATGAACTATACGTTATGTTAACCCGCTTATGTTTATAATAGAGTAATATTAAGGCCCAAAGCAAATTAATACTGAACCCTCTTTCACTATACAAATATTACACATTCTTAACTTGTTCGAATTTCAGCGTAAATTAAACTGTAACTTTATTGTTGTTTTCGATAATAACAGGGCAATGTTCCATTGTGAACTCAGTCCAATGAATATTGATGTGTTGACACTACTGTTTATATCCGTTACTAAATAGTCATTTCTGCGCAGTTTATCCGGCCGTACCGGAACGTCTTTCGTAGGTTTTATTTACAATACTATTCCAAAACTAGGATGTAAAATCTGTAATTGCTTAATTTCTAATTTAATTTTAAAATAAGTAAAACAATGGAAATGTTAACGATGAAGATTGAATAGCGGATTGTGTAATTACAACGTCAGGTGAATTAGTGGCTCTAATTGCAGACTTAGCTTTGGCAAAAGTAATTAAAGTAGTTGAGTCATTTGTAAGGCTGAAATTTTGGAACCTTGGCATTATTTGTTATTGCATTTATGGCTTGTTTACGTGAACAAGATGTTTTAAACAATATTTATTTACTAAACATAGCAATGTTAAACTAATACAAGTAGGTTTTTTATGATTAAAGAGGCAGAATTTAATTTTTTAGGAATGAAAGTGCCAATATCTAAATGTCTCAATATTCTAGAATGAATCAAACTTCAAACTGATATATAATTCTCCTAATTTCAACTGGTACTAAAATAGAGCAATAATGTGATTGTTTTAGCAAATTTACCCAATAAGGAAGAAGCTATTACCGTAGTCGGCATGATAAGACCCAGGCCCGGGACCATGATAAATTTTCTTTTTTTTTTTTGCATAAAACCCCATTTTTTATTTTAGTTATCCTATTTAGTTATAACAACACGTTTCATGCTAGTAAAGAAATTATTTTTTATTTATACAATCATTCCATGAATCACCTCAGACCGCGATACACTCATTTTTATTTCCTAACCTTTAATTATACTATATTATAATTTTCTAATTTATTATCAGAAAATAAAATTTGTAAAACTATTTTATTACTTTCTCCCCCTATATATAGTATATGGAGAAAGTATTGTTTTCGTAAAAATTTTCGAATTTGAGTTGTTAGTGGAAATATTCGTTTTGGTGCTCCCTGAACCCAAAAAAGTGGTTTTTACGAGATGTCTGTCTGTGTGTGTGTGTGTGTGTCTGTGTGGATGTGTACAGAGCTAGAGCCCTAACCTATGGGCCGATTTTTATGAAATTTGGTATGTAGGTACTAATCCACGATATCTCCAGGCGTTTTTTTCATTTTTTTGAATTTTTGATTTTTAAGGGTAATTATCCCCCAAAAACCGCTAAAAAACATGAAAAATCCAAATTTCTCAAAAACGGCTCTAACGATTTTGATTAAACTTTCGTGGTTTGTAGAACTTTAGGTTTCCAACGAAATGACACTACCCGCATTTCTGGAAAAATTCGGGTTCAGAAATTACAGGACTTAAAACATCCAAAATTCAGTTTTTTGGATTTTTCATAAAAAATCATAAATGTTAAAATAGATTACTATTCACCATTAAAAAGAGCTCAAAAAACTAAATAAATTAGTATTTTAAATTACTATTCTACGATTGCTAGTTTAACAAAACCTCCTTAGCCTTTATTTTAATTTACCTAACCTTGCTTTACATAACCGTAGCCTAGATACTCAATGATTAGTCCAAAATATACAATTACATCATAGTTAAATTTATTCAAGAAAACAATTTAAAATAGTGAACAAAATTACAGTTAGGGCCTATTGAATTATAGCTACAAAATTATTTTTTCAAATATCTGCTCCGACTCTCAAATGTAAGATATGATGACTCTTAATCTCAAGGGCGGTTCTTTGCCATGGCACATAAAAAAATCATAATTATCAAAATTTGAAATAGCCTTAAATAAAATATCTAATAAAACAAAATTGAGTTTCCTTTTTTTTAGCGGCAGCTACCAAACAAAGAGCTTTGCTGAGATGGATTTAACTTAGTATTTCTTCATGTTGAAATCTAATTTTCAAAAGTCTTTTACCTTGTTTCAAAAGTTCTCTTGTTTAAGTTGGAAAATTTAGATAAATACAATTAAATTAAAGATAGTTTGCAAATAATTTAGATTACAATTTAAAAGATTCAAAAGGATTAAAATATGATTATTTGGTTCACTATATGTCTCTCTTCTTCAGCTTCCCATTTCACCACCACTTTTTAGATTTCAATTTTTCTCACTTCCTTTTCACACAAGAATCACCACTGCACACTAGATCTTATTCACTGCTATCACTTTTTCCATACTTGTCATACTATATGTAAACCACTTGGTAGCTGTTAATATCACGTTAATAGTAAAATAAAATCAATAAAAAAAACACTATTTAATTTTAATATATGTTACATTTCATATAAAAAATTATCAAGTTGTGAGAGAAAATATTCACTTACAGAGTTTATATGCCTGATATAATTACAATTGTTATTTTCTTGACTTTACATTAAGTAACCTCAAAATTATGATTTCTTTTATACTATTAATTAAGATTCAAAAGTATTATACAAATCATATACGTTATAAAAAATACTTAGAGAAGTGACAAAATGTGCTCTAATATAACAATATCATACCTCTATGACCTCTTTATGTTGTACATCCTATCCTCACTCTATTGCCTTCTGATTGGCTCTGGCTGTCAGTTCAGTTTGAGACAACATTTCACTTATAACAGTCCCTAACCTTACATAATATTTTAGCATTTTAATTTCACTTCAAGCTTTAAATAAATAGGCCAATCTGTACCATTTGGGTTATTAACTTCTTCCCTACATATTAGAAACTGTTTTTATACTACACTGTCTTTTTAGTTTGTTGGAAATATAATTTGGCTAGTATGAAAGGCTAAATTTGGTTCTGACAGATTGATTAGTGGGTAGTCCTAGCTTGTTATGAAATACTTAATGATATGTAGGCTTATTGTTTCTTTAAAAAAAAATACATTTACATAAATTCTAAGGTTATCTCTCCTAAACTGTTTAACATTTTGAAAAGAATAACTTAAGGTAGGTACAATTTAAGTTAGGGCCTAAGTTTAGAAGCAGGTTTGTACATAGAAGTTACATAAAGTTGTTTCAAATGTGTAGGCTAATTAGAAGTAAATACTTAAAAACATTTAGGCTATGTATGTACTGTTATAATGCCCCCTCATTTATTTGTAAAAAGAGTTTACGAATTGCACAAATAAATGATTAAACTGGTTGGAAAACTAGGTCATATCAATCTATACAGTAGTTCTTGCTGTAGGCTAATGTTTCATTTGTAACTATAACTCTATTTACACTAAACATTTATAGAAAGTAAAACATAATGGTAATAAACATTTGATGAAAACATTACTAAATAAAAACTAACTTATTTACAAAATCTTGAAATAAACACTGCATAGGCTATGTCCTACCTACTGCTGTTGTTAGGGTCAAATACCTTGTAGTCCTAGTCTTTCTTTTAAATGTTCACTTATACTGACTTCAATAATCCTTCGTTCACTGGTGAATGTCTTTACAGTTTGCATTTAAATCCACTTTCACTTAAATAAGCGTCCTTTTATCTTTTAAACTAAAACTTTGGCAACTTTTGTTACACATATAGGCTCATCTAACTCTACTTAAACATGATTGACTAACTAAACTAAACTAACTATTTACAATGTTCTGAATCTTTTAAGACTTGAAATATTGTAGGGTCCCTTCATACATAGGCTAAATTTATTATATAGGCTATTAAATTTTATTACACAGACTGAATTTATCTGAATTTATGTCTTTGTATCTATACAGCAAGTTTATTTAAATTTTCCCCTCTCATCAGAACTTAACTAAATTATTACTTCCATTTTTAATCTATTAAATTGTAATTTACTACTACGTCTTCTTCATTGTCTTCTTGATTTTGATTACATTGCTTCCAACTCACATCTTCTCCTCCGAACAGCTGGCATTCCAATCCTAATTTATTAATCTTCTCAAACTTAACTTTGTTTATTTTATCATTATTATTATTCTGGTTTTGCCTATCGGTCTGCGATTCATTACTATTTATATTTATTTCTTGTACACTGGCACTATTATTATTTGCACTAATATTACTCATATTAACTTTATCATTATTAATTATTATTATCTCTTCTTTAAAATTTAAATCAATACCTAATTCTTTCAAAGCATCCACTCCTAAAATAACTTCTTGTATGAGAGACGGAATAATCAAATACTGTAGTTCCTTTTCACAGTTAAGTACACAGCTTTTTATTAAAATTGTCTTTCTAATTCTTTTGGACTTTTGGCCCGTTGCTGTGATTATATTCATGTTTGTAATAGGGAAAGTTTCATAGGGTTGTAAATTTATTCTATTTAATTCAAACCAGTCTTCGTTTAAACAATTTACGGTTGAACCCGTGTCGATTAATGCAGTTGCTTCTACATTATTTAACTTAATTTTAATTTCAGGGCAAGATATTCTTTTAATATTTTCAGTTTCACAATTTTCTTCATTTAAAAGCCAATCTTTGTCACACAATATGTTTGAAATTAGATTATTGAATGTAGCTTGATTATTTATCAAATTAGTATTATTTTCGGGATTATTATCATAATTACGCGCCAAACAATTCAATAATTACTTAATGAAGGTCTTTCAATATTTACAAATCCCGGTTCTGTGGAACCTTCAGCGCTTACAGGTTTCCCTGTGTCGGACTCCCCCTCTGAACTTGTCCTTGAGGTCTACTGTCGTGTTCTCTGTTAGGTGGTCTATTATTATTTGTAGGTCCCTCAGAGTGATTCCTATTGTCTGTAAATCTTGGGTTATTATTCCAATTTTGATTTTGCCTATTGTTTTGACGATTAAATTCAGGTCTTCTGTTATCGAAATACTGGTCATTATTATAATGTCTTCTCCTTGGTGAGTTTCTCCTGTTATGTCTCTCGTCCTGTCGATCGCTCCACATTCTGTCGTTCCTTTGGTGGTCTCCTTGGTTTCTGTAGCGCAATTGGCTGTTTTTTTCGTCTAGGTCTTCCCTGGCTAAAAGTTTTTCAAACCCTCTGACAGTACACACGTTCTGTACTCTCCTGGCATCTTGTACACGATCGCTGAATTGTTCGCTCAGAAATTCGACAATTTCTTGTTCCTGCATTTGTGGAGTCATGTTCTTTAGAGTAAGTACCCTATCAATAAAGTACTCGGTTCTAGTGAGTTTTCCCCCAGGTCTATATTTTTCGAGTTCCAATCTACGTTTAATTCCCCGTTGTATGTCAGTGTTCCAATACTTCTCTAAAATAGCCTTTTCGAAATCGTCCAATGTCTTTATGTCAAATTTAATGACTTGCCACCATCTTGCAGCACTATCTTCTAATACGTTTTCTAGAATGTCTTCAAACCTAACTTGATCTTTGCCTCTTCGGTTTTCCAATTTTTCGATGTGCCGTCGAAATCGATTGATAAATTCTACTGGGTTTCTTTCTCGTCCATTGAATTTTAAGTTAGGGTCGTTTGTTTCAGTTCCCTGGCATGTAATGTAAATTTCTTTACTGCCCCCTAAGTTTGGATTTTGTGAATTCCTTTCAACCTTTTCTAACTTTTCTTTAATGTGGTTCGTGTCCTCTTTTAAGTTCTGAATGTCATCTGTCGTCTTAGTAACACCTTCCCTAATTTCTCTTAGATCGTGATTTATGTTTGTGAATTTCGCCTCAGTGAATTCTTTAAATTTTTTATGTTCGGAAATAGATTTTTGGTTTTCCTTTTTGCATGTTCCTACTTCTTCATGTAAATCCTTTGTAAGTGTTTGACATATGTTTATACTTTCGTGAACACATTCTTCCTTGGTATTGTTGTAAATTTCCCGTTGCCTAGCCTCAAGTTCACCAATCTTTTGGTCAATAGTCTGGATTATTTTTTCATTGTTTGTTTCAATTTGTGCAACCATTTCCTGGTGTAGTTCTTGCGTGATGTTCGTTATTTTTGTTTGAATTTCAGCTAGCTCTAATTTTTGTGTTTCGAGTGTGCCTAAAATTTGATCTTGGGTTTGGTTTAGTTTTTGTTCCAAATTTTGTTGGTTTTGTTCAAATTTTTGTTCAATTTTCTGTTCCATCTGTTGTAGGAATTTTAATATGTTCCCCAAGTCTGAGTCGGTTTTATGTGATGTTGTTGGTGTTTGTGGTGTAGTATTAGGGTTTTCTGGGTAGTCTCCTCTGTCAAGTCCTGTATCGTCTGGGTGTTCTTCCGTTTCGGATGTGTGTTCTAGTTCTGTATTTTCGATCACAGTTGTGTTATCTGTAGTGTCATCTTCTCCTACATTTAATTTTTCTACGCCTAACTCGTCCACGTTCCTATCTCCGCTCCTTTCCCTAATTTGTGACCTAGTCCTAGCTTTTTCTGTTTTCTTTGGGTTTTCTCGCAGGTTATACTGTTTTTCCTTCTTATCAGCCATATTTTAATGTAAAATTGGTAAATAATCAAAATAATCAATAGTTCAATGTAGGCTAAACTTATCCTTAGATTAATGAAGCTTATTATTTCCCTAACTTGTCTTATTATACACAACTTATGCTAATACTACTCTTAACTTAATGCTAAACCACAAATTAATAGCCTACTCCAATGATTATTTTCTCTCTTAATTAAGTTACTATTTTTATCTGCCTTGGCAAATCCCCTTCACAATGTATTATGAAATAATTAAATTTAGTTTAATAATATAGTATTAGTTAAAATATTATTCTGTTCTAGGTTACTGTCCCTAAATTTTGTGCCACGCGTTGGAGCGCCAAATTTAACAAAACCTCCTTAGCCTTTATTTTAATTTACCTAACCTTGCTTTACATAACCGTAGCCTAGATACTCAATGATTAGTCCAAAATATACAATTACATCATAGTTAAATTTATTCAAGAAAACAATTTAAAATAGTGAACAAAATTACAGTTAGGGCCTATTGAATTATAGCTACAAAATTATTTTTTCAAATATCTGCTCCGACTCTCAAATGTAAGATATGATGACTCTTAATCTCAAGGGCGGTTCTTTGCCATGGCACATAAAAAAATCATAATTATCAAAATTTGAAATAGCCTTAAATAAAATATCTAATAAAACAAAATTGAGTTTCCTTTTTTTTAGCGGCAGCTACCAAACAAAGAGCTTTGCTGAGATGGATTTAACTTAGTATTTCTTCATGTTGAAATCTAATTTTCAAAAGTCTTTTACCTTGTTTCAAAAGTTCTCTTGTTTAAGTTGGAAAATTTAGATAAATACAATTAAATTAAAGATAGTTTGCAAATAATTTAGATTACAATTTAAAAGATTCAAAAGGATTAAAATATGATTATTTGGTTCACTATATGTCTCTCTTCTTCAGCTTCCCATTTCACCACCACTTTTTAGATTTCAATTTTTCTCACTTCCTTTTCACACAAGAATCACCACTGCACACTAGATCTTATTCACTGCTATCACTTTTTCCATACTTGTCATACTATATGTAAACCATTTGGTAGCTGTTAATATCACGTTAATAGTAAAATAAAATCAATAAAAAAAACACTATTTAATTTTAATATATGTTACATTTCATATAAAAAATTATCAAGTTGTGAGAGAAAATATTCACTTACAGAGTTTATATGCCTGATATAATTACAATTGTTATTTTCTTGACTTTACATTAAGTAACCTCAAAATTATGATTTCTTTTATACTATTAATTAAGATTCAAAAGTATTATACAAATCATATACGTTATAAAAAATACTTAGAGAAGTGACAAAATTATGTTGTACATCCTATCCTCACTCTATTGCCTTCTAATTGGCTCTGGCTGTCAGTTCAGTTTGAGACAACATTTCACTTATAACAGTCCCTAACCTTACATAATATTTTAGCATTTTAATTTCACTTCAAGCTTTAAATAAATAGGCCAATCTGTACCATTTGGGTTATTAACTTCTTCCCTACATATTAGAAACTGTTTTTATACTACACTGTCTTTTTAGTTTGTTGGAAATATAATTTGGCTAGTATGAAAGGCTAAATTTGGTTCTGACAGATTGATTAGTGGGTAGTCCTAGCTTGTTATGAAATACTTAATGATATGTAGGCTTATTGTTTCTTTAAAAAAAAATACATTTACATAAATTCTAAGGTTATCTCTCCTAAACTGTTTAACATTTTGAAAAGAATAACTTAAGGTAGGTACAATTTAAGTTAGGGCCTAAGTTTAGAAGCAGGTTTGTACATAGAAGTTACATAAAGTTGTTTCAAATGTGTAGGCTAATTAGAAGTAAATACTTAAAAACATTTAGGCTATGTATGTACTGTTATACTAGTTGCGGAGAAAATTGAAATGTTCATTTAGCGGTAAACACAGTACGTTGTCCAATGTTATTCTTATGGGGAATACAAAAATAACTATTTCTCTCTTATTTACTTATCAATTTCATTAAAATTTGATATGCAGGTCAAGTTAGCATTGACCAACAGATGATGTTCGAAATGTGTTGCTATTTAACCCTGGGGGGAGCAAGGGGGCATTTCCCCTCTCAAAACCACTGTGTGTAGCAACGGACTCTATGGTGCCTCCCAAAAAGGGATTTGGGTGGATATTTCTGAAATAAACTATTTTAGACAATTTTATGTACATTTATCTATACTTCATATTCTATATTTAGTAAATAACAAATATTTTTGTCATTAAAGTTTGGCTAAAAGGGAGAAAGTATGTGTCAGTTTCCTGATACCGTTTATTGACTTCAGATTTAAAATCATGGATGTCTGATTGTCAATTAGTTTACCACGTTGAAATAAATTGAGTTGTTTAATCGTAGGATTAAGATAAGTAATGTATTATCTTAATAAGTAATGTATTATCTTAATATATGTTTCACTATCTGAAAAACAGCTGATTCAAATCCCTGCTGCAACTACATTCTTGGCAGCCCTAAGGGATTGCCAAGATGGGAATAGGCCTATATAAAGCCCAGATAAATTATCTACCATAATTTTCCAATTTTCAGCTTGATTGTCAGTAGTTTTTACGTTAAAACGGAACATATATGTCAACAAACAGACAGACAGACACAAACTTTCTTTTATAAATGTATAGGATTTATATATTTTTGACCTTCCAAATACATATCACATGACAAATTCAATTATGCCCGAAATAGTAAGACTACTGTTCACAATCAGTAGCAGATTA
Organism: Allygus modestus; assembly: GCA_963675035.1. Taxonomy (NCBI): domain Eukaryota; kingdom Metazoa; phylum Arthropoda; class Insecta; order Hemiptera; family Cicadellidae; genus Allygus; species Allygus modestus. The sequence continues at coordinate 72,017,824 of OY776111.1, read as the reverse complement.
CATTTCTCCTCCCTGCATTGGACTCAGTATTGAAGAGGCCAATTTGCATAGATATTATACCTCTTTATTGTAACTCTTCAGTATATTATGAAATGCTTTTGGGCTAGCTAGAATTGGCTTATAAACACCACCCAAAGTATACTATAGGAACCATACATTATTATTTGTTGTTTTACATATTAAAATTGGTTAATTTCTATTGATTTTAAATTTACTTTATTATGGTGTAAAGAGTGTTTTACAGATTTTACAAAAGTAGTAAAATGTAGGTTTTCTAACAACCGACTCAATACACTTGTTGTTCAGTCAACACTTGCTGTATCGCTTTCACGATCTGTCTTGGAGTATTACCCTAATGAACCGTGGTCCATAGTCATTTATAGTAACAAGGCCGTAGCGTCCATAGTCATTTATAGTTACAAGGCCGTAGCGTCCATAGTCATTTATAGCATTGATTATACATCCTACGGAATGAATGAATTCCGTAGGATGTATAATCAATGTTTATAGTTACAAGGCCGTAGCGTTCGAACTGGTAACGCAATTTTTGATCGCAGCTTGAGCTTTGCCCGGCTGCAGTAAAAGGCACGACGATGATTCCTTTTACTCTTCTCCTATATTCTTAAGCAAGCCATACTTGTTCCTATTCATATCTGTATTACATTAGTGATACAAAACGAAACTGGCAAGTTTTCTTTCATCAGAACAACTTTGACAGATTAGAGTGCCTATCCCATCTATATGTTACACATAGGCTCTCGCCACACCAATCAGCGCTCTATCCAGTGTGTATACATATCGATGACTTATCCTGACCTCGGAATAATTTCTTGGCAAATACTTTACCCTCTAGGTTAATCATTTTGTTACTCCTACACACGACCCATTAACGCTACTGTCATTATTAAAAGCTAAAACTGCCAATGAGCTTTAAACGTCGTTCTGGTTTCCAATTTAAATAAATTTAAACTGAAGTTTAGCCACCAGTGTCATACAAATTAACCACCAATAATCGCCAGATCCAATATTTCGCTCAAGGTGCGTTCCGCCACGCCAGAGCGGACGATGATTAGTGGCGTAAGAGGTACATTCACTAACCCTAACCACCTCTTTTGGAATAGGGGATGAATAACGTTTGAGAATAATAGTGTAGTGGGTTTAAGGTAATCTTAAGTTACTATTGACACTAAAACTCGTTGAATAAAATTAATTTCAGCCTCAAAAGTGAATAAGATAGGTCAGTCAATAAGAACTAAATTGTTATTACTGAGTATGGCGATCGATTAAGTGGCAGTAAACTTCATGCTATTTGTTAGTTTGCTGGCCACAGAATGTAACTAGTTGGCCAACTGTCAATTAACTGAATAATTTACTAATTTTAGACCAAATCCAGCCTACATGGTAGGTCAATTTGATTTGCGTATCCAAAACTAAACTAAAAATAAACTTCAAACAAATTAAAAACCAAAATCTTTTGTTTTAACATAGTTTTATATTTAAAAAATATATTTTCTTTGATAATAGTATTTTATTTTACATATACTTAGTTATATGTAGAACGTACAAGGTACTATTTATTTTGTTATGTTAAGATTTTCAAGCCTGTAAAACTTTATACCGATGATTTGGAAATAAAAATACTAGAAACGTTTATCATTATTCAAATTTGAATAGCAATAGTAAATTCAAAGAATTAACGGTAATTTTGAATTTATTTTACTTGATCACATTTACTTGTCTAAGATATTTACAAAAAATCCTGCTTTTTGTTCACTCACTTCCTGAAGATAATACTTAACCAATTTTGATGATTTTTTTATTTAAAAGATAATTTCAAGTTCTAAGTCACTGTCGAGCCAGAATTTCGATTTAGGCCCCAAGGCTCTGCCCCACGGGACTTCCAAGTCCCCATGTTATTCACATGGAGGAGAGTTTTATTTGGTTTATGTCACATGTGTTGTTTTTTCTTAATTCAATAAACAGCTGTTATCCGCAACATATTGCAGGGGAGCGTCTCGTCATTTTTAAACGGGAAACAGGTTTAATAAGTCGTTGGTTGGATGTTTATAAACTGATACAATTTCTAGCTGTAACGAAGTAAGAATCAGTAAGCTGGTCTCTGAAATATAACTAACGGCTTCTTTGGAATTAACAACACGAACTAGTAAACATAGTATACAAATTTTTAGCAGTTGCATGCATATTTATTAGCAGAAACACCAATTAAAGACATATATTTTTAAAATTAACACTCTTTTTAATATGCATTTGAATGCTGACTTATTGTTCATTGGGTTTAATTACTTTTAGTACGTGCTTTAAAAGTAATTGGTGTCGCAGTAAGTCTTAGGACAAATTATGAAACTCGGTAATAGTTTTTAAATAACCTTGGGTGAGGTAAAAATTAAAAAATCTCATTATTTTTGAAATGTAGTTAAATATAATAACCTAGTAAAAGCTGTGCTATTGCGCGTTGGTTAAAAAAGACTTTTATGATGTAACTATATTATTATATGACTGAAATTGAATGCAATTATTCCCTCAGACCTTCCCTTGGGCAGTCTTCAAACATCCCCAAGACGATGGACGGCACTCGACAAATATATGAGGGTAGGAACCTGTTTTAACAGGATGAATACTGATTGGAATTTTAACATTGCGATCTACAATAAAATCTCTTCAAATTCATTACAATTACATCAGCTGCGAGGCTCATAGGATCAGACATTATTATCCAAAATAAACCGAAGATTCATTTTATTATTGTTACTATAAATTATTAAGTATATTTGTAATTAGTTATGTTATTTAGCCGAAGAAAGTATAATGTGAAATTCAATAGTAAGCCTAGCAGCTTAGTGCTGTACCTGTTCACCATGGGTGCACCTTGGTCGAGTGCCACGATATAGCCACCGTGCACCAGCCCTACGTGGCCTTGCTCGCAGTCGCTGTGCTGTGATAGGATGAGCGAGACGCTCGCTATGCCTCCAGGGTCCCTAGCAGTTTGGTCTCTTGACGTCGATTGGGTTGAATTATTCAGACATGGCTCTAGTACATTATTGTTAATATCTCTCGAGGATCATATCGTTGCTTCCACTCCCTGTCTTTATTTTCTATTTGAAGTTACTCTTTTATATCTAAACCACAAACTTAAGTAAGCAAAAGGTTATGCAAATGATAAACCAAAAACCTCTAATAGTTAGTTTATAAAGTTTGATATTTAATATAGCTTTAACAGATTTTCAAAATTACATTTAATTATTTATTTTGTTGTATGGAAAATCACGTTGTATCATAAACTTTTTGCAGCAACGTCTGGCAGCTGTCTGTGACTGTTGCTCTATTTATCTATGAAATGACAAACGTAGGACACGCACGAGAGACAGTAGTCTGTGACTTTTGCTTCATTTGTCTATGAAACCGCAAGTGTATGACAGCCACACGTGAAAGCTGACTGAGGCCGTTGCTTCATTTCCCTAAAAAACTACAAGTGTAGATATAGCCACGTGTGCAGCTGTCTGTGGCTGTTGCTTAATTTATCTAAGAAACCACAAGTGTAGGTAACAGCCACGTGTGGCAGTTTTCTGTGGCTGTTGCTTAATTTATCTAAGAAACCACAAGTGTAGGTAACAGCCACGTGTGGCAGTTAGTTGTCTGTGGCTGTTGCTTAATTTATCGAAGAAACCACAAGTACAGGTAACAGCCACGTGTGGCAGCTGCCTGTGGTCGTTGCTTCATTTACCTAAGAAACCACAAGTACAGGTAACAGCCACGTGTGGCAGCTGTCTGTGGCTGTTGCTTAATGTATCTAAGAAACCACAAGTGTAGGTAACAGCCACGTGTGGCAGCTGCCTGTGGTCGTTGCTTCATTTACCTAAGAAACCACAAGTGTAGGTAACAGCCACGTGTGGCAGCTGCCTGTGGTCGTTGCTTCATTTACCTAAGAAACCACAAGTACAGGTAACAGCCACGTGTGGCAGCTGCCTGTGGTCGTTGCTTCATTTACCTAAGAAACCACAAGTACAGGTAACAGCCACGTGTGGCAGCTGTCTGTGGCTGTTGCTTAATGTATCTAAGAAACCACTAGTGTAGGTAACAGCCACGTGTGGCAGTTGTCTGTGGATGTTGCTTAATTTATCTAAGAAACCACAAGTGTAGGTAACAGCCACGTGTGGCAGCTGTCTGTGGCTGTTGCTTAATGTATCTAAGAAACCACAAGTGTAGGTAACAGCCACGTGTGGCAGTTTTCTGTGGCTGTTGCTTAATTTATCTAAGAAACCACAAGTGTAGGTAACAGCCACGTGTGGCAGCTGCCTGTGGTTGTTGCTTCATTTACCTAAGAAACCACAAGTGTAGGTAACAGCCACGTGTGGCAGCTGCCTGTGGTCGTTGCTTCATTTACCTAAGAAACCACAAGTACAGGTAACAGCCACGTGTGGCAGCTGTCTGTGGCTGTTGCTTAATTTATCTAAGAAACCACAAGTGTAGGTAACAGCCACGTGTGGCAGCTGCCTGTGGTCGATGCTTCATTTACCTAAGAAACCACAAGTACAGGTAACAGTCACGTGTGGCAGCTGTCTGTGGCTTTTGCTTAATTTATCTAAGAAACCACAAGTGTAGGTAACAGCCACGTGTGGCAGCTGCCTGTGGTCGTTGCTTCATTTACCTAAGAAACCACAAGTGTAGGTAACAGCCACGTGTGGCAGCTGCCTGTGGTCGTTGCTTCATTTACCTAAGAAACCACAAGTACAGGTAACAGCCACGTGTGGCAGCTGCCTGTGGTCGTTGCTTCATTTACCTAAGAAACCACAAGTACAGGTAACAGCCACGTGTGGCAGCTGTCTGTGGCTGTTGCTTAATGTATCTAAGAAACCACAAGTGTAGGTAACAGCCACGTGTGGCAGCTGCCTGTGGTCGTTGCTTCATTTACCTAAGAAACCACAAGTGTAGGTAACAGCCACGTGTGGCAGCTGCCTGTGGTCGTTGCTTCATTTACCTAAGAAACCACAAGTACAGGTAACAGCCACGTGTGGCAGCTGCCTGTGGTCGTTGCTTCATTTACCTAAGAAACCACAAGTACAGGTAACAGCCACGTGTGGCAGCTGTCTGTGGCTGTTGCTTAATGTATCTAAGAAACCACTAGTGTAGGTAACAGCCACGTGTGGCAGTTGTCTGTGGATGTTGCTTAATTTATCTAAGAAACCACAAGTGTAGGTAACAGCCACGTGTGGCAGCTGTCTGTGGCTGTTGCTTAATGTATCTAAGAAACCACAAGTGTAGGTAACAGCCACGTGTGGCAGTTTTCTGTGGCTGTTGCTTAATTTATCTAAGAAACCACAAGTGTAGGTAACAGCCACGTGTGGCAGCTGCCTGTGGTTGTTGCTTCATTTACCTAAGAAACCACAAGTGTAGGTAACAGCCACGTGTGGCAGCTGCCTGTGGTCGTTGCTTCATTTACCTAAGAAACCACAAGTACAGGTAACAGCCACGTGTGGCAGCTGTCTGTGGCTGTTGCTTAATTTATCTAAGAAACCACAAGTGTAGGTAACAGCCACGTGTGGCAGCTGCCTGTGGTCGATGCTTCATTTACCTAAGAAACCACAAGTACAGGTAACAGTCACGTGTGGCAGCTGTCTGTGGCTTTTGCTTAATTTATCTAAGAAACCACAAGTGTAGGTAACAGCCACGTGTGGCAGTTTTCTGTGGCTGTTGCTTAATTTATCTAAGAAACCACAAGTGTAGATAACAGCCACGTGTGGCAGCTGCCTGTGGTCGTTGCTTCATTTACCTAAGAAACCACAAGTGTTGGTAACAGCCACGTGTGGCAGTTGTCTGTGGCTGTTGCTTAATTTATCTAAGAAACCACAAGTACAGGTAACAGCCACGTGTGGCAGCTGCCTGTGGTCGTTGCTTCATTTACCTAAGAAACCACAAGTGTTGGTAACAGCCACGTGTGGCAGTTGTCTGTGGCTGTTGCTTAATTTATCTAAGAAACCACAAGTGTAGGTAACAGCCACGTGTGGCAGCTGCTTGTGGTCGTTGCTTCATTTACCTAAGAAACCACAAGTACAGGTAACAGCCACGTGTGGTAGCTGTCTGTGGCTGTTGCTTAATTTATCTAAGAAACCACAAGTGTAGGTAACAGCCACGTGTGGCAGCTGCCTGTGGTCGATGCTTCATTTACCTAAGAAACAAAAAGTACAGGTAACAGCCACGTGTGGCAGCTGTCTGTGGCTGTTGCTTAATTTATCTAAGAAACCACAAGTGTAGGTAACAGCCACGTGTGGCAGTTTTCTGTGGCTGTTGCTTAATTTATCTAAGAAACCACAAGTGTAGATAACAGCCACGTGTGGCAGCTGCCTGTGGTCGTTGCTTCATTTACCTAAGAAACCACAAGTGTTGGTAACAGCCACGTGTGGCAGTTGTCTGTGGCTGTTGCTTAATTTATCTAAGAAACCACAAGTACAGGTAACAGCCACGTGTGGCAGCTGCCTGTGGTCGTTGCTTCATTTACCTAAGAAACCACAAGTGTTGGTAACAGCCACGTGTGGCAGTTGTCTGTGGCTGTTGCTTAATTTATCTAAGAAACCACAAGTGTAGATAACAGCCACGTGTGGCAGCTGCCTGTGGTCGTTGCTTCATTTACCTAAGAAACCACAAGTGTTGGTAACAGCCACGTGTGGCAGTTGTCTGTGGCTGTTGCTTAATTTATCTAAGAAACCACAAGTGTAGGTAACAGCCACGTGTGGCAGCTGCCTGTGGTCGATGCTTCATTTACCTAAGAAACAAAAAGTACAGGTAACAGCCACGTGTGGCAGCTGTCTGTGGCTGTTGCTTAATTTATCTAAGAAACCACAAGTGTAGGTAACAGCCACGTGTGGCAGTTTTCTGTGGCTGTTGCTTAATTTATCTAAGAAACCACAAGTGTAGATAACAGCCACGTGTGGCAGCTGCCTGTGGTCGTTGCTTCATTTACCTAAGAAACCACAAGTGTTGGTAACAGCCACGTGTGGCAGTTGTCTGTGGCTGTTGCTTAATTTATCTAAGAAACCACAAGTGTAGGTAACAGCCACGTGTGGCAGCTGCTTGTGGTCGTTGCTTCATTTACCTAAGAAACCACAAGTGCAGGTAACAGCCACGTGTGGCAGTTGTCTGTGACTGTTGCTTAATTTATCTAAGAAACCACAATTGCAGGTAACAGCCACGTGTGGCAGTTGTCTGTGGCTGTTGCTTAATTTATCTTAGAAACGACAAGTGCAGGTAACAGCCACATGTGGCAGCTGTCTGTGATTGTTGCTTCATTTATCACAGTCTCTTAAGTTCACAGCTCTTTCACTGTTGATTTTCTCTGAATGGGCGATCATCAATAACCCCTATTGAGTGGGTTTAGACCCATTACGGGAATGTTTCTTTTCAAGCTGTTTCTCTATTTTACGATTGAATGACTAAAGTAAACTAAATGAAAAACTTTGTATTATAAACATGTGTTTATTATTTGTATCATATATCTACAAATAACAAAAATCCATAAGTTTAATGGTATATTTTTAATTAATATTAACAATATTGTAACTTGAGCTTTTGTAAAGATAAGTAGTGATCGACCCTTCTGTTCTGGTATCGAATTGACAGGAACTTCCCCAAATTGAGTGTTACTGCTCCCCAAATGGGGTAATTGAAAGTTTTTTTTGAAGCAATTGATGCCTATTCATAATCCATGTTTATAGCCCCTGAGCTGTAGGAACAATTATTGTAAGACTATACTACTTACGTATATTCACGTCAAAACAGCTCAAAATTTGGTAACTGGTGCGTCAGGACATGTTTCAATATAAATATATCATCTTCAGCTGCTTCTGATGGTAATTATAATTAATGTGAATTTGTCAACCGGATGGTTTCGTCAAAAAACACATAAAAAACTAATACAAACGAACGATAAAACATGTGGTTGTTATTGCCTGGCCCCTGGCTTATATTATTAATGGCTGTCTCAAAACAGGTATTTTCCCTAACTACTGAAAATTGCTCGTACAGTTCCAATATACAAGAAGGGTGATACCTCTAATATAAATAGTTATAGGCCGATTCGGTCATCTCATTCGGCAAGATTAAGGAGACGGTGATGAAAAACCAGCTTGTACTATTCTTTGAGACTAACAATCTGTTCTCTGACCTCCAATATAGCTTCCGACAGAATAGGTCCACGGTGACTGCAGTGGTTGAGCTTGTGGTAAGAGTGCAGGGGCTTTTAGAGTCTACTGATTCGCTTTCTTTGACCTTATATATGTGATCTCAGTAAAGCGTTCGATTGCGTTTCGCACCAATTCTTACTAGGTAAGCTTGAACGCTATGGTGTAAAGGGTGCTCTCTTGGAGACATTTAAATCTTATCTGAATAACAGACAGCAGGTAGGGTCAGTGAGTGGAGCACAGGCTATGAATGTTAGACACTGGGTCCCTCAGGGCTCGGTAATGGGTCCTGTGCTATTTATAATCGCTATAAACGATCTGGAGCTGCACGGTATGGTGCTGAGATTTGCTGATGATACCACCATCTGTTCGTATGGCCTAAACCCTGCTTTGGCGCTTGAGGAGGCTGACGTGTTATTTAGAGCTGCTCAGTCTTGGTTTATGGCCAATAAATTTCAACTTAAAGGAGAGAAGACCCAGAGGCTCATGTGTACTCTCAGCCCTTCGTATGAGCAGGATGTCAAAAGCGTCACCCTTCTTGGCTTTACTATAGATCCAAAATTAACCTGGGCTAACCATATTGAAGGAGTCTGTAAACGTCTAGCTAGAGTTGTTTACCTCCTGAGGAATCTAACACGCTTGGTCAATGAGCCATATTTACTGATGGTGTATCATGCACTCTTTCACAGTATTTTAAGTTACGGTTTACTGCTCTGGGGGTATGCGCCAACTTGTAAAGAGGTCCATAAGCTGCAGCAGAAGGCAGTTAGAACCATAACATTCAGCAAACGTTTGGACCACTGTAAGCCACTTTTTGTGAATACAGGAATTTTAACCATCTATAACCACTTCGTCTATCTGTGTGCGGTCCATGTCAGGGCCAACCTGCTGAATTTCTCTACTCGTAGTACATATCATAGCCACAGAACCAGGCACCGACTGGATATTGATATCCCATACTGTAGGCTGTTGAAGACCAGAGACTCGTTCCCGACACTTGCCTTAAATATCTACAACCGATTGCCAGATACACTGAAGAGTTTTAGTATTAACAAGTTTAAAGTTACCTTAAAGAATTGGCTCAAGACAAAGCCCTTCTAAAACCTTCAGGAATTTTTTAAGACAACCTGTTAGGTATGGCCCAACTCATCCATAATCTCTTAAAGGTTTTCCTGTAAAATGTGTAATAGATCATTAATTTATACACAATTTATGTACACCTCATTTGTGACGAAACTAATTATAGGACATGTTACAATTTCAAAAAGTGTTAATACTTTTTCATTCTAGGTGTTTTAACATGATAAACATATTCAGCGATAAATAATTTACATGAGTTTTTGAATAGCATAGAATTACTATATTTAAAAACACTATTTAATCAAACAGTCGAGATGGTGAAAATACGAGTATGCCTAAGAAAATAATATTTGTTTAAACATACATTTGAAAGCTGAAATTTAGGAAAATATATTACTTTACCGTTAGTGTAAGTTTGTAACATCTGAAGCACAAGGTGTACTCAACTCTGAGAACGAGGAGGCATGTGTGAATTGGCACGTGAATTGCAATGTCACAGTGCATTAATTACGAATACTGAAATAAAACCGTAAGAAACTCGATAAATAATCGACAACAAATACACTTGAACACTGGTTAAATCATTTATTCTTGTTTGAGCACAGTCTCTTGCCGAGATATTTTCAAACAAAGTGTTTTTTTTTATGAAAGCACACTACCGGATATCACTTCAGGCCTGGAACGGGTGATTGTGAAAAAGTGACCCCAGGAGGCCTTGTTACCAACGATCTCGCCCTCCGAGGAAAATAACATCTCGGGCAGCGTTCATATGAGAAAGTTGAAGTGTTTCTAAACAATAGTTTGAAAGAATGAGTGATTTTAATACTGACCTATAAATACCTGTGTTATACCTATGTAAATAATCATCATATATATTAACAAAATTGGAAAACCTTGTCGAGTCCATCAAACCGTTCTATAGGATCGATTTGCATGATTATTTTCTTAAATGATAGGTAGTTATGCCTAGACATGTCCTACTTATCTGAAAAATACCCATCCAAACTAACATATCTTCAATGGGATTTGTCCCAGTGGTTCTTAAAGTTCCCATAATAATCTCATGGACGAATTTTGTTTCCATCCGATGATTAATTACAACATGTGTTTATTAACCAAGAGAGTGCATTCGGTTCGCCAAAGAATAATGCAGCACATAATACAAATACTTTGTTTGCGGGTGTTTATCTAGCTAAATTTATTGCTAAGTTATCTTGTAATAAATAATATTATTATTTATTATAAAACTTAAACTAATGTGCACCATTAAAGTGTATACATGTGTTTATTAACATCGATGTATGTACAATAACTTTAGTAAAAAAATAATACTCATACAGATAGTTTATTTTTAAAATAGTATAATGAATGGTAAAATCCCTGTAGACTGAATGAATCGGAAATATTGTTTGTTGACGATCACCGTAATTTCCTGATATATTTGATACAACCGTCGATCTTTCATGAACTCGATTGTTCGATTGACTGGACGTAAAAATTGAAAACATATTGATAAAACATTTTATTTATGATTTATATTTAATCCCTTAACATAGGAGCGCACTACTACTTGTATATTGTAATTTCGTCTAACGGACATGATTTCAGTTTCACGTGATAAGTTTTCCCTTTTATTTTTAATTTTTCAATTCCTGTTTACAGGTGTGTAACACGTTGGTAGGTCATATTATAGGAATCAGATCATTGTGATCGGAACCTAACCTAAACCTGCAAACCGACAACAATACTAATTTTATACATAGTTATGTGTTACTAGTGAGTAAATAACTCATTTTTAGCGAATTTCCCCTATAGGGAAGAAGCTATTACCGTAGTCGGCATGGTAAGACCTAGGCCCGGGACCATGATAACTTTTCGTTTTGAGGTCCCCAGACCCCAAAAACACCATTCGTTCGATACTGTATATATATATATATATATATATATATATATATATATATATATGTGTCCGTGAGCACGATAACTCTCGTAAAAATTATCCGATTTTGATGAAATTTGGTATACACGTGTAAAGCAACATTTATGACTTTAAGTTCGAAAACCAGCCAAATCGCTCTATCCGAAGGGGAATTTTGGGGGGGTTTTGTACCCCAAAAATGGGTTTTTTGAATTTTTTATATATAATTTTGGAAATAGTCAAATTTTAATTTTTACCATTGGATTCAGCTTAAAAAAATACACAATTTGGTATTTTGATCATTTCTCTACGTCAGTTGGTTACCGAGATATTGAAAGTGCTAAACACAGTACGTTGTCTAATGTTATTCTTATGGAGGAAAAGAAAAATTTTATATCTCGCTTATTTATGAACGTATACTGACGAAACTTGGTATACGGCTTCATCTGGTTGTGGACCATTGATATTTGCTCAAAAAAACATTTTTTTACCAAAGGCTCCCTTAGCAGCAAACCTGCGTACTCAGCCCCATGTTATTCTTATGGAGAATAAGTAACGTGTTATCTCCCTTAATTATAAAAATAAATTAATGAAATTTGGTATGTGGCTTTACCTAAATGAGTTATATTGATATTTGTATAAAACCCCATTTTTTGTGTTCCTTCCTTCAGCAAACCTGCATACTCAGCCGCCATGTTATTCTTATGGAGAATAATTAAAATGTCATAAATCGTTTATTTATGAATGTATAATGATAAAACTTGGTATGTGGCTTTATGTGGTGTTAAGATACATATATATGCATTGGAAATTCGCTGAGTACGCAGGTTTGCTGCTACGGGGGTATTTTAATTATATTACAAGCTGAACAACTTAACGTTTCTTGTGCCCGGGTGACACTAGGCAGCCGGACATTTCAAGATGACCATCACAGGATCTGCCATTCGCGACAGTGACCCAAGCGACTACGGCTCAACCACAGACCGGCCTCAGAAATAAAACGCAGCGATTCCCGATTACCACGGTGCTAGACTTGGGACGATGTGGTTTGGTCTGGGAAATCGGGGTATTTTATACAACAAAAATTAATCTTAACATATAAGTCGACAAAGAGACTGTCTAACACAGTTTTTGTCGTGTTCACATCTTTACATATATATTGACGAATATTTGTTATGACGGGTTCTTGGGGGAAGGACAAGTGATGGTGTACAAAGATTTGGGTATAAGTTGAATATTCTTTCTTGGTAAAACATGTAGCCTCGTTATACATTTCTCTGACCTAAAAAGCTTGGTAAGGAAAGTTTAGTACTCTAACTATACCAGTCTCGTATTCTTTAGACACACATACACACACACACACAAAAACCTAAAAATATTTAATAATTTATTGACAGCTGTTAGACTAAATAAACCCTGTTAATAGATGCGAGTGTTTAAATTTAATGATAACAGGGATAAACCTGTGCTGGTGTATCGGTGGTGTAGAGACATTATTTGTTGCCGGGTTTAAACTGTCGGCGTCCGAGCGGGGATTACAGGGCCCGACATTATCTCCGGCCTCACAGCTTCTCCGACCCGCGTCACGTGATCATCCATGGTCAGGTGTCAATTAATAAAACTCATGATAGCGAGTTGTCGGTAATTTAATAAATCATTAATATTTTTCCTAATTTTCTCGTCTTTATATTTATACTCACAATAAGTTTCCGTATAGAATACATTTGTAAAAGTCTGGTTAATAACAATGGAGGGAGGTAATACCTAACCAGGTAAATAAATTGGGCCACGAGAGACGCAACTAATTTTTTCAGCGTTTGATTTTACAACGGAGTGTATGGATTGTATAAAACCGAGTGTATGGTTGTATACAGTAAAATCAATCGATTAAAAACTATTTAACTTACATCAAACAACACCAACTTGAGTTCAGGCAGCGCAAACGTTAATCAAAGGCAGGTGAGATTCAGACTCTGACTTGTGAGGTGACCTAGTAGTACATCAAAAGACATGGTACAAGAGATGGTAGATTTTTGAACTAGAATATGGTAAAATTTATAAACTATACAAAATATATAATACGGGGTATGTATGTCACTTGCAACGTTACGAGATGAAAACTATCTTAGAAGATTGCGAGTCTTTGTGAATTCCTTAATAAAAGTAGAAAGCGTTCACACAGAAAAACAATATTCAACCTAAAGACATTTTTATAAAAATCCCGTCATTTATTTCTAATCGGTATCACAATTGTTTATACAATAGTCATACAAGAAAAACTTAACAATGTGTGATATGTGACATGCATAAGAGCTAAAAATACTTAAGACTAGTATATATTCTAGAATAATTACATGGGAGGACATAAATTAAAATGCAGAATCAAGCTAAGGACCTAAGACTAGTATGCTTCTAAAATTTAAAAGTGAGTATATACACTAAACATGCTGAACATGCGCTGATTTATAAGTGACAAAGCACAGAAATTGTGCAAACTACCTGAAAGAATATAAACAATTAAAAACATGTTTATTGGGAAAAAATTGAAACGATGTGAGAGGGAGGAGAAAAATGCATTCTACTACAGTAATAAAAACATGACAATTGATGATGAGATGAGTTGTAAACATAAAAAATATATGTATGGCAAGCAAGGTATTTCCATTTTGTAATTAGAATAATTACCAGCATTTACATAATTGGAAATGCCTAGAAATGAAAATTGGTGCAAATTTAAATGTTGGGTAGATGCAATTGATATAATGAAGTATCTTCTGTTATTGTCCTCTTAATAATATGGTATCTCAACAAGAATGGAAAAGTATTGAGAAGTAGATGTAATCGTTCTCTGATCACTCACCACTCCAGTCCAAAATGACCGGCCGCGCCCGCCAAGCCACTTGTCACCGCCACTCGCTGCATGCGTTATGGCCACTGACTGCTGTTTAGTGCACTTGCAACTGGTTCCATAATTAATTAAAACGTCATGTCGTTGACAACTATTTCCCATGTGCAAGCTAAACAGCCGCTTCACTTACCTTAACTGGTATAATGCGATGCGTACGTTTGCTTGACAAGATTCAATATGTAAATTACAAGTGTTTTACTTATTTCGAACATTATCTCTTATTGTACTTCCAAGATAAGAAATAGATCTTAGTTAAAAATTTATTTTCTGTTCTAGAATTAAACATACAGGAAATATACAACTGGGTAAGTAATAAGCAATGTTAAAAGTGTATTTTTAGTGTATTACATAATGACACATCAATTTTTTATGAGAACTGCTGATTAATCATTTCTTGCTTGAACGCTAAATTAACTTGGCTTTAAAACTGAACTGATTACCAAAGTAAACTAAGCACTAACTTACAACGAGAAATGGATTTGCTGTAATAGGCAAAATTGTGATCTCAACTACTAGATAAAGTTATTACTACATTTTACCAGCTGATGGGCCCAACAGCTTCTCCCGGTAACCTGATATATGTTTAGAACTAGAATAAAATGCATAGCTGGTTAGCTTAAAATACCTTAAAATTGGATTAAATTAGTAAATTGTATTCGATATATGCCCTTGATTAATTTATAATCTATATCGACAAGACCTATCATTAAAATATGGGGTTGATAAGTGTCAGACTCAAGGGTTTCTCAATAGATTCCGGTAGATGTAACGTTAGACTACATACGCAGTATATACTAGTGGCTTGTAGGGGAATTTAGTATTTTGAGTCATTAACCTAGGTTGCGGATAAAATCCAAAAAAACGTGTCCCATGTTAATCTTATGGGAAAAAGGTTTTTAGATTTTTCTCAGATAATTTTACTAAAAACTTCACATTTCTGTTTATTAATGAGTTTAGCTCAACAAAACAAACATTTTGGTGTTTTAATCGTTGTTCTACGTCCAACCGTTGCAGAGATATTCAAAGTGCTAAACACAGTACGTTGTCCAATGTTATCCTTATGGAGAATAAATAAAATTCTACATCTCGATTATTTTTGAATGTATATTGATGAAACTTGGTATGTGGCTTCAACTAGTTGTGGTATATTGATATTAGCACAAAAAACAAGTTTTTTGTTGATAGTCCCCGTAGCAGCAAACCTGCATACTCGGCCCCCATGTTATTCATATGGAGAATAAGTAAAGTTGTATATCTCCCTTAATTATGAACCTAAATTAATAAAACTTGGTATATAGCTTCACCTGGTTCAGTTATAGTGATAATTGCAAAAACAATATTACTTATCTTCCTTGTTGCAGCAAACCTGCGTCCTCAACCCTAATGTTATTCTTATGGAGAATAAATAAAATGCTATATATCACTTATTTATGGATGTATTTTTGTGAAACTTGGTAAGTAGCTCTATGTAGTAGTGAGTCACATATATATGCATTGGAAATTCACTGAGTACGCAGGTTTGCTGCGACGGGGATATTTGATAATGTGTTGGATCCAGTTTTCTACATAGTTCATATATGCTTCAATAAAATCGTCATGAAATATTTGATTTATACCTCTTCGGATACCATTTAATGTGTCACTAAACCTATTTCATTATAGGTAGTTTATTTCTCATTAAGTCATTAGGAATAGAAGCTTGTAGCACTCACTGCATGGGCGGAAGAACTAATCTTCACTACCACGTTTGATTTGGACAGCACTAAATAAGAGACGACGTAGGATCTTCATTTATTCGAGCAGTTTTTTATTTAAGCTTACTGGTTCCTCTACCACCAGCGAAACTTAAGTAAAAATGGCATATTTATTATTATTTTGTGTGCATCGGCTTCATTTATTGATAAAACTCATCTTTCATGTTTATAGGTAATATGTAATGCATATTAACAGTAACTACTTAAAAGTTTTCATTTATATTTTGTGCTACGGTTATCAACGGCCAATAATTTGTGCAATCTAATATAAATAAAAACTTAACCAGAAGTAACGGGAAATTCTACTGAATTGATGGAAGTGACAACGGACAAAGGTAAAGCCAATTTCCTGTTCGGTATGAACCAATCATCACTCTGTCATTCACAAGGTTATTTAATTTCCTCTACAGACTGAAATAAACTGCTTGGAAAACGGGGTCTGTTAGTTGAGCCATAGTCATGGGCATGATTTTTTGTGTAATTGTTACACAGTACGATTTTAATCCTTCTACTGAGCTTTTGTTATAAATTAAATAGCTTGTGAAGTAATGAGCAATACATAACTAACACTATATGTTTCAAAATACAAAATATACATCGAAATTTGTATTTGTATAAAGATAATTTATTTATAATAAATTAACAACATTTCCTTCTCCAATGAGAAATCTACATGAAATACAAAGGGTGTAATGCAAACCTTAACAAACAGGAATACAATGTTGACGTTGATTTAAAAATTTTCAATGTTGAGCAAATAAATGTTGTTTTAGAATTGTGACAGAATTGTTAATGGTTTTAACATAAATCTTTTTTAAAACTTCATTTTTCAGTTTTTGAACATTTTTCAAAATAAGCACAACAAATTTGATATGGTCTCACTTGATCCAATTAACAGTCCAACTACTTCATATTTTGTCATTCCGTATTTTTCTTTTAGAAATGATATTGAGGGTTCGTAAATTAACTTTTTTGCGTCGTCCACTTCAACCGGTTGAGTTTTACAAGTCTCAAATGTCACGGTAGAGTATATAGTGACCACTTGTTTGCGTCGTCCACTTCAACCGGTTGAGTTTTACAAGTCTCAAATGTCACGGTAGAGTATATAGTGACCACTTGTTTGCGTCGTCCACTTCAACCGGTTGAGTTTTACAAGTCTCAAATGCCACGGTAGAGTATATAGTGACCACTTGTTTGCGTCGTCCACTTCAACCGGTTGAGTTTTACAAGTCTCAAATGTCACGGTAGAGTATATAGTAACCACTTTTTTGCGTCGTCCACTTCAACCGGTTGAGTTTTACAAGTCTCAAATGTCACGGTAGAGTATATAGTGACCACTTGTTTGCGTCGTCCACTTCAACCGGTTGAGTTTTACAAGTCTCAAATGTCACGGTAGAGTATATAGTGACCACTTTTTTGCGTCGTCCACTTCAACCGGTTGAGTTTTACAAGTCTCAAATGTCACGGTAGAGTATATAGTGACCACTTTTTTGCGTCGTCCACTTCAACCGGTTGAGTTTTACAAGTCTCAAATGTCACGGTAGAGTATATAGTGACCACTTTTTTGCGTCGTCCACTTCAACCGGTTGAGTTTTACAAGTCTCAAATGTCACGGTAGAGTATATAGTGACCACTTTTTTGCGTCGTCCACTTCAACCGGTTGAGTTTTACAAGTCTCAAATGTCACGGTAGAGTATATAGTGACCACTTTTTTGCGTCGTCCACTTCAACCGGTTGAGTTTTACAAGTCTCAAATGTCACGGTAGAGTATATAGTGACCACTTTTTTGCGTCGTCCACTTCAACCGGTTGAGTTTTACAAGTCTCAAATGTCACGGTAGAGTATATAGTGACCACTTTTTTCTTGTTTGTATAAACCTAATACCAAATGTAACCTCACCTGTTTGAACCTTTGTCTGATATACATGGCACTTCCTCCTCAAAAACTGTAAAATTACTTTCCCGGAAGGAATCAGCAATAATTTTTCGAATAGAGTGATGCCTATTACCCCTCAAGAGCTCTCCATACGGGAAAAATCCAAGAATATGTTTAATAATCATTCAGACTAGAAGACAAACCATTATTTTAATACAAAATCATACATCAAACTAACAAGACAAGAAAAAAATAAATATACAGTTTATTTAAAAGTTTAATATCACTGAGATCGTTTTATAATAAACACTACTTTGACTACTTAGTGTTACATTAGTCTTACAATCGTACAACTAAATTAAAAAGTTGTTTAAATTAACTGTTTTGATAATGCACAGTGATGGATACAAGTATTTATGTAATGAAGATGTACTCAGTGAAAAGGATTGGAGTTAAAAGTGGTTCATGTGTCGTAAATTGTATAATGTCATACTTACTTTTAAATTAGACTGAACCATTATTTAAGGGTTCGTATACTTAAATAGCCTTTCAATACGACACATCCAAATCGCAGAGTCTTCCGCGTTCGAATAAGGTTACTTGAGACTTGCAAAGGAGGCTTGTTAGAGAACAATGAATAAAGCATATGCCACCTGGTCCTCTGCAGAGGATGAACGTGCGTCAAGTGCTGGCAGAGTGTAAACGATCAGTCGGTTATATGAGGAAAATGATAACGAGCGCCTTCTCTTATAACATACACACATTTCCTCCTTGTTAACTTAACTTAGAAACATGGAACCTTTTGAGTTAACACCTATTTAATGAATATATATTTTTATCCCATCAAAAGAATTTATAGTCTAGTACAGTTTATAAGTTCTGTATTTAAATTTCTCTATAAGTAAAACTACTGCTCTGTATTGTACACTGATTTTATTTTACGTAGCCCACTTATTCAATACTGGCACGTTTTGTTGTTGATCTTGAGGAATTTCTCGGATAATGTCTCCCATTGATTTGTAAGCTTGGGCATAAGGATTAACTTCACTTAATAAACTTGTAAGATCTTTCATTACAGTAAAGTCACGACCCATATTTTGGGGTGCATCGTGTCTCATTCTAGCTGCTTGTTCAGCATCATAAAAATAAATTTGGGCATACGGCTATTTGTGCGATTATCTATATTTTGATTTTTTCCTATCCTATGATATTAATGCCATTAACAATAAATACCCCCGTCGCAGCAAACCTGCGTACTCAGTGAATTTACAATGAATGTATATGTTTCTCACTACCACATAAAGGCACTTACCAAGTTTTATAAAAATAAATTAATAAATAAGTGATCAATAGCATTTTATTTATTCTCCATAAGAATAACATAGGACTGAGTATGCAGGTTTGCTGCAACAAGGAACACAAAATATGTGTTTTTATGCAATTATCAATTTAACTCAACCAGGTGAAGCTACATAATAAGTTTTATTAATTTATGTTAATAATTAAGGGAGATATAAAACTTTACTTATTCTCCATAAGAATAACATTAGGGCTGAATATGCAGGTTAGCTGCTACGGGGACAACCAACAAAACATTTGTTTTTTGTTCAAATATCAATATACCAGTACAACATGAAGCCACATACCAAGTTTCATCAATATACATTCATAAATAATCGAGATATCAAATTTTATTTATTCTCCATAAGGATAACATTGGACAACGTACCGTGTTTAGTACTTTGAATATCTCTGCAACGGTTGGACGTAGAATCACAATTTAAACACCAAAATGATTGTTTTGTGGAGCTGAAGTGATTGGTAAAAGCAAATGTGAAGTTTAAAGTAAAATTAACTGAGGAAAAGCCAAAAACCTTTTTCCCATAAGATTAACATGGGAGATTTTATGAGCATGTTTTTTGGATTTTTTCCGCAACCACTTAACCTAGGTTAATAATTCAAAATACCATATTATTTGTTTTGTTTTAAGCTCTATAACATGGTCAAAATCAAAATTAAGTGTTTCAAAAATTTTAGGGTGAAAAATGCAAAAAACTGATTTTTGGAAAATTTAAAACCCCCATAAACCCCCCTTCCCATAGTCCGATTTTTCTGGTTTTCGAACTTAAAGTCATAAATGTCACTTTACACATTTGAGTTAAATTTCATCAAAATCGGACTTTTTTTACACAAGTTATCGCATTCACGGACACACATATATATATATATATATATATATATATATATATATATATATATATATATATATATACATATATATAAATTTGAACAAATAGTGTTTTAGTCATCTTGGGACCTTAAAAAAAAATTTGTCACGGTCTCGGGCTTAAGTCTTACCATGAGACCTACGGTAATAGCTTCTTCCCTATAGGGGAAATTCGCTAAAACCACGGGTCTACGACGGTTCATCACGGTTGGGTTTAATTTTACAACTGGTGCATGCTTACTATAGTTAAGGCGTTAAAACTTGCTCTCTCTGTGTGACCAGTAAACATTTCTTGTAAAAATTTGTTTGACGTGACATTTGGCAAGTTTATTTTGCCACTATGACAACACGATGTGTATATTCCTCTCGTATTGTTTCAACATCTAAAGTAAGTTGCATAACAAAACTGACAAATATTATTCATCTCATGGATATCTGTATTCCTCGTAGTTAAACCTGGTCTTTCTTCTCGTACTCTCCTCAGACGCGTGAGATTCCTTACCAACTGTCTCCGCCTTCTGTGTTTAATATTTCTTCATTGAAGCCGAGGCATTTTCTGTTCAATTAAACAAAACTGCCACTGAATACAATCAAACTTACTCTTTCTAACGTTAGGAAAGATCTATAACCTCATGAATATAATAGAGGTAAATATTTACTTTCTACGAAGTCATTTGGTTTATTTTTAAATATATTATACATTATTAAAATAATTTCTTGATATTTTCTAGGCAATTTTTGACCTCTTAAACTATTATTTTGTATACATGTTTAGTATAGTTTCAAAGCGCTTACTCTTTAGATGTGCCTTTTGTGGGGTTGCCTTCAGGTATATTAACCTGCTAGGTAATGAAGAACTATGCTGCTTCGTGTTTTTGTTGTTTTTTAGCGAATTTCCCCTATAGGGAAGAAGCTATTACCGTAGGTCTCATGGTAAGACTTAAGCCCGAGACTATGATAACTTTTTGTTTTGAGGTCCCCAGATGCCAAAAACACTATTCGTTAAAATTTATATATATATATATATGTATATCTATATATATATCTATATATATATGTGTGTCCGTTAACACGATAACTTGAGTAAAAAACGTCCGATTTTGATGAAATTTGGCTCAAATGTGTAAAATGACATTCATGACTTTAAGTTCGAAATCCAGAAACATTGGACCATGGGAAGGGGGGTTTATGGGGGTTTTAAATTTTCCAAAAATCAGTTTTTTGCATTTTCACCCTACAATTTAAAAAAAACTTAATTTTGGGTTTGACCATGTTATAGAGCTTAAAAAAACAAATAATTTAGTATTTTGAATTATTAACCTAGGTTAAGTGGTTGCGGAGAAAAAAAAACCTGCTCATAAAATCTCCCATGTTAATCTTATGGGAAAAAGGTTTTTGGCTTTTCCTCAGTTTATTTTAATGTAAACTTCACATTTGATTTTACCAATCTATTCAGTTCCACAAAACAATCATTTTGGTGTTTAAATTGTGATTCTACGCCTAACCGTTACAGAGATATTCTAAGTGCCAAACACAGTACGTTGTCCATTGTTATCCTTATGGAGAATAAATAAAATTTGATATCTCGATTATTTATGAATGTATGTTGATGAAACTTGGTATGTGGCTTCACGTAGTACTGGTATATTGATATTTGCACAAAAAATTGATTTTTGTTGATTATTCCCGTAGCAGCAAACCTGCGTACTCAGTCCCCATGTTATTCTTATGGAGAATAAGTAAAATTTAATGACTCCCTTAATTATGAACATAAATTAATAAAACTTGGTATGTAGCTTCACTTGGTTGAGTTATATTAATAATTATATAAAAACCCATTTTTCTGTTCCTTGTTGCAGCAAACCTACTTTCTCAGCTCCCATGTTATTCTTATGGAGAATAACTAGAATGCTATGTAGCGCTTATTTTTGATTGAATATTGATGAAACTTAGTATGTGGCTTCGCCTAGTTAAATTCTATTTATATTTGCATAAAACCAATTGTTTCTGTTCCTTGTTTCAGCAAATCTACGTACTCATTACCAATGTTATTCTTATGGAGAATAATTAAAATCGCTTATATGTGAATATATTTTTATGAAACTTGGTTTGCGGCTTTATGTGGTATTAAGACATATATTATGCATTGGAAATTCGCTGAGTATGCAGGTTTGCTGCGACGGGGGTATTTTTACCTAAGCTGTAAAATTACAATGAACGTTTAGGTTCGCCCTCATAAAATATAACACAGATTGGGTTTGTCATTTCAGTAGTTTTTTAGTTTATAATCAGCTAACAAACTATGCTCTTCTGTTATCCTCCGTTTTACTGTCAACAGCTGTTTTAGTATTCAATTAATACACACGTTATTATTCTCCATGTAAATGTTATGCATAAAAAACAAACTATAAGGGCTATCCGTGCCCTTGAGAATAAAAATATCGAAAATTAAAATGCTTATTGCAAAACTACGAACCGAGGTTTTTTTACACTTTGTTGTGGTTGATGCACGCGTATATTTTTCATATTTAACTATTGACTAATTTATAAAAAGTGCATTTTGGAAAACACTCTAGATTTATTTACTATACTATATAAAAAACATTGAAGAACAATAATCATAATTAATGATAATATACTGTTATTAATAATAAACACATGATTTTACCTAAAGACATTTATAAAATATGCAAAGTTCTCCCCCACTTATAATCGGGTCACATCATCTTTTAGGTATCGTAGCTGTCTAGTTGATCTTACTGATCGGGGCACTACTTGATGAACAGTTTCGCTATTTGGTTTAGGAGCCCATTTATTATTGCTTCTTGATTTTCCACTGATGATTGGAAATTAACAATATCTTCCATATTGAAGTGTTGAAGGCGATTGTCATTTTGCACATGAGTATTGGATGTACAAACGAAATGCTAGATTGGTTGGAAGTAGAGCGGGTGTATTTAGGTTTAACTTTGAGAATTGGTCCCTTGGTAAGAAAATTTATCCGACTTCCCTTCAATTTCGATGTTGGTGATAATGGTCGGTGAATTTAGATCTTTCGTTTAAGATTGATCGAATGCAAACTTTCTTTACGTGTCCGAATTTTGAACAAGCTGATCATTCAAGCTTTAACTTTCCCGCGCGGCAGTCCCTAACCATAGGATTGTCCTTTCCACAACGGAGACAAATGCCATTTAGACCTAGTTCCGCATAATAGATTTGTGATTTAGGTTTTGTTTTAGTAGATTTGACATGATATCATCTATTATGTATCATGTATTAGATGATTTAACATAATTTAGATGTTTTGAGTTGACTCTACGTTCAAAATCATTAGTACTCTTAGTGTTACTTGATACTTTATTTGCATTAATAGTTGTTGGGACCGATGTCTGGGCGATAATCCTTGAGTCGATTCTCGAACATTCTAAGGCAACTTCTCTCGAAAAAGTATCTTTAAATTCTGAAACATTACACAGTAACAACTGTTCCCGAACAGGATTGTTCTTCAATCCTCTTATGAACTGAGCTCGAAGAAATAGTCTGCAATTGATCTTTTGCAAGCACAGAAAGAAAATAATTCACAGTCTGCTATGTTATTTTTACACCTGCAAATTCGGTAATTTATTCCTGTTTGATATAGGGATAGGAATTCATGTTAGCAACCAAGACTTTTTTCGTGGGAGCCAAATGCTCTTCTAATAGTTTAATTAATTCATAATATGTTAGTTCACTTGGTTGTTTTTTAGCAGCAAAAGCATCCAAAACATTGAAATTACAAGCACCTGTTGAATTGAGAAGTAACTTAGCACAAAAGTCTTCGTTTGAAAGAATGTTCTTTAACTGAACATAGTTTTCAAAACGTTGTTTGTAGTTTGGGAATGACTCCTTCTTTGAATCAAAACATGCGAAATTAGTTACTATCAATGTAACACACTTGAGAATATTTTATTGATTACATTTATTAATTATTTTACCAATAAATAAATAATAACCTTGCAATTTTTGCATAGACCACCACCAACCTATGAAGGAACAGGTTAAATACGAGTCATTCTTTACAAATTTCAAAATATGTAATTTTATAATTTGACAAATGCAGAAAAAAATCGCAATTTAATTTAATCACAATTTTTCCCTCTAAAAATGATGTTAGAATATTTTATTTACGTCAACAAATACTAAATTAAATTTACTCTTTTACTTATTTTACTAACATAAACCTTATAACAAACAATCCTTGGAAGACAAATTTTCCTTCAGACTTCCTATCTAATCACAGGGGTAAAGTCAAACTATGGTTAAAACCTTTTTTTATTGATTTTATAAAAAACCATTCTCTAATACACCTTCATAATTTAAACTTTTTGAATGTTAGCCAAACCTCCCCTAACACAGTCCCAAACCTCCCCTAACACAGTCCCAAACCTCCCCAACATAGGGAGGTTCGGGACACTTGTAGAGAAAAATGTGAATTTTAATTTAATTTGTTTAATCTAGGAGTTTTAAAACAATATTATTGTGTAGCTGAAAAAAATGTTTTAATAATTGAAATTTTCAGGATACTTGTAGCTAATATTTACTAAATTACAAAAATTACAAATTAAAAACTTTCCCAAACATCCCCTGTACAAAATGCCTTCTGTCAATGTTACGCGTATTTCCTCCTTACCCAGGCTACTGCACCTCAACAACACTACGTTAATAAGCTAATATGGTTTGGATTCCCTTCAAACGAACATGCTAATTGGGAAAGAGCAGATGATGTCGGGGGTTGTGGGTGGTGGGTGTCAAACACGGGGAGACGTGGTGGTTGAGATGTTTCCAAGTGCGGAGCCAGAACACCCTACAGTCCATATAAAGCCTAAACGGTAACTAAGGAATCCAAAACCGGACGATATTTTCAATCCCGGGATTACGGGATTGGAAAAAACAATCCCAGAATCCCGGGACCAATCCCAGGATTAGCCGTAATTTACAAAAAGCCTGGAAAAATATGCGATTAAGTGTACTTTTGTATATGTTGACGATAATTATAGTAAATGAATACTATTTTGTTTATTAAAAATACAAAACAATTATTTAAATGGCACAAATGATCAACGTTGAAAGATAAAAATCTATATTACACTATTAGTCCTAATACGTTTGGTCTCACATTGGGTATGGCTTCGGGTATGCAATAAACTAATAAAGCTACTCAAGATTGGGTTTTTAACACTATGATATGTATTTAAATTGAGAGAAAAACTCTTTCAAAAAGTATCCATGAACAAATATTTCCACCTAAAAAGTAGAAATAGAAGTTCATTGTTTAATGTAGCTGCAGCTGCAGTTGAATGAATTTATTAACTTATTACTAAGACAAGTTACGAATAAATCCTACTTGATAAACCAAAACTAGAAAAAACTATCCTTTCAATAAACACAGTACTTGCATAGTAAAATCATGTAACAATGAGTAAACGATCTAAAATTAATCGAGTAAACATTACTTAAAAAAAATTCCAATGATATTTTAATGAATTTACTTATTATTATACTGGGATCAAAACAAATTAAATTTGTTCATAATAAAAAGAAAAAGATCAAATATGATAAAAAGGCATAATTATCTGACAAAAATCACTTATCCTATGCAGGTAAAATCTGATTGTTCCAAGTGATTGCAAGAAATTGGATTGAAATATAAACCTATAGTTAATATATAAGAAAGAAAGAAATGATCAAACCAAGAAGTTTTGATTTATAACTTTATTAAAGTGGTTTAAAGTAATTAATTTCGGTTACAACAGTTAGAAACATCATCTGTATTGCTAACTTGAGACAGTTTAGCAATCCCGAAAATCCCGGGATGGAAGAAACCGTAATACCCCCGTCGTAGCAAACCTGCGTACTCAGATTTCCAATGCATATATATAGGTATCATTACTACCTAGAGCCACTCACCAACTTTCACAAAAATACATTCATTAATAAGTAATATAATTTTATTTATTCTCCATAAGAATAACATTATAATTGAGTACGCAGGTTTGCTGCAACAAGGAAGATAAGAAACGTATTTTTTGCAATTATAAATATAACTCAACCAGGTGAAGCTACATACCAAGTTTTATTAATTTGGTTTCATAACTAAGGGGGTTCATAAAACTTTACTTATTATCCATATGAATAACATGGGGCGCGAGTATGCAGGTTTGCTGCTACTGGGAAAAATCAAGAAAAACCTTTTTTGTGCTAATATCAATATACCACAACCATTTGAAGCCACATACCAAGTTTCATCAATATACATACATAAATAATCGAAATATAACTTTCTATTTATTCTCCATAAGGATAACATTGGACAACGTACTGTGTTTAGCACTTTGAATATCACTGCAACGGTTGGACTAAAACAACAATTAAAACACCAAAATGATTGTTTTGTAGAACTAAACTGATTGGTAGAAAGAAATGTGGAGTTTTTAGTGAAATATCTGAGGAAAATCTAAAAACCGTATTCACATAAGATTAACATGGGAAATTTTATGGACACATTGTTTGCCTTTTATCCACAACCACTAAACCTAGCTTAATGATTTAAAATATTACATTGTTTATTTTTTTAAGCTCTGTAAAATGGCTATAACCAAAATCTAGTGTTTTTAAAATTTTAGGGTGAAAGGTTCAAAAAACTGTTTTTTGGAAAATTTGAAACCCCCATAAAACCTCCTTCCCATAGACCGATTGATCTGGTTTTCAAACTTAAAGTCATAAATGTTACTTTCCACATTTGTGCCAAATTTCATCAAAATCGGGCGCTTCTTTCAAAAGTTATTGCGGTAACGGACACACACACACACACACACACACACACACACACATATATATATATATATATATATATATATATATATATATATATATATATATATATATATATATGTACAGATATATAAATTTGAACGAATAGTGTTTTTGGCATCTGGGGACCTCAAAACAAAAAGTTGTCATGGTCTCGGGCTGAAGTCTTACCATGCCACCTACGGTAATAGCTTCTTCCCTATAGGGGAAAATCGCTAAAATTGGGCGGGATCCCGGGATTAGATTCCCTAGGTAAGACATACGAACAAAATAAAGATAACTTTGTTTTATATATTGGACAAATGAACAACATTGACTTGAAACATTCTTAATAATTAGTGAATTTCACTGTAAAACCGTTGATACAGTCTTTCAGCATTATTAAATATTGTAGGCTACATGAAAATGTACGAACTATTAAAATGTCTACGCAACCTGTAATATTATGAGAGCGAAGCCTCATCCTGTTGACAATGTATGTATGTTCACCCTCTACCGGCAGAATGAGCATACACGCATAGTTTACACATGTGTTGGCAAAATAAGTAATTTATGCTCAAAGAAGAGAAATAAATAATTTGTACGTGCATATTACACATTGTGTACCTTCTGTAACAAGCTTTAACCCCCAAAAGGTTATTAAATAAGTTTTTTCCAGATGCAAAGCAAATGAAATACATCGAAAGTTCATTTTCGGTTTTTATAAACAAAATAAGTGGGTAGTTTCAATTTCACGTACATTTTTGAAGATTTGAGTTTTTTACTATGGAAATATTTGACTGGTAACAAATAAACATGCATTTTCACTTGAGAGGATTGAAAAAATGCGATTAAATAGTTCTTAAGCGAGTATGAATAACTCAACAAATGTTAGATTCCCATGAGTTGGTTGGTGTTTACACTAATGCTGGCAAAACGAGATGAAACTGATACGCATTCCTCGGTGTAGACGCAACTCAACAACGTATTTAATTCCTTCCTTACATTCTTGCACCTGGCGCTCTGAAGCTTCGCCAGTGAGAATATTTGAACGGGCCGCCGCCGTCGTAAAAATATTGCCACTCTAATTCAAGTTGTACTAAGTAGATTACTTAAACATTCCTTTTTAAAAAGGACAAACAATTAAACACGTTTAACACATATTTTTTAATGAAACTAAACCATTTAAACTAAGTTGAAATAGTTGATATTGATATTGTTGTTATTTTTATTATAATGATCATGATGTGTCTACGTGATGTTTGTTTGATGTTTTGTTGTTACTTAACTACGCTAAAACTAGGGTTTATTTTTTCACGGATATATATACCACCTCCAGTGACCACTTAGGCACATTCAAGTGTGTTAATTGCCTTATATTGTTTTAAATTAGTTAATTTGTAGCCATGTAACATTAAACATATGAAAACAGTAAGGTTAATTATGATTTATACCATAAGAAACCCTTGTATTAAAAACGCAACCCCAGCTTTTTATAAAATATAACTTGTAATATAACACAACCAATTTCATAAGTTTACGTCAAAATTAGCCTATCTCCAGATGAAGCTGTTAACTAAGCGTGATCTGAGTTTATAGAGGGTCTCGCTGTATCGCAGCTAAGCCTCGGATCATCGTGCCTCTCTTCCTGCGTAAAAATACACCTTAAAGAGGGTTTATATTTATTATCTTTGACACAGTAGAAGGGGTTTCTATGTAAGGATTTTAGATGTTAAAATAATGCAAGACAGGAAGTAAAAAACTATTTAATATGTCATTTTTGGAAACATATAAATGGTACTATTTAAAGAAGGCCAGCAAGATAATAAGAACGCAACTATGAACCACCAATTACTCGGTGTAACTACTGATTAAATCGTGTGAAAAACCTCATGGCACAAGCTAAAATTTTAATATTGAGACCGGTTGTCTAAATTATAAGATTCTTTACTTTCAGTATGTAACATTATAAACCATAACTCTAAACAAGTTTCATATAAGGCGTTAATTGATTTTTACTTCTGGATATTTTACGATAGAGCTCCTGTAATACAGAATCACCACATACTGTATTATGTGCGTAAGTTACGCACTAGAATTGCCCATGAGCAGCTAGCGCATCGAGTCTCCTATCTTTAGTTAGTTGAACTTGTGGTTGTAAGATGGCTCAATTATTGTTTGTGGTATTGTATATGATCTACCGACAAAAAACCCTTGAGAAATAATAAATATAATTAAATAAATGAGGAAACAGTATATTAAAATGTGGGTAAATGTACACCTTTTCTAATTTAAGTTGGTCAGCAACTATACCCTTTGGCAATAGGATTAGTTTTAATATTTGACTAAATTTCCTAATAAGAGGACTTTAAACTAGAGATAATCCTATAGAGTAGAGGGTTGATGCATATGCAACGACCAACAAGTCCCTTGGTAGCCAATTATTTTTCGCTAATGAAATAATCCTCTTTCAAATCAAGAAACGGGTCACAATCTTTATTTTTAAATAATTTTTAGTAATTTTACAGGTTAGATTGCTTAAACTTTATTGCAACTGAATACATGTATTTTACGTTTTCCTGTTAGCTAAATGTACATTACAAAAATACAAAGAATCCACACCCAAAGCGGTTTTCACAATTGTTTTTCCTTTCAGTATAAATTTCGCATATCCTTTTTTAAACATGTATTCAATTTGTTTATAACATCACTAATATTTTGAAATAACAATGGCGATGTTCATTTAGTTACATGATAGAATGTTGATCCATCATCTGATATTTCACATTTTATTAAGACGGTATTTTGTTTACCTGTTTATAAAAGAGAACAGATGGTATAAAGAAGAATAGTTCGCTATTCTTCATAAATATAAATATCGGTACTTAAAATATTAACATTTATGTTACAAAATAATACATTTTATTGCGGCAAAAGTGTTGATACTTTTTATTTACGCAGTTCATGTCAGACAAGATATCCCGCCATAAGTGGGTGCTTAGATCAAGTACCCCAAATGCCTTATAAACATGACTTTATTTTGTCCTCTATACTGGACATTTTTTAAGTATAATTTGTCCAATTTGACTATTTCATTCTTTATGATCATACAAGATACTGCGACTAGTGAGGTTAACAGTATGTTGAACTTGTTTAACTGTCTTGAAGTCACATCAGTGATAAAACATTCCGTTATTCCGTTGGCAAGGTTTAATCTCAACGGTTTACATATTACAGTTACAGTAAAGTAAAGCTGACTTAACCTTGATTACAAATATAATTCCTAGTTTACTAATATAGTTGCCCCCTTTTAGTGAAATAGTTGAATTACAGGATTGATATTCTTTTGAAAAAAAAGGTTAAATGAATCAGGCCGATAACGAAATAACTTCTCAACAAAATATGACATGTATTTCACAACTTGGGGTTCAGTGAAACAAAATTGAAAGGTTAACAATACCTTGTCTCCGGTATTATGAAGATCGAGTTTTCTAAAAGAAGAATCACCATCAATGTAAAGGTATTTCATTCCGTAATATAAAGACAAAATTGATGATGTGCGAAACAGTTTAATCAATTTTACCGAGCTGAGTCACCATTAATATTTTGCTTGTTCGCGAGCGCTTGGATATTAAACGTGATGACACACAAGAAATGCCGTCTTATGAAACGTCGATACGTCGATGGTTGAGAGAAATATTGTAATAAGTTCAATGATCACATGTGACACGGGAAATGTGTCGTTGGAAAATACATAACATTGCTTACGTCTTGTATAGTTACTGTTCTTCAATTTGTACCTCTCCTAAAACATGATTAGGCCTAGTCATCATAAAACCCATTAGTTATAAAAGGTAAGTCTATAAAATTACTATCAAAAGTTCGCTCTGATCAATGGGATTTTCGAAAAGTGTTAAATATGTGTCGAAATATATTTTTATGCTTTTACTTCTCACGAATGTTTAATACTTTAGACGTTATTTATTATATTATTTTGTTCCTAAACTGAATAAAGTTTTAAATAAGTCTTAAAGAATGAGGGAAGTTACGTTGCTTTATTTATACAAAACAGGACATTTATTCTGAGCTTAAATAACAGCGAGCTTCCGACAGTTACATCCTTACAAATTACTCGACTGCTTTAATTACCCCAACAAAGGCGGAGACTGAGACCCGAGTCACTTACTTGGATGATTTTATCTTTCTTTGAACCCCTACTGAACCGCACGTTGAACTCTAATCTCTTTGACGGGATGTAGATTAATTCTACAAGTTTTAATGTAAAATCTACTACGCATATTGTGTATATCAAAACGTAAAATAAATGTGAAATTTATTTAAACTTTTTAAGTAATCTGAAAAACCTGAATTATAACGTGATAAAGTTGACTGGATAATTTCTGAAAATAACGCATGAAAAGGTTAGTGAACATGGACACAGTTGTAGGGAATGTTTCGTTGGGAACAAGAGATGGATAATCGTCCAGGTCGCCTGTAGGCGATAAATCATGCTGAAACACCAAAAACAAGAACTTAAGAACTGTGATAAGACATTTTTCGACCCAATCATGGAATTACAAGAGCTTATACATGACGAAAGTTCATAGTTTAACAATCAAGCTTTCAAGCAAGTTTTCAGAAAACATTAAAGACATTGATTATGAACAGTAAATATCAACGACTGGTGTTGCTCTATCGAGGACGGTCATAACTCAAGTCATGAGGCTTGAGTCAACCCCTATATCATCCCGTGGATTCCCTTTAATCGTAATGTACCAAAACGAAGGAGAATGAGACAGGTAGGAAGGAGAAATGGAAGTAGGAAGAAGAATGTGTAACTCACGAAAGGGGAGGAATCCGAGGAATAAAACAAAGTCCACTGCGCGGCAGCCCTTTTGAGAAATATTGTTGAAACATATTTAACTCTGTCTTTCATTCCACTTTTATTTCATCTTATTTTAAATAGCATTATGAATCTTAAAACATATCGTTAAAATTCCGGTTGATTGAATTGAGTGGGATTTTATAGGGTTCCCATCTGTTTTTAATCTAATATTGGAATAGAGTTACAGGCAATATGTTGTACTAAAGGAGATTCTTTTCCTATTATTACCGATCCTATTTTTTGTTTTTAGGATTTTAGATACTTGTACGTGGATCGTCCTCCAATGCAATGAGACTAAGTTATATTAGTTTAGGATTAGTGATATTATTAATACAATAATATATTTTATAGGTGTTTATCAACATCAAGCCTAAACTTATAACACTACAAACAATCATATAAACATATTTAAATAACTCCTATACACGTTTACTATATATTTGTACATATATGGTAAACACATTTTGTTTGTTTACTGAAAGGAAAAAACTTATAATTTTTACAACTATTATTTTAGAAACATAAATTGATTCTTGAACATATAACACTATGTATAGTGTTTAATGTTTACTTGTTTTCTGTCTACATTTCTCCGAGATATTTGAATATCCAGAATATCCATGCGATATTACTCTAACGTAATTGGTCGTTATAATTAATATACTAAACATTATCATCTTATCACTCGATATTATTTTAACTTAAAATTAATAAAACTTGAGTTATAAAACTATACGGTCAATGAATATTAAATAATTATACCTATGAAACTCGTCAAAAGTTGCAGGAACAACGAAAAAGATCCAATTCAGTCATAATCGATAAAACGCGACCATTGAATCATAAATAAAATATGGAGGGCTGCATCACCAACCAGATGAAGTGGAAGCACATTTGCTTGTGAAATCGTGTGGAAGACTTTATGGCTTAATCTCGAAATTAACTGCCTTCATGTGTCCTCAAGTGTATTTAAAGACCAGTTTTCCACCCAGCTAATTAGGTGCCACTAGCGTTGCATAAATGAACATGTCTCCCTGTATTATCTCCTTGCCAAATTGATAAACTGTACTAATATTAAATAATTACTAAATTATTGATTAACTACTCTCTAAAATCTTTTATAGAGCGACCGGAAATAAAATCCGCTCATATTTCAGAAGAATAAGAATGCAAATATATAATACCCCCGTAGCAGCAAACCTGCATACTCAGCGAATTTCCAATGCATATATATTTATCTTAATACCACATAAAGCCACATACCAAGTTTCATCGATATACATTCGTGAATAAACGATTTATGACATTTTAATTATTCTCCATAAGAATAACATGGCGGCTGAGTATGCAGGTTTGCTGCTACGGGAACTATCGGCTAAAAAATGGGTTTTAGTGCAAATATCAATAGACCACAATGAAATGAAGCAATATAACAAGTTTCGTCAGGATAAGCTGATAAATAATCGAGATATAAAACTTTTATTTTCCTCCATAAGAATAACATTGGACAACGTACTGTGTTTAGCACTTTCAATATCTCAGTAACCAATTGACGTAAAGCAATGATTAAAACACCAAATTGTGCGTCTTTTTAAGTTGATTCCAATGAAACCAAAAAAAAAAATAAGATTACTTTTTCAAAAATTCTATGTAAAAAACTCAAAAAACCCATTTTTTGGGTACAAAACCCCCCAAAATACCCCTTCGGATAGATCGATCTGTCTGGTTTTCGAACTTAAATTCATAAATACTGCTTTACACGTTTGTAACAAATTACATCAAAATCGGACCTTTTTTACGAGAGTTATCGCACCCACGGACACACACACACACACACACACACACACACATATATATATATATATATATATATATATACAGTTTCGAACGAGTAGTGTTTTTGGGGTCTGGGGACCTCAAAACGAAAAGTTATCATGGTCCCGGGCCTAGGTCTTACCATGCCGACTACGGTAATAGCTTCTTCCCTATTCGCTAAAAAAAGGTTTAATACATTACACATAACACATAGTTTCCACAAAGTAAAATCTTTAAATAGCTGTGAAATATCATCCAGTATGAATCAGTCTCGTAAGGCTGATAACAAGACATATTTCTACGGTATACAAAAAACTATACGAAAAAATTCGAACATAAATTGATCATTAATTTTATCAAACTAAAAATATAGGTTGTCAGTAAAGTGTATTGATCTTTACACAGTATAAGGCCCATAGCCCTCCACGTTAAACGCTAAAACGAGGCACTTTACATATCGCCGAGTAAGCGTCTGGCACTCTTGTGATCTTAGATATAGCGACCGCGCCTTTCTAAATTATATTCTGTAGTTTAGTTGACATTTGAAGGGTTCATCAAGATTTAATTCTCACCTGAATGAAGGAGAATACCATAAATAAACATGGCCTCTCACAAAATAGAGAGGCTTAAAAGGAGGACATCTAGCGCGCCGGTGTAGAAGTGGCATGTTTATTAACACGTACAACTTATATTAACCATGTTAGTCGGAAAGGCTTAAAAAATGGTATGTTATAGAATATGGGATGTTAATAAGGATGATATAGCTCTCTTTAAGGCTACAATCGGTCCCAAGATATTTAAAAATACAGGTAGTGGTTCGGGTTGACGAATACTTGTAAGTAGGCTTAAAAGAGAAGGACTGTAATTAAGGAAAATGTAGAGATTGATTTATTATGTGATTTCTTACCCTTTTTTTGGTCAAGGTAGCACCTATGTAAGTTACATGTTGAATTCACGGATTATAATAATGCTTTCTATTACATTATATGTACCTCCACTACTATAGGTCAACTATAGGTTACTATAAGCTAATGTTATTATTAAATAGGTGTGTAGCAAAGATTCCCATATATTTTTTACTACCACATGTGTTCTACAGAGAGATAAAACAAAAGGCTAGCAATTCGTTTGATATAATGCTACTCTAACAGTAACAACTGTGAAAAAAGTGTTCGTATTCAAAATTACACCATTATTTTAGCAATGATTTTCGTAACAATGAATTAAATTCATTCGAGGTTGGTGTTTAGATTATCAAAACTTATTTTCTAGTTCGATGGATTCAGGAACCGCTATTATATTTCTCTCGAGCTATCCTGTCTAATTGATCACACAGAGAAGCAACGAAACACAAGCGGCTCTTAGTCTCCCTCCAGCGACCTGCCTTCACCCTCGGGCTAAATTGGAGCTGCATTTTTAATAAACCCCTCACTTCACTCATCGCGCGTCTGTCGCTACGACCACAGTACCACGAACAAATTCAAAATTAACTTTCCCAAAACAAGAATAGCTCTTAAAAGTCACACAACTATTTAACATTACGAAGATACAATACAGGGCAAGTATGTAGTTTTATTTTTTCAAAAATGTGTAAAATGTTTTCACAATGCATTTAGTTGACATGCAGGTATTAAATTATTAGTTAGATAAGTATTAGAACATTTGAGCAGGTGTATAAGACGTCTGACTGGCCATATGTATGTATATGTAACAGCCTCATATCCCATAACTTAAACACAACTATACAATTATCGGCCAACGACATCTGGGCCGAAATGGAAATAAATTAAAATTGAATGCAGAAATGTTTTTGCTGGGAAATATAATTTGAGACTCCCTGATTTTAGTGACTATTTCTCGATAACATTCCTGTTTTTTTGGAAAAGATGTGCGTGATATGTAATAATGTCTATAATTTTATCCAATTTTGATTAAAGTTATACAGCTATTCATATTTTTATTCTGATTCACTTGTCATAAATATAAGAAAGGCTGCATGTAATTGACTAAAAAGTTTAGAATACACAAAAATACTGATTTTGTATCTCTTATTTCATTAGTTTCATAGAATATGTATGTTTTAAAGAGTTATACAAATTACAGATTTTGTTGTTGTAAATAATTATTCTACGATAGCTGGTTGAGGTGAAAGGTTTGAACATTCTTATATGTTAAATACAGTACGTTGCCTCAATCTACTTTCCCCCCTGATCCTTTTAAAATTAGTTTAGAAGGTTATATGAGTGGCAAGGAGTTTAGGTAATTACACCAAATTAAATGTATGTTAAGCTAATTTAGACTTTAAAATGTATGAATTATCTATTAGGATAACATTGTTAGAGAAAGTATTGTAACATTTATAATGTTATAAGTGAAAATAATAAGAGATAAACATTTATAAGTATTACACATTTTCATCTATTTTCTCCGGAACTACTCAAGATAATAACATGATTCAAGATAAACCTTTTTAAGCTCTATAAGTTATAAAGGAAAGTATTTTTTTTATGATTAATTACTTATAAAAATGTCTTTTAAAACTGCATTTTAAAAGAGAAAATATGCACAATAATACAAGTTGGATTGTTAATTAAGTACTCCGTCGCGTCCGGTCAAATGTTACAGGCTTACATTTTTGTTAAGAGTTTTAGCAAAATTAGATGAAAGGTTAATGTTTTATGGCAAAAAAGCCCACCATTTTCCTTTATGGCTGCGAAACCTCACCTGTTCCGAAGTATACAATTTGGTGTTTGAATCAGAAGACCTTCATGAACATTTCCCAGAAAAACTATTTCTGCTTGCAGTTTGTTCCTTTATTAAGTATATTTTAAGTAACTTGTAATAATAATAATAATAAATAAATAAATACAACAATTAATAAACATGACAAAAAACACATGACATACAATATCATACATGACAACCGTGTTACCAACTTAAGATCGTGAAAGAACAATGAGGAACAAGATTTCAAATTCCAACAATAAAAACTATGAGCCTTTGCAAAAGCTATTTCATTCATATGCGAAAACACTGTTGAGTTACAAAGCCATTAGACCTTACACATAAAACAATATCCTCTTGGGATCTAGTTTAATCTCAAGTTATGAAGGTATTAGATGATATCAGCCCACTGCAGGTCTACCCGCCTTTATCGTCCACTCGGTCCACACATATAACTAGTTCTTCTCGCAATTGGACATTATGTATTTTAACAACATATTGCTCAGATATGTCATATATAGTTTATACGACAAAAAATCACAACACTGACTCGCGGTTTTGAGTCTGTTTTGGGAGATAAATAAGTTTCCTATATTAAAAGTTACTAGCATTTAAATGGTTGAGTCGTCATTTGAGTTGTAAAGCTTCTATAACGAAATAGTGTACAATCTATCTGCCAGTCCGTTTCCAGATTGAGAGGCCGAAATAGTTATACAATAATAAAGTGAAGCATTTTAATCTCACCCCAAAATATACTGGGTTGTTGATAAAAAAAAGCAATTCCAAGAGTTCGGCTACTCCCAGAATTTGTAGAAATCTTTTTATAATTATGATTTTGAAGGGTTGTTGATGCAACGCTTAAAATGAAAAACGGAAATTTAGTTTACCAACTTTATTTACTAATGTATACCAGTGAAAATTTGGGGTCTGAGGATACGAATTATTAGTTTAACGCCTTGTCTCTAAAATGTTTATTTTGTTTTATATTGGCTGTTTTCACCGAAAAGAGCGTAAAAACACGTAAACCAGTGTGTGAACTTTAGAGTCGGTTGAGAACAATGGCACATTCGATTTGGTGAACACATATGTGCACCATTGTTTTTTTTTTAAAGAGAATAACTATTTTGATTCCTATTTGTTAGAATGTTATGCCAGTAGTACTGATCGATCGATAATGCGAATACATAGCTCTAACTCGAGGCAGAGGGAGATAATGCGAATACATAGCTCTAACTCGAGGCAGAGGGAGATAATGCGAATACATAGCTCTAACTAGAGGCAGGGGGAAGATAATGCGAATACATAGCTCTAACTCGAGGCAGAGGGAAGATAATGCGAATACATAGCTCTAACTCGAGGCAGAGGGAAGATAATGCGAATACATAGCTCTAACTCGAGGCAGAGGGAAGATAATGCGAATACATAGCTCTAACTCGAGGCAGAGGGAAGATAATGCGAATACATAGCTCTAACTCGAGGCAGAGGGAAGATAATGCGAATACATAGCTCTAACTCGAGGCAGAGGGAGATAATGCGAATACATAGCTCTAACTCGAGGCAGAGGGTAGATAATGCGAATACATAGCTCTAACTCGAGGCAGAGGGAAGATAATGCGAATACATAGCTCTAACTCGAGGCAGAGGGAAGATAATGCTAATAATAGCTCTAACTCGAGGCAGTGGGAAGATAATGCTAATAATAGCTCTAACTCGAGGCAGAGGGAAGATAATGCGAATACATAGCTCTAACTCGAGGCAGAGGGAAGATAATGCGAATACATAGCTCTAACTCGAGGCAGAGGGAAGATAATGCGAATACATAGCTCTTACTCGAGGCAGAGTGAAGATAATGCGAATACATAGCTCTAACTCGAGGCAGAGGGAAGATAATGCGAATACATAGCTCTAACTCGAGGCAGAGGGAGATAATGCGAATACATAGCTCTAACTCGAGGCAGAGGGAAGATAATGCGAATACATAGTCTAACTCGAGGCAGAGGGAAGATAATGCGAATACATAGCTCTAACTCGAGGCAGAGGGAAGATAATGCGAATACATAGCTCTAACTCGAGGCAGAGGGAAGGTAATGCGAATATATAGCTCTAACTCAAGGCAGAGGGAAGATAATGCGAATACATAGCTCTAACTTGAGGCAGAGGGAAGATAATGCGAATACATAGCTCTAACTCGAGGCAGAGGGAAGATAGTGCGAATACCTAGCTCTAACTCGAGGCAGAGGGAAGATAATGCGAATACATAGCTCTAACTCGAGGCAGAGGGAAGATAATGCGAATACATAGCTCTAACTGGAGGCAAAGGGAGATAATGCGAATACATAGCCCTAACTCGAGGCAGAGGGAGATAATGGGAATACATAGCTCTAACTCGAGGCAGAGGGAAGATAATGCGAATACATAGCTCTAACTCGAGGCAGAGGGAAGATAATGCTAATAATAGCTCTAACTCGAGGCAGTGGGAAGATAATGCTAATAATAGCTCTAACTCGAGGCAGAGGGAAGATAATGCGAATACATAGCTCTAACTCGAGGCAGAGGGAAGATAATGCGAATACATAGCTCTAACTCGAGGCAGAGGGAAGATAATGCGAATACATAGCTCTAACTCGAGGCAGAGGGAGATAATGCGAATACATAGCTCTAACTCGAGGCAGAGGGAAGATAATGCGAATACATAGTCTAACTCGAGGCAGAGGGAAGATAATGCGAATACATAGCTCTAACTCGAGGCAGAGGGAAGATAATGCGAATACATAGCTCTAACTCGAGGCAGAGTTAAGATAATGCGAATACATAGCTCTAACTCGAGGCAGAGGGAAGATAATGCTAATAATAGCTCTAACTCGAGGCAGTGGGAAGATAATGCTAATAATAGCTCTAACTCGAGGCAGAGGGAAGATAATGCGAATACATAGCTCTAACTCGAGGCAGAGGGAAGATAATGCGAATACATAGCTCTAACTCGAGGCAGAGGGAAGATAATGCGAATACATAGCTCTAACTCGAGGCAGAGGGAAGATAATGCGAATACATAGCTCTAACTCGAGGCAGAGGGAAGATAATGCGAATACATAGCTCTAACTCGAGGCAGAGGGAGATAATGCGAATACATAGCTCTAACTCGAGGCAGAGGGAAGATAATGCGAATACATAGTCTAACTCGAGGCAGAGGGAAGATAATGCGAATACATAGCTCTAACTCGAGGCAGAGGGAAGATAATGCGAATACATAGCTCTAACTCGAGGCAGAGGGAAGATAATGCGAATATATAGCTCTAACTCAAGGCAGAGGGAAGATAATGCGAATACATAGCCCTAACTCGAGGCAGAGGGAAGATAATGCGAATACATAGCTCTAACTCGAGGCAGAGGGAAGATAGTGCGAATACCTAGCTCTAACTCGAGGCAGAGGGAAGATAATGCGAATACATAGCTCTAACTCGAGGCAGAGGGAAGATAATGCGAATACATAGCTCTAGCTTGAGGCAGAGGGAGATAATGCGAATACATAGCTCTAACTCGAGGCAGAGGGAAGATAATGCAAATACATAGCTCTAACTCGTGGCAGAGGGAGATAATGCGAAGACGTAGCTCTAACTCTTGCATCCTCACCGCGCCTTTGCTGGTTTTGAACCATCATGATGGGTCTGGAAGACCGCTGATGAGTAAACAGCCAAGATCTCATGAGGAAAACGCGTTTAAAAATTAATAGCGGGCCCGTTTAACGGTGGATTCTCAATTTTCTTTAAGGGATGGTTTACTTAGGCCGCCGCCCTACATGTGGTGAAATTTCATCAAAATCGGCCGGTAAACAGCTGAGATCCCATAAGGAAAACGCGTTTAAAAATTAATAGCGGCCTTGTTTAATGGCGGATCTATGGGGTTCTTACGTCATTCGCTTCCTCTGGGATAGGCCTACATTCTGGAAAAAGTCCCGTGGGAATCGGTGAGTAAATAGGCTAGTTATTAATTTTTGAAAGTTTTTCCTCATCATGAAAAATGTTGCAAACGGGGGGGGGGTCCGAGCTTGGCTATGGGGAAGGTCGGGGGGGATGACGTCATGGGGGGGGATGTCATGGGGGGGGGATGATGTCATGGGGGGGGGATGACGTCATGGGGGGGGTGCCCTCGGGGGTGACCTTGGGGGTCAAGGTCAAGGTCATCCGGGGGGGGGGGGGACGTCCTCGCGTCCTCACTTCGCCTGTGCTGGTTTTGAACCATCCAATGCCCCCTACTCACCTTAAAAAAAATGTGAATCACTCAAAAAATTGTGTTGATCCACAGTCAGGTGCACACACGAACACTGTGGAGAGGACCTGGCGGGAAGCTCGACGTGCAGTTCCTAAGTATGGCTACCGAAAAGAGCATTTCGTCGGTTATCTTGCTCGGTGTTTGTTTGTCAAGCGCTACCGGTTTGAGTTTTTTGGCCAAGTTTTCTTCACTGCGGCTGGGGAACTCTACCCGCCAAAATACTAACAATCAGGTATTTTTGTTAAATTGTATCGAATTTGAAATCAACTTAACTGTTAAAAGGTAGTGTTTAGATTTGTGATTTTTTGTAGTTTACTTACAGATTGTTAGTATTTGTTAAATTAAAATATGTATCGTCATTAATTTGTTTGATTAACGCTTAGTAGTGGTGAATTACCGGTTTAACATCACTTCCGGCGCTTTTTCCCCATGTTATTCTTATGGGGAGCCGTTTTTGCGCCAACGCCAGCTCCCGCCCTACACAAGTTTCCTTGTTAGCCTACACTAACGTCCAACCCTTGCCTATATTAAATATATTGTCCCCATCCCCATCCCTCCTCTATATTTTTAAAAATTAATTTTCAAATTCAGGCTAAAAAACTATCTTTGGTGTTTATGGTCCGATTTGTTTAAAACTTGGATATGTTATTGTCCTAGGCAAGTGTTTTAATAAATTTCACTTACATTTCCCAAATTCACTATTACGGTCAAATTAAAAATATTTTTGAAAAATACTGCCAATTGCCAACTTCTTTATTTACTGTCCGATTTATTTAAAATTTGGATATGTTATTGTTGTAGGCTAGTGTTTTAATAAATTACACTTACATTTCCCAAATTCACTATAACAGTCAAATTAAAAAATATTTTTGAAAAATACTGCCAATTTCCAACTTCTTTATTAA
Source organism: Allygus modestus (assembly GCA_963675035.1). NCBI lineage: Eukaryota > Metazoa > Arthropoda > Insecta > Hemiptera > Cicadellidae > Allygus > Allygus modestus. The sequence goes on along the minus strand of OY776111.1, from coordinate 71,976,444 downwards.
ATGTCCGATTTGTCTTCAATTTGGATATGATATTGTCCTAGGCAAGTGTTTTAATAAATTTCACTCACATATCCCAAATTCACTATTACGGTCAAATTAAAAAATATTTTTGAAAAATACTGCCAATTGCCAACTTCTTTATTTACTGTCCGATTTATTTAAAATTTGGATATGTTATTGTCCTAGGCAAGTGTTTTAATAAATTCCACTTACATATCCCAAATTCACTATTACGGTCAAATTAAAAAATATTTTTGAAAAATACTGCCAATTGCCAACTTCTTTATTTACTGTCCGATTTGTCTTCAATTTGGATATGTTATTGTCCTAGGCAAGTGTTTTAACAAATTCCACCTACATTTCCCAAATTCACCATTACGGTCAAATTAAAAAATATTTTTGAAAAATACTGCCAATTGCCACCTTCTTTATTAACTGTCCGATTTGTCTTCAATTTGGATGTGTTATTGTCGTAGGCAAGTGTTTTAATAAATTACACTTACATTTCCCAAATTCACTATTACAGTCAAATTAAAAATTGTTTTTGAAAAATACTGCCAATTGCCAACTTCTTTATTTACTGCCCGATTTGTTTAAAATTTAGATATGTTATTGTTGTAGGCTAGTGTATATGCACCATCCACATTTTACAAATATTGTGGTTAAATTTTAAAATATTTTTGAAAAATACTGCCAATTGCCAACTTCTTTATTTACTGTCCGATTTGTTTAAAATTTAGATATGTTATTGTTATAGGCAAGTGTTTTAATAAATTAGCCTTACATTTCCCAAATTCACTATTACAGTCAAATTAAAAAATATTTTTTGAAAAATACTGCCAATTGCCAACTTCTTTATTTACTGTCCGATTTGTTTAAAATTTGGATATGTTATTGTTGTAGGCTAGTGTATATGCACCATCCACATTTTACAAATATTGCGGTTAAATTTTAAAAAATTTGGAAAAATACTGCCAATTGGCAACTTCTTTATTTATGGTCTGATTTGTTTAAAATTTATGTCATTATTCTAGGCTAGTGTATATGTACCATCCACATTTGACAAATTAACTATAATGGTCAAATTAAAAAAATATTTTGAAAAATATACAATTTCAAACTTCTTTATTTACTGTCTGATTTATTTTCGGATATGTTATAGCTCTTATATAGGTAACAAGACCACACCACCACACGTTCCACTACCTCCTATAATACAGTATTTTGTCTTTTTTTGTTTGTTTATTTTGCTGTAATCCCAAAACTGACTTTGCCGTTTATTGTCCGATTTGCCTACACTTTGGATATTGTCCTAAGCATTTATTGTCTGATTTATTTTTGGATATGTTATAGCCCCCAACTATTATATCTAAAATTACAATATTATTTCCACCTATAATACAGTTGATGTGTTGTTTGTTTTGCCGCAACCTAAAAACTAACATTGGTATTTGTGTTTTTACAAAACTATATTTTGTAAATTACTACCAACAACTCCTTTATTTACATTTCGACTTGTTATATCACCCTATATCTAAATTTACCATATATTTTTTTCCCTTTTAGCGCTGTTTTGTCGTAACCAAACTTTGAATATGACTGCAATATATTACTGGCCACTGCATAAGTGCATTTCCAAATTCAATATTACGGTTCGATTAAAAAAATAAATGCAAGCTTATTATATTTGCCACAAGCTTATTATATACATCCAGCTGTTATATTTGCCACATTTCCAATATTGTTGTGACCCTCTCAACTACCTCTCATTGTAATATAATAAGTAATCCACAAAATATTTATGGAACTGCCTAAACTTTGGATATGTTTTAAGCCAATGCAAAAATAAATTTTTAAAACCCAAAACAACTAAACACAAACACTAACCTTTCTTTGTGCTTGTTTGGAGTAGTCTTTATTTTATCCAACTTAATTTTAATTTTGTAGTTAAAATCAAACTTCCCACATTCTAGCTCCCTTTCCAGCCAGTGATTGGAGACATAAAGGTTACGAATATTTTCAAACAATATATCTTTTTCTTCCCCCATGTTGGACTTGTTTAATAGCGCACCATATTCCAAATCCTCCAGTCTACTACATTCTTTAAATTTAACATTGCCTTTAATATCTTGCATCTCTATGTCTTCTTGTCCATTGTTACGGAAACTTTCTATTTTTGGAATTGCCATAAAATGTTGCGGTTCCGTTAGTGTTAAAGCTTGCAAGTGGCTCGTTGGTAGGTAGATAAATAATGTCCAAATCGCATGGCAACACGCCTTGCCTATTCTTATTTATCTCTATAAATACAGTTTTACAGACACCCTTAACATAGTATACACCCGTCCATCCTTTTCTGCCAACACTCCCACAAACTTGTTGTTTACTACAAACGCATACACATAATGCTCTAGATCCTCGTCGCAGGAAGTAATCTTTTAATTTATCCTCTCTTTCCCTTCTTTCTTTAGCCAACTGTGCTTTGTATTCCTCCGCAACAGTATTTTCCACATATTCCAATGTCTTCTAATTCCAATTTCCTCTTTTTGGAACAACTCTCTGCTTGGAAAGTGGCTCTATTTCTTTAATAGTGTATGGGTACAGTTTATTGGTCCGGCTTCTTAAAACGTAGGGAGTAAGGTTAGGACTTTCCACTAAGCCCAATTCTTCTAAATTGATGGAGAAAGGTGTATTTGATGTGCCCCCAGATTTGATGTAACACTTATGCTTTACACTTATGGCATCCTCCTCTATTACCTCTACATAGTTGGTAAACAGTTAAAGCTAAATGCAGATAGAGCATACTTTATTAACTTTTCCCTTTGATCTTTTGGCAGTTGTACTCCAGTTATCTTCCCCCAATATGCATCGTTAAACACTAAACAACAACTGTTTTGTAATTGATTGGCATCTTATGCAGAGGCATAGAATGGAGCATTTTGAAAGTACCGTTTGTTGTCTTCTATTAGACTTAAACAATCTCTTAAAGGTTCAAACCCATTACCAAAACCTCTACAATAGATTGTTGCCTCTAACCTTGCCATTCTCTCTAGCTAGTTTAGACGAGAACGTTTCTTTTAGGTTTACAAAGTTTATTATATGGTTTCCTATACTTTTAATTACTCCAGGGCTTGTAATCTGGCATATAAATTTATTATATATTTTTACCCTGCTATTTACATTAAACCATGTTAAACAGTCTTTACTAACATTATCTACAATAACATTATGGGGGTCCATTCGCCCCCCCTGGTAGCAAAAGTTTTCTGTAAGATATTGGCACATTTCCTCTTTATTAAATATTCCAACCAAATCTAGTGTTATATCGAAATCCATAAGATAGTACATTTCTTTTTCCAGATCTTGCAGTATCTTTGGAAGATCTTCCAACAAATCCTTAATTTTAACATTTGCAAGCTCTATTTTATAGGGAATTGCTATAGGATCATCATACTTTTGTTTAATTTGGTCAAAACACAATTTGGTAACACACCCTCGCTTTGGGAGAATGGTAGTTTGGCCACAACACCATGTCGAGCTAAAGAGAACTTTTTAAATATTCCTCGTAAGTAGCTATTAAACGAGCCACATATTTCCTTCTTAACTTTAAATTTATTCCGAACATCCCCATCACAATCCGCAACATTGGTTATCTTAACTAACATCCGTTATAGATGTTAAATTATTTAATTTTGGTTCACCCTCGCAATAGTTTATATTACCTATGTTTGTAAGAAGGTTATTATTACGTAGATTTTCTAATAAAAACCACATACCCAATCTTTCGTTAGTAGGTTTAATACAATTCCCCAATAAATGGCTAACAGAGTACATTTCTTTTATACAAAAAGTAGCGGAAACACGTCAACAGGACAGATTACACTATAGGCATATAGAGACCCACATGCAAATATGGAATACCCACAAATTCGACTAAATAAGTTTATAGTCTCAATATAATTAACATATTAACATTAGTACCCAAATTGTCGAAATTCTATAATTCTATTCTTAGTCCTTGTATTAGGTTTTGTACTATTAAACCCAACACCCCGCGCAGTAGAGTAATATATGTATTTAATACAGATACGCACATTCTACAAGACCCATACATCTGTTGTATAAGCAGCAGAATAGACGTCTCATTGTGTTGTTGTAAAATAAAACATAAATTGTGCTGGATACAACCGGCCAGATATTAGACAGGAAATGTGTTGGAAGTGTATTGCCAAAGACAAACACCACATAGTGCAGCATGTAATCAATCCATTACTATTTAGACAGCATTGGTACAACATCCGATATATTAGCCAAACCCACAATCAAACTTGGAAAACAAACAGTAAAAGATAAATATTATAGTAACAGAAATAGTAAGAGTATAAGGACATAGTAATATTTAAAGTTTATAAAACAACACAAATGCAGAGACACAATAACACACTCCAACACATTTGGACACAGGCACAGATACTGGTTTACATCCATTTAACACAACTTTACACGTTCTGTCAACTGACACAAAAATAGTTTGTAAATTGTGTAATAAATACATGTAATATAAACAAATTTAACACAATCATAACATTGTCCACATTAACATTGGAAGTTAAAGGGGGGTGTATCGATACACCCCCCTTTAACTTCCAATGTTAATGTGGACAATGTTATGATTGTGTTAAATTTGTTTATATTACATGTATTTATTACACAATTTACAAACTATTTTTGTGTCAGTTGACAGAACGTGTAAAGTTGTGTTAAATGGATGTAAACCAGTATCTGTGCCTGTGTCCAAATGTGTTGGAGTGTGTTATTGTGTCTCTGCATTTGTGTTGTTTTATAAACTTTAAATATTACTATGTCCTTATACTCTTACTATTTCTGTTACTATAATATTTATCTTTTACTGTTTGTTTTCCAAGTTTGATTGTGGGTTTGGCTAATATATCGGATGTTGTACCAATGCTGTCTAAATAGTAATGGATTGATTACATGCTGCACTATGTGGTGTTTGTCTTTGGCAATACACTTCCAACACATTTCCTGTCTAATATCTGGCCGGTTGTATCCAGCACAATTTATGTTTTATTTTACAACAACACAATGAGACGTCTATTCTGCTGCTTATACAACAGATGTATGGGTCTTGTAGAATGTGCGTATCTGTATTAAATACATATATTACTCTACTGCGCGGGGTGTTGGGTTTAATAGTACAAAACCTAATACAAGGACTAAGAATAGAATTATAGAATTTCGACAATTTGGGTACTAATGTTAATATGTTAATTATATTGAGACTATAAACTTATTTAGTCGAATTTGTGGGTATTCCATATTTGCATGTGGGTCTCTATATGCCTATAGTGTAATCTGTCCTGTTGACGTGTTTCCGCTACTTTTTGTATAAAAGAAATGTACTCTGTTAGCCATTTATTGGGGAATTGTATTAAACCTACTAACGAAAGATTGGGTATGTGGTTTTTATTAGAAAATCTACGTAATAATAACCTTCTTACAAACATAGGTAATATAAACTATTGCGAGGGTGAACCAAAATTAAATAATTTAACATCTATAACGGATGTTAGTTAAGATAACCAATGTTGCGGATTGTGATGGGGATGTTCGGAATAAATTTAAAGTTAAGAAGGAAATATGTGGCTCGTTTAATAGCTACTTACGAGGAATATTTAAAAAGTTCTCTTTAGCTCGACATGGTGTTGTGGCCAAACTACCATTCTCCCAAAGCGAGGGTGTGTTACCAAATTGTGTTTTGACCAAATTAAACAAAAGTATGATGATCCTATAGCAATTCCCTATAAAATAGAGCTTGCAAATGTTAAAATTAAGGATTTGTTGGAAGATCTTCCAAAGATACTGCAAGATCTGGAAAAAGAAATGTACTATCTTATGGATTTCGATATAACACTAGATTTGGTTGGAATATTTAATAAAGAGGAAATGTGCCAATATCTTACAGAAAACTTTTGCTACCAGGGGGGGCGAATGGACCCCCATAATGTTATTGTAGATAATGTTAGTAAAGACTGTTTAACATGGTTTAATGTAAATAGCAGGGTAAAAATATATAATAAATTTATATGCCAGATTACAAGCCCTGGAGTAATTAAAAGTATAGGAAACCAGATAATAAACTTTGTAAACCTAAAAGAAACGTTCTCGTCTAAACTAGCTAGAGAGAATGGCAAGGTTAGAGGCAACAATCTATTGTAGAGGTTTTGGTAATGGGTTTGAACCTTTAAGAGATTGTTTAAGTCTAATAGAAGACAACAAACGGTACTTTCAAAATGCTCCATTCTATGCCTCTGCATAAGATGCCAATCAATTACAAAACAGTTGTTGTTTAGTGTTTAACGATGCATATTGGGGGAAGATAACTGGAGTACAACTGCCAAAAGATCAAAGGGAAAAGTTAATAAAGTATGCTCTATCTGCATTTAGCTTTAACTGTTTACCAACTATGTAGAGGTAATAGAGGAGGATGCCATAAGTGTAAAGCATAAGTGTTACATCAAATCTGGGGGCACATCAAATACACCTTTCTCCATCAATTTAGAAGAATTGGGCTTAGTGGAAAGTCCTAACCTTACTCCCTACGTTTTAAGAAGCCGGACCAATAAACTGTACCCATACACTATTAAAGAAATAGAGCCACTTTCCAAGCAGAGAGTTGTTCCAAAAAGAGGAAATTGGAATTAGAAGACATTGGAATATGTGGAAAATACTGTTGCGGAGGAATACAAAGCACAGTTGGCTAAAGAAAGAAGGGAAAGAGAGGATAAATTAAAAGATTACTTCCTGCGACGAGGATCTAGAGCATTATGTGTATGCGTTTGTAGTAAACAACAAGTTTGTGGGAGTGTTGGCAGAAAAGGATGGACGGGTGTATACTATGTTAAGGGTGTCTGTAAAACTGTATTTATAGAGATAAATAAGAATAGGCAAGGCGTGTTGCCATGCGATTTGGACATTATTTATCTACCTACCAACGAGCCACTTGCAAGCTTTAACACTAACGGAACCGCAACATTTTATGGCAATTCCAAAAATAGAAAGTTTCCGTAACAATGGACAAGAAGACATAGAGATGCAAGATATTAAAGGCAATGTTAAATTTAAAGAATGTAGTAGACTGGAGGATTTGGAATATGGTGCGCTATTAAACAAGTCCAACATGGGGGAAGAAAAAGATATATTGTTTGAAAATATTCGTAACCTTTATGTCTCCAATCACTGGCTGGAAAGGGAGCTAGAATGTGGGAAGTTTGATTTTAACTACAAAATTAAAATTAAGTTGGATAAAATAAAGACTACTCCAAACAAGCACAAAGAAAGGTTAGTGTTTGTGTTTAGTTGTTTTGGGTTTTAAAAATTTATTTTTGCATTGGCTTAAAACATATCCAAAGTTTAGGCAGTTCCATAAATATTTTGTGGATTACTTATTATATTACAATGAGAGGTAGTTGAGAGGGTCACAACAATATTGGAAATGTGGCAAATATAACAGCTGGATGTATATAATAAGCTTGTGGCAAATATAATAAGCTTGCATTTATTTTTTTAATCGAACCGTAATATTGAATTTGGAAATGCACTTATGCAGTGGCCAGTAATATATTGCAGTCATATTCAAAGTTTGGTTACGACAAAACAGCGCTAAAAGGGAAAAAAATATATGGTAAATTTAGATATAGGGTGATATAACAAGTCGAAATGTAAATAAAGGAGTTGTTGGTAGTAATTTACAAAATATAGTTTTGTAAAAACACAAATACCAATGTTAGTTTTTAGGTTGCGGCAAAACAAACAACACATCAACTGTATTATAGGTGGAAATAATATTGTAATTTTAGATATAATAGTTGGGGGCTATAACATATCCAAAAATAAATCAGACAATAAATGCTTAGGACAATATCCAAAGTGTAGGCAAATCGGACAATAAACGGCAAAGTCAGTTTTGGGATTACAGCAAAATAAACAAACAAAAAAAGACAAAATACTGTATTATAGGAGGTAGTGGAACGTGTGGTGGTGTGGTCTTGTTACCTATATAAGAGCTATAACATATCCGAAAATAAATCAGACAGTAAATAAAGAAGTTTGAAATTGTATATTTTTCAAAATATTTTTTTAATTTGACCATTATAGTTAATTTGTCAAATGTGGATGGTACATATACACTAGCCTAGAATAATGACATAAATTTTAAACAAATCAGACCATAAATAAAGAAGTTGCCAATTGGCAGTATTTTTCCAAATTTTTTAAAATTTAACCGCAATATTTGTAAAATGTGGATGGTGCATATACACTAGCCTACAACAATAACATATCCAAATTTTAAACAAATCGGACAGTAAATAAAGAAGTTGGCAATTGGCAGTATTTTTCAAAAAATATTTTTTAATTTGACTGTAATAGTGAATTTGGGAAATGTAAGGCTAATTTATTAAAACACTTGCCTATAACAATAACATATCTAAATTTTAAACAAATCGGACAGTAAATAAAGAAGTTGGCAATTGGCAGTATTTTTCAAAAATATTTTAAAATTTAACCACAATATTTGTAAAATGTGGATGGTGCATATACACTAGCCTACAACAATAACATATCTAAATTTTAAACAAATCGGGCAGTAAATAAAGAAGTTGGCAATTGGCAGTATTTTTCAAAAACAATTTTTAATTTGACTGTAATAGTGAATTTGGGAAATGTAAGTGTAATTTATTAAAACACTTGCCTACGACAATAACACATCCAAATTGAAGACAAATCGGACAGTTAATAAAGAAGGTGGCAATTGGCAGTATTTTTCAAAAATATTTTTTAATTTGACCGTAATGGTGAATTTGGGAAATGTAGGTGGAATTTGTTAAAACACTTGCCTAGGACAATAACATATCCAAATTGAAGACAAATCGGACAGTAAATAAAGAAGTTGGCAATTGGCAGTATTTTTCAAAAATATTTTTTAATTTGACCGTAATAGTGAATTTGGGATATGTAAGTGGAATTTATTAAAACACTTGCCTAGGACAATAACATATCCAAATTTTAAATAAATCGGACAGTAAATAAAGAAGTTGGCAATTGGCAGTATTTTTCAAAAATATTTTTTAATTTGACCGTAATAGTGAATTTGGGATATGTGAGTGAAATTTATTAAAACACTTGCCTAGGACAATATCATATCCAAATTGAAGACAAATCGGACATTTAATAAAGAAGTTGGCAATTGGCAGTATTTTTCAAAAATATTTTTTAATTTGACTGTTATAGTGAATTTGGGAAATGTAAGTGTAATTTATTAAAACACTAGCCTACAACAATAACATATCCAAATTTTAAATAAATCGGACAGTAAATAAAGAAGTTGGCAATTGGCAGTATTTTTCAAAAATATTTTTAATTTGACCGTAATAGTGAATTTGGGAAATGTAAGTGAAATTTATTAAAACACTTGCCTAGGACAATAACATATCCAAGTTTTAAACAAATCGGACCATAAACACCAAAGATAGTTTTTTAGCCTGAATTTGAAAATTAATTTTTAAAAATATAGAGGAGGGATGGGGATGGGGACAATATATTTAATATAGGCAAGGGTTGGACGTTAGTGTAGGCTAACAAGGAAACTTGTGTAGGGCGGGAGCTGGCGTTGGCGCAAAAACGGCTCCCCATAAGAATAACATGGGGAAAAAGCGCCGGAAGTGATGTTAAACCGGTAATTCACCACTACTACGCTTACATTTGGTTGTGAGCCGTAGTTATAGATTATTAGTTTTGTTTTCTTTTAAAGTATTGATTGCCTTGGTTGGTTGTTGGGGTCATTATGGCAGCCTGTTAGGTTAGGTAGCGTTGAGTTAGGTTGGGTTTTAAAGTTTCATAATGGTCTTCTGGGTTTGTTTGTTTTTGTTATTATGGTCCATGTTTGGTTTGCCGGCAGGCATTTTGTTCAAAGTGACTTGGGTATATCAGTTCTTAATTCGATTAATTATTTTTTCATCTCAAACCTATTGAGAATATCAATTTATGACCTTATTGTATCGAAAACTTTAAATAAATAAAGTTGGAAGTGTGCATTGTGGCACTTTGTGATTCACAGGTTTGATTGTCAACGAGAGGGTCGTTAAGGATTGAATAATACATGACAAACAACCCGCATCGTTCTATCAATCTTGAAACGGATAAAACAGCTGAATGAAAAGGATTGATTTGTTTATTAAAAGGAAACTTACACTGCATTTATATACAAGAAGATAAATATACAAACCGATGGGTATGTTATAATATCTTGAACCACGTTTTATTATATTTACCCTCTTAAATGTAAGCGTGAACATATTTTGTAGTGTTATTTTATACTAAATTACAAATAAAGAAGTACTAAGGAGTGATAAAGTTAATAAAAAACAGATTTTAAGTGTAATCACTTCAAAAAGTCCCGTGCAAATAAATCGTTCAAGCCATGGGGTTCATAGCAATAACGCGATAGGCTGCAGTTTTCAAAGGGTTTGTTTTACTGGATCGCCCAGTAATTGGCATTGCGCGTGGCGTTTGATGCGTTGTCCTATGTTTGAAAAATTTGAAACAATTACAGTATTAATCAAACGAAACAACCATTTCATTAGATGCTACATACTTTAAGTAATACAACGGTTTAAATCGTTCTAATTGTGTGTAGTTAAATGTGAACATACTGTACATTGTGATGTAAAGCACCGGATTGTTCACTACAAGTTTTTTAAACATAAGATAAAATTACTCTTGATTTATGTAGGTATAGATTTTACAGGCATAAAAGAGTTAAGCTTTTGCAGTTTTAGGTTGGGATCCTCCAATTAGGGTTTTATCGCAAACACCCAAGACGGTTTAAATTAGCACATTGAAAAGGCATGTTGGGCAAATCGTGGTGTACGCTGCTCACACTATCTTATAACAAAAGAGAAAACCCCATTTAAATGAAATAAAAGTGTGTTTTACCTAAAAATCTGAATCATTTGCAAACTTTTTGTAAAAATCCAAATATATTTACTTTAATAATAAATCTAATCTATCTAAAATATATACAGCCGCATGTGTAACTCACTGACTGACTGACTGAGGTATACGAATTCTAGACCACTTCTAGAGGAGCTAGAAACCTGAAATTTGGCATGCAGGTAGCTTTTACCTTGAAACCCCCAGGAAAATCTTTAAAACTTACAATTTCATATTTGAAACTCCGTAAAAATAAATATAAATAATTTAGTTCTCGTTTTTTGAGGTAACTGATGTCGGTAATTCAGTATGCAGCTCAATTGGTATGTTGTACTACGTTACCGACATGCATTATTATGTATTTCAAATTTTCGGTGCAGTATAGAAAAATCTACATAGGTTTTTGCGTATAAGAGTTTTGTGGCAATCCAGTCACAATAAATGTCTTCCCTATTAAATATTTATATTTTTAAACTTAATTAAATATTTTTTAATGATCTCATAATTGCATCGACTAATAAACCTGTTATTTATTCCTTAACATCGAAAAATATAATTTTAGGTTCCCACTGGTAAGAAAACTCATTGTTTTAACCACACTTTTGATGATTCGAACTAACTTAAACCTTTCGGTGATGAATTATTATCAAATTGATTACGTAATTTGTGTAGCCATGACAGGTTCATGCTAGTGATGCGCGATTGCGAGAGGTTAAAACAATCGAAATGTTCCTTCTCGAGAGGTTCCGCTTATCGATTGTTTCGATTGCTTAGCGAGAGGTTTGTACAATCGAGATGTTTTCTCTCGATTGTTGCATTCGTTGAGCAAAATCGTCTGCTGCCGGCGCGCGGCGAGAGGATAAACCCGTTATAGATGTGTATCGCATTTTTATCAGGCACTAAAAACATTTTTTGCAAATAAGCCACCCGTAATTAGTTGTTTTTAGATATTCCTTTATTATTTCACCCCACGTCAATATAAACATCTATTCATTAAGTATTTTCAGGCCTCACAAATGTATACATAAAAAAATACAAATGAAATGGATTAATTTTGAATAATAGTTTCAATTTATTAAACAGCTGCTGTGTTCTTTTGGTTCAATTTTTAATTTTTGTCTCATATTTGTTTTTATGTATCAAATTATTAAACTCTATATAGGAGAAAATTACCAAAACAGTGTTTAATGTTGTAAAATATAGGCTCTTTTATAATGGCTTTATTGGGAGTTCAATTTCAATAGGCAATGTTTTCCTTATATCCTATATCGTTTGTAAACAAATTAATTTAATTATTATTAAGTTTAAATAAATTAAAGATTCGTTCAAAAATTTGTTTTTATTTGATTTTAATCGTGTGTTATAATTTTGGCAACGTCTTATATTTTATTTCTACATAATAAATCTTAAAACATCTTTCATTTACAATTTTCTAAGTAATAACAAATGTTAAAATGAGAGTATATAGTATAAAGCGTGGAAAAGGAGCAGAATTATACTGTTGCCTGAAACGTTCACAAATTCTTTGAGCCTTAAAAGTATAAGTAGACTATGCTTGTCTATATTTAATAATGATAAACATTTGTTTCTACTCTCCATTAATAATTTCACGTATTAGATGTTATTTATTTTATTTTTTAATTTTTACGTATTTGAATGCATCGTTTTATTAAATAACTCCCAAATGTAGCAATTTGTTAAAACATCTCGGTAGAGATGTCGATTGCTCCATACACAAATATAACAGAAAATAGGATGCAAAAATCTCTTTAAAAATAATTATATTGATCCGCGACATATTTAGTTAACAAAACTTCTCGCTAACGATTTCGATTTCCCAGTACGAGAATATCTGCATCGTCTAAACGAAACATTCCGCTAAAAAACATCTCGGTAAGAACCTCTCGTTGCCGCGTCTAAACGAAACATTTCGCTAACAACATCTCGGACCTCTCGCTGCCGCGTCTAAACGAAACATTTCGCTAAAAACATCTCGGCACGGAGCTCTCGTTGCCGCGTCTAAACGAAACGTCTCGGTAAGAACATCTCGATAAGGACCTCTCGTTAAGGGAATCACAATCGAAACGTCTCGAGAGGTTCAAACAATCGAAACGTTTCGATTGTAACATCTCGCAATCGCGCATCACTAGTTCATGCGTTACCCGTTTTTTGATTAATTTTTGAACACAATTTATATTAGTTAAAAAACAAATCTATGAGTTACGTAAACTACGTTGTTGACATGCATTATTTAGATTTCAAAATCTTACCGGGACTATAGTGAATGTAGTAAGCAGCTTTTGCTGTAATACAAATTTAACTATTTTTCTATTAAATCAATATATTCTTAACGCATTTTAAAGGAATTGGTAGTTACCCTACTACGTTATAACCTAAGGTTGTGTCTCGAGGGTAATAATATTTTCAAAATTCTGTAGGCAAGTACCCTTGAGGAACTATGTATTTCATTTTGTTCAAGGTTGTATGACGGTTTTATTATCACTTACATTTACTACTTGAGGTATTATACTAGTGGAGACCTGTTGCTCTAAATCGAGCAAAACAAACTTATATTGTTTAATCAGTTATCAGCTGTTCTTACTGTTTACCTGTATTTTACTGTATCATCACCTGTTATAGAATGCAACTAAATTCAAACGATTCTCCATGTTATATTTATGGGGCAAAATTGAAATTTAAGTAAAACAAACTCCTGTGTCCTTCAGCAAAATAGTATTGCAAATTGAAAACCACTTTGCACAACTACGAATCTGGGCTATTTATTTACACCTTAATCATCTAAATTGGTTCAAAAATAACACAGGAGTTCTGTTCACAAAATTGGCTTAGCGTATTATAGATAAGAAGAAGATAGCAATAAATTCTTTACAGTTAAGCATTTTTCAATTATTTTGATTTTAAAAGTTAGGAATTATTTAGTTTATTTTATTAACTCACTTGATATAGCTTAAATGATTATTGAGGCAATAAGTCAAGTATTTTAATTTAGCCTGTAATATGTAGCGGGGCGCCACATGTGCAATATCGGAGTGTGCATTACCGTAACTGGGCTTCACCTTCTAACTCGGATATTAGAGCGCCTCCGCTCCTTAAGAGAGATTTATTATGTAAATATAAAGTCCTCCAGTCCATATTAAACTTTCGGGAGCTATAATCTTGGCCCCTCCTTGCTCTCTTAAATTGTTAAGATATACATTATCTTCAGTTTGATGAGGTAATTCAACTACTTGATTGTAATTCAACTACTTGATTGTAATTCAACTACTTGATTCTTCTTTCTTATTCTTAAATAACAGTTTTAAAATGTATATCTTAATATATATACTTAATATGAAGTGATTCATGTGACATATGCAAGCCTAATGTGCGTAGTAATGTTTCTAAAATATCTCGTCAGCATGCAAAATAAGTTAGGCCAATACCTTTTGAATTTCCCTTGCGGCACTGTCAATTCAATAAAAAAAAAACATTGTTTTCCTACGCATAAATGGTCTTTGGAATCACGATAACATAGTGAACACTTGACTAAAACCACTAATGCAATTAAAGTTTATTTATGCATCATTTTTACGTCCAAGCTGCTGTCGGTTGTATTTTGCGATGGCGTATGGATCACTATTCCTTCCTATAATTGACGTGTAATCGACACTGCTCTTGGCTTTTGATGCGTTTCATAGGTTTCTACAACAATAAACTGTTAATATAAATACTTGAGGCTACATAATTATGTTCAAATAAACGGTTGGTAAATATATGCAGCAATAGTGTCTCATTTAGGTGTAAAATCCGTTTAACTAATATGTACTTGTTGTTGTACTTATTTTTGGTACAATAGACGACGTTTTGCACAAACACACTCACCTAATAGATCTATAGTATTATGTTGTGACAGGTTTTTAGCAATAGTTGTATTTTGTAATAATAAGTGTTTAATTTGAATTCTTGATTCGTTTTCAGAACTAAATAAAGTTTTTGTCTTCCTTATTTCCAATACTATTTATTGATTTTCTAACCCTCAGCCAAGAAAGGCCCAAGCAGTAGGCCATGATCCAGACCAGGTCGTTTATGCAGAGCTCCGCCGGCCCAGCGATTGTAATGGTCTAGGTCAGATAAGCTCTTGTTATTAATGAAGGGTCTGAGGTGGTGGCCACTGATAATTAATATTCAATTATAGGGCTTAGATCTACATCTGCATCGAGGATGGTCCCTTTATAATTTAAAACGGATAGTGTGAGGTATATTATTTAAAATATGCATTAGTTGCTAAAATGCTTAGCTAATTTAATAAATATATTCAACACAATTTTTTTTCACCAGGCGTTTTCGTTGTGTTTTGTAATATAATGTTTTATACATAATCAAAATAATACCACTTATAAAAATGCTACTTAATATTATACAAAATAATTATTTTTTATTGCGTTTTTTAACCATATCATTATATCCTGATATTTCCTAAATTACTGAATATTTATCTGTTGGTGTCAAGTAAAGTGATGAACTTTCTCCAATGTGGGCGGCGGAAGAAAGTATGATCCACTACTCGTGTAGTCTGGTGAACTGGCTTTGCATATGAGAAACAGATCCGATTTCCAAACCCTATCAGGAATTGTGTGAGGTAACAGACAATCTCGCCATTTCTAGTCGGTGCATGAGCGAGCGCTCTCCACCTATTCAGCAACCTTGCCAAATTCGCCTTAACTCTGGTAGCGTTCTCCTCCACTGCCGATCGCAGATTAATACCTGTGTAGTGTATGTTTGTACACCAACAGCTAGACTCAGCACCACAACCAGCCGACTGTAGTACGACGACGGCAGCTCATCGCCACTGTGTATCTCATTAGATCTAGGTCGTTTGTGTCGTGTGTTTTTGTCCATCGACAGTTATACTGGCGTTGGCACCACAACTCGCCGACTGTAGTACGATGACGGCAGCTCATCGCCACTGTGTATCTCATTAGATCTAGGTCGTTTGTGTAGTGTGTTTTTGTCCATCGACAGTTAGACTGGCGTTGGAACCACAACTCGCCGACTGTAGTACGACGACGGCAGCTCATCGCCACTGTGTATCTCATTAGATCTAGGTCGTTTGTGTAGTGTTTTTTTGTCCATCGACAGTTATACTGGCGTTGGCACCACAACTCGCCGACTGTAGTACGACGACGGCAGCTCATCGCCACTGTGTATCTCATTAGATCTAGGTCGTTTGTGTAGTGTGTTTTTGTCCATCGACAGTTATACTGGCGTTGGCACCACAACTCGCCGACTGTAGTACGATAATGGCAGCTCATCGCCACTGTGTATCTCATTAGATATGTAACCCCATACTTTTACCACCATAACACCTGAAACCTTTGTCATTTTAGAATTATCGAGCAGCGCATTCGATACATGAAAAGACAAAACGACTAAAGACTACAGCATATTTGTTCGTGATAAAATATAATTGGAGACAGTTGTAACTGAATAGATATTTGACACGTTAGGGACGGAAAGGTTAGCTACGGCTAGGTAATGATATGTTAGCTTTTTGTAATGGTAGCCACTAAAATGTAACTATATCAGTAAAGATACTCTGCAACTTACATTTCTTAAAATGAAAGTAAAACAGCCAGTTTCCAATGCTGGAATGCTGGATAGCATCAGCTTTTCCGCTGCAATGAGCGTTATTGTGGGCCAGTGAAGCGGAAAATGAACCTCAGTCTTCAGCGATGAGCCGCCTGAGGCCCAGACTTCTCTGTCTCGGCGCTGGGATATGGCCGGAAAACAGGGGACATAAATTGATGTATGGTGTTGGGATTTTGTGTGTACGTGAACCCAAATATAGCAAAAAACATTTCTTCGGACACTTATCAGTAACGCACAACCTCTGCTAGATGTCATACTCCCGGAAAATACCCTTTCCACGTTATCATGTCCATAATACCTTTTTGGTTGGTATGGTAATTTTTATCTCGTGCTATAATGTTCACTGTCAACATGTCACTATATGAGATTAATCTGGTGAATTATAGATCATTTCGTTGAAAGATTATGTGACATGTTATTATTTTTCCAAGTAACAAGTAACATTTTTTTCATATGACAGTCGTATAGCAATTAATTAGCACACTAATTTTAGCATGATAAAGAGAGGCTTTATCACGGAATCCCCGTCAGTCTGGAAGGCAAGTAGCCGGCTGGAGGCCAAGAGTCATTCTGAGCCGATTTCACGCATCGCGGCTCCAGACCTGCTGTCACTCCCATCCTGACCACTCCGGTTGTAATAGCTTTCTCTGTAGTTTAATCTAGTTATCTACAATCTTCAATATCTAAACATTTGATTGCAAACCAATCAATTATGTTTCGTAAAACAAACACAAAATAATATATTTCAACGGAAATTTGTTAATTGATATTTGTAAAGAGAAAATTATACACAACTAGTGGCTTGAACGGGCCAAAGCTCCTAAACTTTCTCCAATACTCTGCCTCATTTGATTTTCATGCTGAGGAAAATATAACATTATAGGAAGGGTCGTATGTTTTAATGTAAACGTTTTCAAATTCCTATGCTGTTCCTCTGGGGGATGTTTTACGTAATTTCTCGTTAGTAGGGTAAGAAGGACACTCCGACACCAGGAGGGACAGGAGGGACGCCCCCCCCCCCGAGGTCTCGTCTGTGACACTTTGCGAATTTTTTTTTTTGCGAACTTTTTTGCAAACTTTTTTTGCGAATTTTTTTTGCGAATTTTTTTTTTTGCGAATTTTTTTTTTTTGCGAATTTTTTTTTTGCGAAATTTTTTTTTTTTGCCAATTTTTTTTTTTGCCAAATTTTTTTTTTTTTTTTGCGAAATTTTTTTTTGCGAATTTTTTTTTTTGCGAATTTTTGTTGTTGCGAATACTAACCTAACCTAACCTAACCTAACCTAACGTAACGTAACCTAACCTAACCTAAGGTAACCTAACCTAACCTAACCTAACCTAACCTAACCTAACCTCGGATCAGATTTCTGATTGCAGATTCTTGTTCGTCTAGTCGAGCCGAGTCATTTGAGTACCCACATCGTACACTTTGGATGATGTTTACAAAAAAGGGGCCCGCACCACACTTTTGACCTTTTTTTTTTGCATTTTTGGAATCTCCTCGTCAAGCCGAGTATTCTCAGTACCCACATGACATACTTTGGATAATTAATACAAGAGTTGAACAGGGTAACGCTACAACCAACAGAGCTAGCCCATCAGCGCTTGCGGTCAATTGAACTAACAGTGAATGCAAATTTTAAGGAGAATATAATTGCAATGCTTTGAACATATACTGCAAAGGGGGGTGTATCGATACACCCCCCTTCAAGTACTCTGCACCGAGGCAGCTGTTCGCACAACCGACTGACGCGTCCAGTCTACTGTCTGGGAATGCGGATGTTGTAATTTGATACCTCGACTGGAGGGTGCAGGTGTTCACACAAAAAACCGACAAGTTGAGACCTGTCTGGGAATGCGGATGCTGTAATTTGATACCTCGACTGGAGGGTGCAGGTGTTCACACAAAAAACCGACAAGTCGAGACCTGTCTGGGAATGCGGATGCTGTAATTTGATACCTCGACGGGAAGACGGCTGACCCTTCTAGGAACCCATAATAGTCCGCCCGTATCGAGTTCCATTAGAGCAGGGTGGTCTTTACCCCAGACAGCGGTTGAGAGTTTTTGCCCCGACCTTCTCCGAAATCCATTAGTGGGGATAGTCACCCACATCACCAACCCTCCTTCAGTTCAGTTCGAGAGTTCAGTGCGTGAAGACGTGTTAGTCCGATCCTGTTCCGTTCTACGCGATTTGTGTTAGTTGCTGATTATCATCATTTGCGATTAGCGATTTGCGTAAAGCACCTTTGAACAATTTAAAACGTACGTGTTGTGCTGTATTGTTTGTGATTATCAAAACTTATAATCCATATTAAAGATGAACGCCACACACGTTTGTACCATTTGTGGTTGTATTTTCGTGCGTAGAAACAATTTGGTGCAACACCACATCAGATTCCACGGCTTGAGACCACAACTACCACCACCAACACCAACGCAGCAAGGTACGTTTTTTGCGTTGCATTATTGTTTTAATCAGACCTAAATGTTAGTAATATAGGAATACGTTATGCAATATAACCGCAGAGTGATACTATTATTTTTATTTAACAGCTTTAACTATTTAGCGCGAATAGAGAACTCTTTGTTTTTTAAATTTAAAATTACATGAATATATCAATATAATTTAATTGTAATAACTTATGTTATTGCTCGCCCCATCAAGCCAAGTCATCAGAGTACCCACATTACATACTTTAAAAAAAAGGTAGGTGTTAAACATTTCACAATCTAATCGTTTTGTGCGTTTGCAGATGGAGTAGCTGCATGTCGAGCCACATTCGTAGACCGGGGAGCTTTAGAGCGTCACATGGAAGCGAATCACCGAGTCATTCCACCCCGGCAGGTGATTGATGCTCCGCAGACGACTGCCGGTGTCAATCAACACTCCGTTGAAGGTGAGAATCCACATTAAAATAACTTTTTCCCCTTGAAACTAATTACCTTTTTTTATAATTATTTAACTAGGTACATGAAGAAGAAGAAGGAGACCGTGACAACTGGTGTACTATTGATTTAATTGCTAGGGGGGAGATTTTCGCTCCCCCTAACACATAATGGGTTAGGGGGAGATTTTCGCTCCCCCATACGTCAGGAATTGTTGAAGACTAGAACAAGAATGAGCCCGTGACAACTGGTGTACTATTGATTTAATTGCTAGGGGGGAGATTTTCGCTCCCCCTAAAACATAATGCTTCTTTAGGGTTGGCGCAGCTCAATATTGCAGCTACATCCTTAGCCTTGAACCCCGAATCATGAATGTAGACAAACAGTACAGAAGATTACATTCCCTGTTTGAAAATTGATATTTTTAATTAACAACTCCATTTTGAAATGTGATTCTCGAGAGAGGGGAATTTGTATCTTTAGTTATCCTAATCTGTTTTTTATTTTTATTTTCAGGTGAAGGACCGGGTCCTGACCACCACACCTGCCATGAATGCGGTCGCCGTTTCCGTCGTGAAATACACCTGCGTCGACATGTGGATTCGGTACACAGCAGAGTCCGCAGGTTCATATGCGGCACATGCGGCGCCGAATTTAAGAGGGAAGACAACCTGCATCGACACACCATGCAATTTCACGGTGATGGTCAAGAACGGAGATTCCCTTGCTCATACTGCGGTCAGGATTTCAACACGGGGTTCAACAAGGACCATCATGAGCGGTTCTCTTGCCCGATCATGAAGGACCTGATCCTGAACCGAGTGGCTATGGTGCAGGACGAACCCCAGCCAGGAACCAGCACGGAGCCACAACCTGGAAAGAGCACACACCCGCAACCCGATGATGTTGAGATGACTGGAGCAGGACAGTCAAGCCCCGTATTCTCAATCATTCAACGGGGTTTTCGCAACCGCCTCTTAACCTACCGTCTGCAGCGACCGATGGAGAATCTCGTCACAATCGGAGAAGTGATGGCGTTGTTGATTGTTAGCCTTACGGAGTTGCTTGAGAACACCTTGGCGAAACACCGCAGCATTAAGGTCAACTTGAAGCTGGAGTGTGAATTCCAAAATATTCACAACAACACCTGCCTGCGCAACTTCAAGACGAAGATGACTCCGCTGACGGTGACCTCGGACCTGAACCAGTACATCACAACAGCTTTTGCGAAGCTTATCAGAGAGAAGGCTGAGTGTGATCATATCGGCTCCGGGTGGACATACCTTCGCGTTCGTGATTTGGAGGTCGGCATCAACGAATACACTCCTCTAGGTGAAGATGGTCGAGCTTGGCTCCCACTGCCTACGTCTCTGGAGAACACCCAAGCAGTCGTCAACGTATTGAACGCCGATGAGCGGTGTTTTATGTATGCGGTCCTGGGAAAGTTTATTCAAGATCACCCTAAAAGACCGGCATCGTACACCGACGACATCATCGCCCGATACGATTGGACCGGCCTTCAATTCCCCGTTGCTCTGAAGAGTATCAAGACGTTTGAGCGGACAAACAACATCAGCATCAACGTCTATGGTATTGATCGCACGTGCGTGGGTCAGAAACCTGACGGACGACCAAAGTATCAGGACACCGTCTTCCCCTTGAAGATTTGTAGGCAGGAGCGTGAAGACCATTGCGACCTTTTGTACGTGACAACGGACGGTGATAGTCACTACGCCTACATCAAAGACCTTGGTCGACTGATCCGTCCCCAGCTTACAGCACATATGGGCAGGATATTCATCTGTAAGCGGTGCTTCGCGCACTTTGATAACCGTCCGAACAAGCTCGGTCTGACGGGTGCACAGCGTCTGGAGGAGCATAGGCGATACTGCTCCGCTTCAGCCCCTATTCGCATGGATACGCCGAAGAAGACAGAAATCAAATTCAGCCATCCAGAGTTCACCCGACGCGAGCGTTTCACCATCTACGCGGACTTTGAGTGTGCTCTACTGCCGACCGCGGAGATGGATGAACAAGTGGATGAACCGCACGGAGGAGTAGCCACCCACATCCACATCCCATACGCCTTTGCGTACCAGATTATCGACTCGTACGGACTTGAGGAGTTCGAGCCTCGTGTCTACTTCGGGGATGATGCGTCAAAGACATTTATGGAGATGTTGAAAGCTGATGTTGAGCGATTGTGGAACTTCCTGTACGAAGCAAGAAATCTGCGCCCTGTCCTGACCCCAGCGGAAACGATGCAGTACAACTCGACAGCGAATTGCTACCTCTGCGGATCGGCATTTTCAAGCGAAGACCCAAAGGTTCGTGATCACAACCACGCGCCGCCCTACGAGTTCCGTGGCGCTGCGCACAGATCATGTAACCTACGCTACAGGGAGCAGCGAGTAGTCAACTGCTACTTCCACAATCTCTCCAACTACGACGCTCACTTCATAGTGCGGGAGTTGGCGGTCGACCCTGGTGATGTTGAGGTGTTGGCTCACACGGAAGAGCGGTACATCGCTTTCACGAAGCGGTTCCTGTTCGACCGAGCAGCGGCACCGGTTGGGATGCAAGGGCGTGGAAAAAGACAGCCAGGATTCAGAGTCAGGTTCCTCGACACCTACAGGTTCCTGGCTTTGAGCCTCGCCAGCCTCGCAGCCGCACTTCCACCAGCTCAACTCTTGGAGACGAGGAAGAGATTCCCCGAAGACCACCTCTTCGATCTAGTCCGTAGGAAAGGCGTGTTCCCGTACAACTTTGTAACGTCGAACGCCGTATTGGAAGATACTACGGAACTGCCTCTGCAGCGAGATTTCCACAACGACCTGACCCTGGAGGACATAACGGATGCAGACTACGAGCATGCTCGCAACGTGTGGGAAACCTTCGGTTGTAGGAACCTCAAGGACTACGCTGAGAAGTACCTGCGCTGTGACATTGCGCTGTTGACTGACGTCTTTGAACGCTTCAGGGACACGTCGATGGCTGAATACGAACTAGACCCTGCGCACTACTACACCCTACCGTCATACGCCTGGGATGTCATGTTAAGGACCTGTCGAGTGGAGCTTGATACGATACAGGACTTTGATATGTACCTCTTCTTCGAGCAAGGCATCAGAGGAGGTATTTCCCAGGCGATCACCAGACACGCCAAGGCCAACCATGATGGATGTCGCCCTGAAGATCGACGACCTGAAGAGCCAACGAATCACCTGCTATACTTGGACGCCAACAACCTTTACGGTTGGGCCATGTCCCAGTGTCTTCCACAGGGGCACTTCCAATGGCTCAGCCGCGAGGAGATCGCGTCCCTGGACATTGCAGCGTTGGACCCCGAAGGACCCACCGGCTATGTCTTGGAAGTTGACCTTCGCTACCCAGCCCACCTGCACGACCTTCACAAGGATCTCCCGTACTGCTGCGAGACCAAACGTCCGCCAGGAGGGAAATTCAAGAAGCTCGTTACGACTCTGGATGACAAGAAGAACTACATCTGTCATTACAGAATCCTGCAACAGGCGCTGGAAAACGGACTGGAGCTTGCGAACGTGCATCGCGTCATCTCGTTCCGTCAGTCTCGGTGGTTAGAGAGCTACATCCTAATGAACACCGAACTGAGGAAGAAGGCCACGACCAAGTTTGAACAAGACTTTTTCAAGCTTATGAACAATGCGGTCTTTGGCAAGACGATCGAGAATGTTCGCAAGCGAATGAACTCTAAACTGGTGTGTACGCCGGAGATGTTCAGGAAGTACGTGGCCAAGTCAAACTTCCTGGACCGAACCTACTTCAACGATGACGTCGCCATTGTACACATGTCGAAAGTCAATATCGTCCTGGACAAACCGCTCTACGTCGGAATGTGTGTCCTCGATCTGAGCAAGTGGCTCATGTACGACTTCCTTCGAAAGATGAAGAACCGCTACGGCGATCGTCTGAAGGTCGACTACATGGACACTGACAGCTTCGTGTTCGACGTCCAGACTGAAGATGTTTATAAGGACATGTTGGAGCACCTGGACGATTTTGACACTAGTGCGTACCCCCAGAACCATCCCTGCTACAGCCCCATCAACGCAAAAGTCATCGGAAAGTTTAAGGATGAAGCGAACGGACTTCCGCTGCTCGAGTACCTCGGTCTTCGCTCGAAACTATACTTCATGGATATAGTCGAGTTCGAGGAGAGGACTGAAGATGACGAGTTGCAGGTCATGACGGTGAAGCGCGCCAAGGGAGTCGCTAGAGGTGTTGTAAAACACAATCTAACCTCTGACGACTATCGGGAATGCCTCTTCAATGGCGTGTTGAAGAGAACCATCAACACCAGGTTCCAGTCCCGAAACCACCGCGTCTTCACAGTTCAAGTCGACAAGCTATCCTTGAGCTGTAACGATGACAAACGCTACATCCTTCCGGACGGTGTAAACACACTGCCTTGGGGACATGTTGACGTGCCACCTCAGCCCGAAGACATCCCTCAAGACGATGAAGATGCGGAGGATGAGGAGCGTTGAGTGGTTGTGTCATATTACCAAAGACCCTGACTTGACTTGTAAATTTCCGATTTTGCTAAACCTAGTCATTAGTTTGTATCGAGTCTCGTAAAACTTAGAAATGTGCTCCTTTGTTCTTTTTGTTCTAGTCGTTAGTTTGTGTCGAGTCTCGTTTTTGCTAGCCAAACACAAATGTTTAGGAGCACATACTCAATGTAAAATATATATATATAAGGTGTGTAAATAAATAGCCAAATTGTTCGTATATACGTTTGTCTTTTTTTTCTCCCCTCACATAGTCTTAAGATTCAAAAGTAAACTACCAATTCAAATGTCTGACTACTTGCTAAAAGTGTAATTGCTAAAGGAGGCGAGGATATGAATGTTACTTTAGAATCATTGTATGATAGGTATGTCCAAAATTGGGTCAGACCTAGTGTTTTCACCAACACGCAAGGGGGGTGAAAGGGGGGTGTATCGATACACCCCCCTTTCACCAACCCTTTGCAGTATGTGTTCAAAGCATTACATTCATCTTTTACGTCAAAATTTGCATCCAATATCTGTTTTGCTCGTTCAATACGTGTCTGTCTGACTAATTGCTAAAAGTAAATACTAAAGGAGGCGAGGATGGGAAATAATAAGAATGTTTCTTTTTTATTCTGAGTACACAACTAGTTTATTGATAAAAATGCAAAATTTCAAAACTCAATTGGTATACATTTGTGCAAAGAGTCTTCTGATCAGTGCATCGTTGTGGCCGACAGAAGAGTGTTCAAAGAGCTGCACAAAGTCCTTCATCTTCATGCCGTAGTGGGTGCGGCAGTACAGGAATACAAGGCAGTATTGACCGCAGACCAGAGTGTTGTCACTTTGAAGGCGATGCTCGTTGTACAGGTAGCGACGAGCGTTGCGTCTCAGGAATCCTTGGTAGAATTGAAGATGTGGCGGTTGACCGTAGCTGTCAAAGAATTCAATTATTCCTCCTCCTTTGTTAAGGTAGAAAGCGACCCAGTGAGTGCCGTCTTCATTGTGTGGATCAGTGTTCACAATCATAGCAGTAGATGGTGAAATATAATGGGGCAATTGATCCGCAGCGTAGACACCAACATTCTGTACGGGCAGTTTAGCCATACACTTTTTTATCTCTAAGGTATTCATTCTACTGTGTCGACGCCACAGTCAGTAGTAGGAGTAGTAGTGCTAGTAGCAAAACAAAAGCAGGAACTGGTATCACTCTCACCATCGTCAGCGTAATCATCAGCGTCAGCGATATTTGTACTTAGTTGTAACCAACTGCGTAATGTGATGCAATTGGCTAGAGCGCAACGTGTGTGAGCTGTTCTGTGGTGGCGGCATCGCACTGCGTTTGTTGATAGTAGACTGTTGATTGACGATAGTGATCCGCAGCCAATATCGTTGATATCCATGACATTAGTAGTACAGTGATCCGTGATGAAATTGTATCGTACAAACTCTTTTTTCTCAGCACCTTTGACGTAGACAATCGGTCGTTTGGCGATACATGCACGTAACTTTTCCTCTAGCACATGATACCAGATATCACCTTGGTCCCATTCCAATCCGTGACAGTGTTTTGTGAGCCAATAGCTTTCACGCAGTTTCTCTTGTGATAGGAAATCTCGACTGAATGGTGATTTGGCGATATGATGCATTAGCAGTGTTCCACTGACCAATTCCAAGACGCACACTTCCTTCAGAATGTAGTCATTTGTGTTGTCCTTGAAACATTGAAAATCCACAATAATTGGAGATGCTGAATTTTTACGCGGTACTCTGCATAAACGATCCATCTTGTGCGAATGTTGGTTGTAGACTGAGGAGGAGGACGCCGCTGCCGACGATCTAACCGCCAAAGTCCACAGACACGTTGCGATGACGATCGATTTCGATGACGTTGTCAAACTCTGCGTATACCAGACAGTTGACAGTCTCTGTGAGCCCCGTGTCGAAAGCAATCTCCATACGCACACTGCCGTTGCGCACTAGGTTCCAATGAGTCGTGTCGCTTGCTGACATATCAGGTGTTAGATCGAATGCCATCAGACAGTATCCATCGTCGTAATCGTCTCTATTTATGAGATTACCAGCATCGCTAAAGTGTATGCCGGAGCCTGAAAACAGACTGTGATACGCCATCACGTATTTTCCCTTGCCGGTTTCGTAGTGTGGTTGTAGCGGTTTGGACGGCACTTGTTCACCGTCCACGTACAGCGAGAAGTAGTTGGTTTTGAAATTTTGAAAGTTAAATGGATTCTTTTTTAAATCGCCATTATAAGCGGCGTTGGTGACCAGTCCGACAATGATTCGTTTCGGCACTTGACCTAGAAACACATTGTCCAAAGTTTTGCTCCTCACTCCAAACGGCAGTGTGAATGTTTTCAATTCCACTCTAGTGATTGGGTATTTAGCTGTGCCGGTCTGAAGCGTCTTGCTGTGCGCCAACAGTACAGTGGGGCTAACTTTACACCTTCGTATCCAGAGATTCGCATCAACAATGTGCACCTTGTAGTCACCATCATCCGACATAATGGAGAAGGAATCTTTTGATCGGATCAGTTTAAAACGCAGTTCCACACCGTTCAACAGGAACTTGTTCTGATTACACATGTCCACATGTAGGCGACCGAGCATATCGATTTCACGACTTTTATTTGTCATTTTTCGTCTCGCCTTTAGTCCGTCGTTATCGTCCAGAGTATTGTCCATATAGCCGGCGTCATCCGCGTTCCACAGTCCACATGTTAAATGTGATTTCCTAGCATCATAGCCGTAATTCATCAACGTTTCGATATACGCTCGATATGCATAAGTGTTGTTTTGTGGTGTGACCAGTTTCTGATTCATACTCATATCGACTTGACTGAATAACGTGTGCAGCCAATTGTTGACTGGGCCAATTTTGTTCGATTCATCGGCATCTGCGATTGCCGCTCCTGTCGACTTGACAATAGACGCTGTAACTTCCAACATTGTTTGCGAAAGATCGGTGTATTCTTCGCCGTTGCCGGGCACAACAAACTCGATGGGCGAATCATCAGTCAGTGTGGAGATTGGTTTGTACTGAATCCATTTGCCGCTCTCGATACTGGTCTGCGTCGGCGGTAGGGAGAATAAGTCCAATTCCGTCTTGACGCATTCACACGACTTTTGATGTAGAAACGACATTGCTAGCGTGTGTGTTAATTGAATATATCACGTACGGAAGTTCTCCTTACTGCTTTCCTCGTCTGCCTCGTCTTCTTCCTAACTGTCCTTCTCTTCTTGCTGCTGCTCTTGGATGACGACGACGACCTTCCTCGAAGGAGTTTCGTCAAAGACTGCGGTGTGACACGACGGCCGCCGAACATGGCGCGCTTCGCGTTCCTCTTACGCGAGAGTCTCGCGTTAGTCTTTCGCGCAGGAGTAGCGCGTCGGTGTTTCGCGGTATTCTTTCGCGTTACGCGACGGTGTTTCGCGCGAGAGCCGCCGCCGCCACTTAGCACACGTTGAAGTTTGCCGTCTGCCCTGCGTTTTAGCGAGTCTGTAAACTGGCTGAAATGATCTCTAGCGGCTTCTTTGGGATCCCGCTGGTGCATGGCCATGTCGCCCAAGAATCCAACACCGGATTTCAACGCCTCTTTGGCCACAGCAGAGGCTCCCGACTTGAGCAGCGGTGTGATGGTGCGGAACATACCGCCTAGGAAACTGCCAATTCCATGTCCGCGCTGGTAGGGTGCACCGCGAAATACCCTATCGATACTGCCGCCGGTCTGCTGCAACTGTTGGCGACGGTAGTAAGCCAAGTAGGGATCGTTTGTATTCATAATTGCTGAGCTACTCTTTTGAAATGAAGCTTCACGTACGACGTCCCAAAGAGGAATGACGCTTTTTTACTAGCGTGATCCCTTAGGTCAATATCGATCGTTTCAAATGTTCCTTTCATAACTGGCGCATAATGAGGACTGATGAAATGCACAGTCTTATGCGCGCCGTGTGTGTAGTTATCTCTGTCAATGTTGATAATCTTCAAAAGCGACGCTGTAGTGTCGCCAATCAGCTGCGGTTCAATCAGATCACAATACACGTACAAGTGTGTCGGCAGTCCCATAGTCAGATTTGGTGGCCATATCGCTGTGAGGTCATTTGTCAAAACGTTCTCGTACGGATCGAAACCCAACTGGAGAGACAGCGCTTCGGTGAAATGCACTTTGCTTATACCGTCCACCATTGTCGTGATCTTGACTCTGTCCTGCTCTTTGTCATACTCAAAGTACAAGTACTGGGTTACATCCTTCGCTTTATTGATCATTTTCAATAAATCGGTTATGTTCTTGTAATAACCGGGTTTCATCTTTAGCATAATGTGCTCGACGCTGAGTGTGACGGGAATACTCGGCAGAATGAGTTTATAGTCGAGCCAAATACACGATTCCTCGTCCACAGTCATAAAGGAGCATGGATAATGCGCTTCGACCAAAGCCATCTCCCACTCGCCATCGCCTTCTAATCGAATTTGTCTCGGCAGATGTGTAGTGTACTTGGACACTGTGTTTTTTGGAAAATAATCCTTTGAGCTGTTGCTGGGCAATGTCAAATAGAACTGGTTGCTATTAGGCATTTTGCAAATCTTGCGCTCCTACCCAAGAATTGAACTCGTCTCCGTAACCTGCCCACTTGACGAAATAACGCTTACTGCGACCGCGACCCTTAGCGGCTAGTATTTCAGCAATCTTGAACAGATGGTCGTTGTATATTGTCACTTTTTGTAATTCGTATTCGTAAAACTGACCAGTCACTTGTTCACCGTTGAGATCCGCCAAAGTGTACATTGGTAGAGGCATCAATGTGTTTACACGACGCACCACAAACACTTCTTTACTCCAATTAGTCTCGTAGCCTTTTGCGAATGTGCCCTTCTCCTTAGATATGCGCACTGTGGTGCCAACTGTCAGTTTTGCCTTAACACGACGCGGTATCTTACCGAACATGCGACGCCATACCTGATGCAATATTCGCTTATTGTCGACAGTCACATCGACTGGCCGTATTCTGTTGCCTAGACTCTTGTGAGCGCTGTTGTTGTATGCGCTAACCAGTTTGTCCAACACATCTACGTAACGATATGTGTTTTTGTAAGTCAAATATCGCCACATGCGCGTTTACAAAGTGCGATTCACGCGTTCCACTACGGCCGCTTTAACATCTGGGTTTTGTGTAGTGACATAGATGATTCCGTATTGTTTGAATAACCTTTTCGTCTTGGCACCGGTGAATTCAGTACCTTTGTCGGTTTGTAAACAGCGAGGTGTATCGGTCGCTTCGGCAAATATCTCCTCGAAAGCGTTGGCCACTTCAGCTCCTTCTTTCCGCCTCAACGTCCGCACATACAGGTGTTTGCTAAACACGTCTATTACAGTCAGTAGGTAGTTGACGCCGTCGTTGTGTTTACTAAGACCACGCATATCGTTCAAGTCCGCTTGCCACAATTCAAATGGACCATACACTATGTAAGGATTGCGCGGGAAACGCTTGCGTGCCGGTTTGTGCAATGTGTAAGTGTCCTGTGTTTGTAACCATTCAATCACTTTGCGTTTTGAAACTGGTTTTGCAGCTCGCGCTAAAGGAGCTACACCACCATACGACGAAGGTTCGATGGGATTGTAATACAAACGCTCCATAATACTGAAAACCTATCCTGTGTACGTTTCCCACTTGTCCAAATTTGACGACGGCTTGTTTCTAGTTAGAAGATCAAACTGCCCTGTCGGTGTAGATGTTACACGTTTTCCTCTTGCCGATCGAAGACGATTTACTAGAGGTGTTCTCAGTATTGATTCAGTTGATGTGTCTTCCACGTCATCGTCTGATCCTTCTCCTCCTGTGAATGATGATCGATATTCGGCATTTATTTCCTTTAGTGCTCTTAGATTATTCATATAGTCCTTTGGAACGTTCATCGCTTTCAATGCGATGAGTACTTCCCGCCATCCTGGCGGTATGTAATCACGCATACGCACCTTTACTATGCAATTTAAGATATCCACTAGATTTGAGTCTGGGATTTTTACACCGTTGATGTACACTGAATAGCCACTGTCCCAACTGATTAAGCTGCCGTCACGTTTCATGAAACGTAAAAGATTGCGGGCATCAGATCTGTAAGTTTTGGAAAACGTTTCCACAATCTCTTCCACTGGACCACCTTCCGCAGCGGGGTGCGCTCGTTGACTATGTTCAATCCCACCCGTCTCCACGATTGGTATGCTAATCGGTTGGCGTCTATTCTCTGCAATATGCAAGAAGCGATGTAACGCCTGTTTGTACAATTTCCACTTTTCACTATCGTCCATACGTTTGTTATTCAATATTTGTTGCATCTCCGCGTCGAGGCTGTTTTCACTGGATAGATTAGTCGGTCTGTTATCCGTAGCATTTGATTGCAGTCGATCAATCAACTCTTGCGGCACAACTACCATCTTCTTTGCATGTTCCATTTCTGTGCTAATGGCTAGCTACTTTTCTAAAGTGTAACTTCACGCACGACGTTCCAAAGTGGAATGGCAAATGATTACCAATGTTATCTCTTAAGTCAATTTCCACACTGTCAAAAGATCTATTCATAACAGGCACATAGTGCGGATCGATGAATGATGTTGATTTATGCAATCCGTATACATAAGTAGACGTGGATATATTGACAATTTTCAATAACGGTGCGACTGTATCGCCGACCATCTGCGGCTCGACTAAATCACAATACACGTACATGTGTGACGGTAAGCCAAGACGAATGTTGGGCGAACGGATGCTTTTGTTAACTGCATCACCTTCCAGCGTCAATTCATTCGGATCGAACCCCAATTGAAGCGCTAACGTTGGACTTAATGTAATTTTTCCAACATCAGTTCCCATCGATACTTCAATGAATTTGTTGTATGAGTTTTCAACGGTGAACTTTACACCAAAAGTAATCGCTAGTTCTTGTGAATTGATATGATCACACAATTCTTGAATATTTGCGTAATCACCAGTCTTCAATTTAATTCTGTGGTTTTGTTTTGGAGTAGCAGACACTACCGGTGTTACATCGGCAGTGCTGTCCATAACCCGCGCCAACGCTTCTATGTTCACTTTTGCTTCCTCTTGCGGTTGTATGCAAATGTCAATTGTTTCGTCATTACCGACAGATAGAAATGTCATTGGATAGTGCGCTTCCACAAGTGCAATTTCCCAGTCGCCAGCGTCCAGTTGAATAGCTCTCGGCAAATGTGTTATATAATTTGCACCTGTATTTTTCGGATAATACTGCATCGAACTGTTGCTGGGCAGTGTCAAATAGAACTGATTGTTGATGCCAGCCATTTTTATCTACTCAGTGCTGCTTGTAGTACTGCGCTCAAAAGTAATGGTATAAAGATTCCACCGCCTTTTTGTATGAGATACTTTCGTTTCTTTGACCAGCCTTCGCCGCGTTTCACCAATCTACGTAGCGTCGCCTTGTGTTTGCTTGGCTGACTTTTACTCTTCTTCGCCAGAGGAACGTTACCTCGCAACACGTTGTATGCGCACTCACACACTGAGCGAATGCGGCTCTTGTCACACACCTTTAACAGTGCCTTCCGCTCCTTGGGTGTTGCGTGTATGAAAGCCGTAAGCAGAGCTGCGTCCTTCCGCAAGCACGACATGATTACTACTGATGGCGAAATTACCTTTTCTTTGGCAAGTACACATAGTTGGTAGAATCGTCTGGAAATATGCAACTTCGTATTCGCATATTCTCGTCTGTTGATTGTTTCAAGTCTATCAGTAGGTAGCCGTGTGGATTCCTCGTAGCGTCAGCGTACGCCTCCTCGATGAATTTCGGGCTGTCTGGATATATTTGTCTGGCCAAGTACCTAATCTGAACTCTATCTCTAGGATTCTTAAAACACACAATGTAATGCGCATTCAGTGAGATGTCCCTCTGCCCGCGTCCTTGATGAAACAAATTTTGTGTAATGAAAAACACACTAATGTTGCGATGATGGCAACCTTTTGTGAAAAGATCCACCACACGGTTGTCGGCCTCACGCATCATATCGTCTATAATCACAAGTATCGGCTCGTTACCAGAAAAATCCTCCAAGTTTGGTAGACCTTCTACGTGGTTAATGGTGTCATTTTTCGGATCACCACCACCACCACCACCACCACTACCATAATGCCAGTTTATACTGGTAAATGGTGTGTCACACATTTCTGTAATGTGTTTTATAAACTTTGACACAAACTGTGACTTGCCACAACCCGAAGGTCCCGCCACAATGGCTGAGAACGGATGTTTCCACATCAAGCCCATGATTACTACTGAGCTACTAAACACCTCACAGTTACCATACTCACACTCTTAAACTTACTACCAAAGGACATTTTTGGGGTTAAGTGAAATAAATAACACAGTGGTTATGTTCTGAACGTGACTATAAGTATTGACTACGAAAACTAATTTACAAAGGTATTAACAAAATCTTCAAGTCTTGCTTTACATAAACTCCAACGGTGTGAATCTGCTATTGGAACCCCTAGGGCTGCGCTTCACCAAGCGAAGGCGTTCTCCAAACCCGCTGTTGTAGCGCTCGATGTCGGTGTTGCTCAGGACCTCGTTGAAGCGCCTAGGCAGGTAGACTCGCAGAAAGAAGTCATCCCCGACCTGCCCCTCCAGGATCACGATGATTGTCTCGCCAAAGGGTGTAGTGGCTCGCTCCATCGCAGTGATGAGATAGCCGCATTCCTCTCGGAGATCGGCTATCCTGGTGTAGAGCGGAGAGTCAGACTTGCAGTTGTTGAGGGTAGCTCTAAGGTCCGCGGTTGCTGCAGTGCCGTTCACGCCCGGAAACTCTAGCTTGAAAGTGCTGCTGCTCGACATCTCTAGTAGTAGTTGGAGTAGGTCTATGTGAGGTGGTGGTCTGGTGGCGAATGGTGTTCAATCGGGCGGGGCCCCGCCTTATAAACCCTCGCCACCATTTTCTTCTACGTGGGTGGTCCGAAGGGTCGGGCGCAGGTGTTCACACAAAAAACCGACTCGTCGAGACCTGTCTGGGAATGCGGATGCTCTAGTTGAATGCCGGCGCCACTCGTTGTTTCTTCCTCACAGCGCGCTTCTTAGGCGTTGGCTGCGAAACTGCACTGCGTTGTGTAACAGTTTGAGTTAAGCCTGTAATTTTCGGTACTCCTGTTGATTTATAGATCCACATGTTTTCCACTTTATCAACTACTTGTTTAACACTTTGGTGCATATCACCATCTTTGTCCAAAAATAAACCGCACATGAACACCATATCTGTACCATCGTACATTTCCATTTTCAATAAAATTTGTCCTTTGTTTCCCGGGTTTTGAACTGCGAAAGTATTCCCATCGTCCATCCATGACACTATGGGAGAATCATCTGTTGGTTTTGGTACCCATCCTGGTTTCTTGGTTTCCACTTCGATGGGAGTTGGCCTCCTTCGTCTCTTGCAGGCAGTGGTCGGTTTTACAAATGACGACTGAGGTGATGTCAATGTCTGATCACTAGCATTATTGTTCATAACCTCAATCTCCTGAATAAACGATTTGATATAGTCGTCCGCAGAAGCGTAAGCGTCCATGTTCACGTCCTTACCGTGTGACTTCAACCGTACTACTGACTGGTGGTGCGTCTGCTCACCCTTGAAGTAAACTGTACGCACTCGCTGTCAGACAATATTTCTGTTTGGCGTTCGCTTTTATTCACCCGCTGAAGTCAACTGTTACGTTACGGTGACGATCGATCTCGATGACGTTGTCCAGTTCGGCGTACACTATACAGTTGACGGTCTCGGACAACGCTTTGGAGAATCCGATTTCGATACGTAGATTACCGTTGCGCAGGAGATTCCAGTGACTCGACTCAGCCGCGGACATGTCCGGTGTCAAGTCGAACGCCATAAGACAATTACCGTACGGATAGTCACCTCTCTTGATCTCATTACCTGCGTCGGAGAACTGGATTCCGGTGCCAGTGACCAATGTGTAATAAGAGAGTATATACGTCTCACTGTTCAATGTGTAAACGGGCTGTAACGGTTTGGCCGGTACTTGTTCACCGTCCACGTACAATGCGAGATAATTCATATCGTAGTGTTGAAAGTTGTAGGGATTCTTCTTGAAATCTCCGTTGAACGCAAGATTACTGACCAGTCCAATTATCACACGTTTCGGTAACTGACCGAGAAATGCGCTGTCTAAAGCTTTACTCATTATACCGGAGGGTAGTGTGAAGGATTTCACTTCTACACGCGTGATCGGATACTTGGCCGTGCCGGTCTCGAGAGTTTTGCTGTGCGCCAACAATACGCTCGGATTGATCTTACATCGACGTACGAAAAGACTAATCTCTTTAATTGTCACCTTGTAGGTAGTTAGCGTTTTGGACATTATACAAAACGAGTTTCTGGATCTGTTAAGTTGCAATCGCATCTCGACACCGTTCAACATGAATTTGTTCTGATTGCACAGATCGATGTGCAATCGACCGACCATATCGCAAACATCGCTTTCTTTCGTGTGATCGCGACGCTTTTTCAATCCCTCGTTCAATTCGTCACAATCGTCCATTAGTCCGGCCGAATCTCCAAAAAACAGCTCGCTAGTCAGGTGCGAATTCTTCGCACTACATCCGTAGTTCAATAGGTTTTCCAAGTAGGCACGGTAAGCGTACGTGTTGTTTTGTGGTGACACCAGTTTATGATTGAGATAGAGATCCACTTGACTGAATATCGAGTGGAGCCAATTGTTCACCGGGCCCACCTCTTTAGCAGGTTGCCCACCGTCAGCTTTAGTGTCGTCCTGTTTCACAATAGCGGCTTTCACGTGTAATAACGTTTGTGTCAGGTCCGTGTACTCGTCACCGTGACCGGGTATTACAAACTCTATTGGCGAATCGTCCGTCAGCGATGAGATCGGTTTGTATTGAACCCATTTACCGCTCTCGATGCTGGTCTGCGTAGGCGGTAACGAAAACAAGTCCAGTTCAGTCTTCACACATTCACACGATTTCTGATGAATAAACGACATTGTTATCGAATTAATGTAGACGTCCGTCTTCGAAGAAGTCTATCAAGAGACTGTGGCGTATCGCGACCCGCGCACCGCTTAGGGGGAGATTTTCGCTCCCCCTAACACATAATGGGTTAGGGGGAGATTTTCGCTCCCCCATACGTCAGGAACTGTTGAAGACTAGAACAAGAATGAGACCGTGACAACTGGTGTTCTGTTGATTTAATTACTAGGGGGAGATTTTCGCTCCCCCTAACACATAATGGGTTAGGGGGAGATTTTCGCTCCCCCATACGTCAGGAATTGTTGAAGCCAAAAACAAGAATGATGCTGTGGGTGTTTGACAACTGGTGATTTATTGCTCGGAATTCGATACGGGAGGACTATAATGGGTTCCTGGAAGGGTCGCGTCGCCCTCCCGTCGAGGTATCAAATTACAGCATCCGCATTCCCAGACAGGTCTCGACTTGTCGGTTTTTTGTGTGAACACCTGCACCCTCCAGTCGAGGTATCAAATTACAACATCCGCATTCCCAGACAGTAGACTGGACGCGTCAGTCGGTTGTGCGAACAGCTGCCTCGGTGCAGAGTACTTGAAGGTATATGCAGTATATGTTCAAAGCATTGCAATTATATTCTCCTTAAAATTTGCATTCACTGTTAGTTCAATTGACCGCAAGCGCTGATGGGCTAGCTCTGTTGGTTGTAGCGTTACCCTGTTCAACTCTTGTATTAATTATCCAAAGTATGTCATGTGGGTACTGAGAATACTCGGCTTGACGAGGAGATTCCAAAAATGCAAAAAAAAAGGTCAAAAGTGTGGTGCGGGCCCCTTTTTTGTAAACATCATCCAAAGTGTACGATGTGGGTACTCAAATGACTCGGCTCGACTAGACGAACAAGAATCTGCAATCAGAAATCTGATCCGAGGTTAGGTTAGGTTAGGTTAGGTTAGGTTAGGTTACGTTAGGTTAGGTTAGGTTAGGTTACCTTAGGTTAGGTTAGGTTACGTTACGTTAGGTTAGGTTAGGTTAGGTTAGGTTAGGTTAGTATTCGCAAAAAAAAAAAAATTCGCAAAAAAAAAAAATTCGCAAAAAAAAAAATTCCCCAAAAAAAAAATTTCGCAAAAAAAAAAAATTGGCAAAAAAAAAAATTTGGAAAAAAAAAAATTCGCAAAAAAAAAATTCGTAAAAAAAAAAATTCGCAAAAAAAATTCGCAAAAAAAGTTTGCAAAAAAGTTCGCAAAAAAAAAAAAATTCGCAAAGTGTCACAGACGAGACCTCGGGGGGGGGGCGTCCCTCCTGTCCCTCCTGGTGTCGGAGTGTCCTTCTTACCCTACTCTCGTTTGCTGGTAACTTTTTGGAAATAATGCTATTTTCCCCGAGTCCATGGGATCAAAACCTTCAATTTGAGTCGTATCCCAAGACCCTGCGATTTGTCAAACTCCCACAATTTTGACTTACCAATTTCGCTTACAGAATTATATATAAAGATCTGTAAACAAAATCACACTATACTGCTGTACGCAGTTTTAATAAATTCAAAATAAGTTCACAAGATAATAATAATTTTACAGAAAAAGTACTACTTATAATACAAAAAGAATCACAAGTATAAGATACCCAGCTGAGAGGGAAATTCTCTCGGAGAGTGTAAATGTTGGTTTTCCATTTGCATGGAACCTCTTAGACGTGTTTGGTTTATGTAGATACGTCTTGTATGGAGGCTGATTTATTGTTTGTTGTACTTTTATAAATACATGTTAACTTTTTTAAATAAACAAAAATTCGTCATCCATATTATTAATCGGTAAAACTAATTAGTGTTCCAAACTCCAAACACTACATTGGATAGCATATTATAGTTTTGATGTTTTCAGTAATGATTACCACTTATTAAATTCATAAAAAAATATAAAGCGATACCATTGATTGGAGCATAATATTCTATTCAATCAAATGTAATATAATATTTCCGTTGTTCTTACATATCATAATTTATAACATTATAGTAAATTGTAGTAACTAAATAACAATCAGTATGCACAAAAACGCTTATATCAACTATCTATGTATTGTTGGTAATTTGTAAATATATTTTATTTAAAAGGTAAACGTTAAATCTCTACTTTTGACTTTTTCTCAGAACATCGTAAGCCCGTTACGTATATCTTTAAAAAGCTTTGTAAATCTACTGTTAAAATTCTTATATTTTCATTGGCATACACTGTCCCGTTTTTCTGCAATATGAAGAGTTTTGAAGCAGCTACACATTCTCTAAAATAAACTCCGATACATTTCCACTATATGCAACTTCCGTGCCGTGCCGGCAGCAGACCCGGCAATGTGCGTTTTCACACTGGGCGACACGATAACGTCACGGTGCTGTCCCGGTGTCGTGGGGGTTAAGATTCAATGCTAACCAGTACCGTTTACACACACACCGACAAGACGATGCTGTGCCGTTGCCGGCACCGGCTTGTCGTAGGCAGCATCGCTCCCGCCGCGCCGGTGCCGTTGATGTGTCATCGCGTTTAATTGTATTTGTAGTGATCAAGTTTACAATATACAGTACAGCCAAAGGTCTCTTTGCTCATACGAAAAAAAATATTCATAACTCATATGAGAAATGTATTATACCCAAAGGTTTCTTTACTCATACGAACAAAATATTCATAACTCTTATGAAGAATTCACTATGTCAGTGTCATAACATTGCAAGCTTGGCTTTTACGCCCATTTTGCCAATTTGTTTATTTACATTTGAGAAGCAAATCCCGTAAACAACTATTTTAATACAGACAAATGTTCAAATAATTTAGGTATAATACAAGCCATTCAAATAGCGAACTTTTATTATTGGGTCAATCTAAACTTGGTCTCTAACGACTGCGCCTCTTATGCATCGAACTATATAAACACTCTATGTCGTAGATATAATAAATACAGCCTTCTGTTGCAATCAGCTATCATGTACTACTGAAAACATGAGGTGAGTTCTCCACCGCCTAACAATCATGTCGCTACCGTGACGGTAAGTGTGAAATGCCTTAACGATTTGTCGTGTCGGTGTCGGCACCGTGTCGTTGTCGTGCCGGTGTCGTGTCGCTAAGTGTGAAACGCCCATCGGTGTCAGTTGTTTTTGCCAAGGTCAACAACACACACACTGGACTCCATTCATCTCCCCTTACCTTTTATTAGTTTAGGGTTCACTCCCAAGCGCTATGAACATAACCCTGTTACTGAAAACCCCTTCTGTTGGTTAATATGTATCTGATACTACTACTTTATTTCATTAAATGTTTTGTAAGAGTGTGATGTTAGTTAAATTTGTGTAAACGACAATTTAAATTTACTATTTATAAAATCCCCCAGCACAAATACATTAGAGCATCAAATAACGTTGTAATTAAGGCAGGAAGGCCGTTAAAACCAGACAAACTTGTTGACAAGAACCGTGTTACAAAGGATAAGGGATAATTTGGGTAACTTATCGTTATATTAATAATACTAATTATAATAACTTAGGTATCGACCGTTCAGTTCAATTTTGTAGTTTAATTTTAGTTGTTAAGAACATTTTGGGTGGCAATGTCGCGCCTTTCTATACATAGGTAAGTTTATGTTTGATTTTTGTTAAACATATTGTATTTGGTTCTTGTTTAAGGGAAACGTATTTTCTGAATAACATGCAATCGAGTAAAGTTCGAATGAAAACGTTAGTAGAAGTTATTTTTATAAGAACCAAACAATCAAAACTGAAGATGTGGGTGGTACTGAGCAAATACTGAATCACACTTCACAGTTTATCATCAACATAAATAACCCCTCCTATTTGCGTTTTGTTTAGTTGTGTATTTGTGCCTTTAATCATAGTTTCTTATACTAATCTACACATTGCACTTTAGAAAGTACGGTGGCTGTCATTGTTGTTTACAAAATGGTGTTTATTCAACTTTATACAAAACTATACAACCTGCCTAAACTGCAACAACAAAACAACTACAATTCTATCTGTGAACTGCTACAATGTCGCTTTGTCATAATAATTTCGGAAGCCCAGTATTAAAGTAAGGGCAACATCTACCTTTGGTTCCATTATCAGTAGCAACGCACAATTATTAATGCAATATTAAAGGCAATAAACCTAAAATATAAATAGAGAATGTAGAATACATAAATCTGAATTTTAACTGCAAATTCTTCGCTGACACCATTATACATTATTATAAACTGTATTCTCACTCAGCATAGAATTTGTGTTGCTCATTGCTTGCAAATTAAGATTAAAAAACCTAATTTTAGTTAAAAATAGTTTTCTGCTTTGTTTACAAACACAACATGCTAACTTTACTCAGTTATCCTATTGAATTCGGATAAAAATAAGGGAACACATGGCGCGGTGAACAGAATGATCAACAGTAATAACAAATGGCCCCAAAAACTGTGTTTGTTGCCAATTACAAACTTATATTTGATTATATTTAAGATATCGTATTTGTTTCATCATCCTTGGGCTAAGGAAAATCTATTGACACCAACTTGGCTGCTCTACGTTCAGTACTTTTTTCTGAATAGGTGGTTTTACGTAGCATTTACACGCTATTATTATATTAGGATTATTGAATGAACCAAATCAATAGATGAACTAAGAAGCAAGCAACCAACCTGACAACTCGCTATCCTGTAATGCAAGAAGCTCGATTGGATTCATTATGATACACAGATTAAATAACAACCGATTGTTATTCAACTATATATTGGTTGTATGTTAAGCACATCTTTCAAAATTATACTCATCATTACACAAAAAGGGTTTCATCTATGTATTGTTATTAAGCTGAACAAAATCCCCGGGATTTGTACATAATATTGTCAGGTGCAACAGAGAACATCAAGTCGTAAAACGAACCTATCAATATTAAAAAGGTTAGATTATAAGCTTGGCATTGATCACTATAATCTCGATAACTCTCCAGGAATAACCTGCAATTCATACATCTTTCTTTCGCATTTATAATAATCTGCATTTATGTGTCATCGCGTTTCATCATATTTTTAACTCTTTCATGAAGAGGAATTTTCAAATGTGGTATTAGTACTCAAATGTGGGCCTTCATGTTTGAATGCTTATCGTAATGTGGTATTAGTACTCAGATGTGGGCCTTCATGTTTGAATGCTTATCGTAATGTGGTATTAGTACTTAAATGTGGACCTTCATGTTTGAATGCTTATCGTAATGTGGTATTAGTACTCAAATGTGGACCTTCATGTTTGAATGCTTATCGTAATGTGGTATTAGTACTCAAATTTGGGCCTTCATGTTTGAATGCTTATCGTAATGTGGTATTAGTACTCAAATGTGGACCTTCATGTTTGAATGCTTATTGTAATGTGGTATTAGCACTCAAATGTGGACCTTCATGTTTGAATGCTTATCGTAATGTGGTATTAGTACTCAAATGTGGACCTTCATGTTTGAATGCTTATCGTAATGTGGTATTAGTACTCAAATGGATTAACAAGTGGATTAACTTCAAATTCGGTAGGGACGTTTCTTACTGTAATCAGTTGGACAAGTTCGTTGGGCAAAACAATCGGAAAACTCCAAACCCCTTTTTGGGGTTTTAAAGCTCATTAAAATGAGAGGTAACTCAAAAGGGGTTTACATCAGAACATTTTGAGTTGCCCCCAAAATCCCCCAATTTTGCGGGACACTAAAAATCTTAAATACCACCAAAAGATACCACTTCTTCATTTAATAGCATTTCTACAAGAGTTGGTCCAGTTTTAAGTCACCAAAGGTAAAATTAAAACTCCAAAAGTCTAAGACGCCAGGTTTCAAGAATGAGTTGTATTCAAAAGCTGCCATTTTGGATAGAAATACGTTACAGACTTCCAACCTCCACCATTCCGCTATTTTTTAAAGCTCTTTAAAATTAGGGGTCATTCAAAAGGGGTTTACATTTGAAAATTTCAGTTGCCCCCAAAATCCCCCATTTTTGGGGGATACTCAAAATTTTCGATACCGTAAAAAGGTGCTTTGGGTTAAGTTAGTATCGTTCCCCAAACGAGATTTGTTTGTTTTAATAAACGAAAAAATTAAAGGGGGGGACGGACTTTTTTACACACTGTATATGTTAGTCCGTGAGCATTTCTGTCCGTGTAGAAATGATCCGATTTTGATGAAGTTTGGTATAAACGTGTAAAGCAACATTTATGATTTTAAGTTCGAAAACCAGCCAGATCGCTCCATCCAAAGGGGTATTTGGGGGGGTGTTTGTACCCCAAAAATTGTTTTTTTTTAAAATATTTTTAGTATAATTTTTGTAAAAGTCAAATATTGGTTTTACCACTGGATTCAGCTTAAAAAACACAGTTTGGTATTTTGATCATTCCTCTACGTCAATTGGTTACCGAGATATTGAAAGTGCTAAACACAGTACGTTGTCTAATGTGATTCTTATGGAGGAAAGGAAAAGTTTTATATCACGCTTATTTATGAACGTAT
Organism: Allygus modestus; assembly: GCA_963675035.1. Classification (NCBI taxonomy): domain Eukaryota; kingdom Metazoa; phylum Arthropoda; class Insecta; order Hemiptera; family Cicadellidae; genus Allygus; species Allygus modestus. Next base: position 71,934,824 of record OY776111.1, on the reverse strand, counting down.
ACTGACGAAACTTGGTATAAGGCTTCATCTGGTTGTGGTCTGTTGATATTTGCTCAAAAAAATTGCGTACTCAGCCCCAATATTATTCTTATGTAGAATACCCCCGTTGCAGCAAACCTGCATACTCAGCGAATTTCCAATGAATATATAACATAACACATTAAAAAACTTAACAGGATTCATAAGAAATGTATTCACAAACAAGCGATATTTAAAATATTAATTATTCTCCATAAGAATAACATTGGGGATGAGTACGCAGGTTTGCTGCAACAAGGAACACAAAATAATGGGGTTTTATGCAAAATATCAATAGAACTCAGCTAAGTGAAGTCACATACCAAGTTTCATCCATATACATTCATAAATAAGCGATATATAACACTTTAATTATTTTCCATAAGTGTAACATGGGGACCGAGTACCTAGGTTTGCTGCTACGGGAACCATAGGTGAAAAATTGTTATTTTGTGCAAACAACAATAAACCACAACCAGATGAAGCTATATACAAAATTTCGTCAGTTTATGTTCATAAATAAGCGAGATATACAATTTGTCTTTTTCTCCATAAGAATAACATTAGACAACGTACTGTGTTTAGCACTTTCAATATCTCAGTAACCAATTGACGTAGAGCAATGATCAAGATACCAAATTGTTTGTTTTTTTATGCTGAATTCAATGGTGAAAATTAAAATTTGATTTTAAAATAAATTACATGTGGAAACCCCAAAAAACCCATTTTTGGGGTACAAACCCCCCCTAAAACCCCCCTTCCGATGGAGCGATTCGTCTGGTTTTCGAACTCGTTCAAATAAATGGTACTTTACAGGTTTGTACCAAATTTCATTAAGATCGGAGCTTTTTTACGAGAGTTATCGTGCTTACGGACACATATATATATATATATATATATATATATATATATACATATATAAAAATTTGAACGAATGGTGTTTTTGGCATCTGGGGGCCTCAAAATGAAAAGTTATCATGGTCTCGGGCTTAAGTCTTACCATGAGACCTACGGTAATAGCTTCTTCCCTATAGGGGAAATTCGCTAATAATTAAAATTGTATATACTGCTTATTTGTGAATATATTTTTATGAAACTTGGTCTGTGGCTTTATGTAGTATTAATACATTTATATCTCTATTGGAAATTCGCTGAGGATGCAGGTTTGCTGCGACGGGGGTAATTATGACTAAATCAAGCAAAGGCAATCTGTTCGGGAAGTTAAAATTGTATTCACATTTCCTGAAAACAAGTGACATTTTTAACAAGTAGTACACACCTAACTTTATAGTGCCGTTTATAAATTAAAACATAAAACAATAAATACAACATATTTCCTCTTCACTGGTGATATATAAAATAGCGTGTGAGAGTGACTACAAGATCAGGGAACGCCACGTAATCCATTAATAACTTTATAATTCCCTATGTAAAAATGGGGCTAATTTAGTCCACCGATTTTTTTGTAAAATTCACACCTAAAAGGTAAACAAAGTTAAATGGCCCTATTTCATATCAAAGGTCTGAGTATTTTATTATTACACATTTAATTATGCCACTATGGGGGTTACTGCCTTAATTACGTTACTGACATTTCTATGCATTACTCCTGTTTACCGATAAGGGTGTGGGGATGCCCCGTAGAGGAATTTTCGCCCGAAAATCCTAAAACTGATTCTTTGAGGTTGGATTTGTGGCAATGTCTAACTAGTAAGATATTTAAGTTACTTCTAACATAACTTATTGAAACTATTGAACATGTGTTACATGATATAACAAAAATACAATACAATATTGACCTTAAAAGAACAGCCGACTTGCTATTATACATGATCGATCGTAAATTTGTAAAGCGATATGGCATTAAGGCTTACAAGCTGTTTATTATAAACCACAACCAACACTTCATATTACGATCCCGTGAAGTTTGAAAATCCAACATCATTTTTAGTCGGGGATGTTTCAATAAAAGTAAGCACAATGAAGTTAATAAGCTGAAGAGTTGCACTGCTGAACACGTAAAATTAGTGAGTCGCCGTTCACAAAGGGTAATAATGGACAATGTAACAAGCTTACCCTTGCAACCCGTATTAGCTTTGGAAATACGGTATATTGCCAGGTGAACACAGGACGTCATAAAATGGACCTCTGAATAATGCAGGATTATATTAAAAGCTTAACTTCATCGTTAGGATATCTATGAATTTCCAGATGTAACAGCTTCACTGAGATCTTGACGCAAATTGTGTGACTGATGTGTTGGGTGTAGACCGCTGTTGGGGAATCAATAAAGTGGTTCTGTCATGTTTTTGTGTTCGTGCTTTATTCCAGTTCCAGTTGTTTAAAAAGCGTTGATTTTTTATATATTTTTATATCACATCACAATATCAATTCCCCATTTAGCATAAATCTTTATCGGATCTTTCTAATGTAAAATCCCACGCATGAACTTTACATTTACACTCGATCCATGGTCACGTTGCTTTGTAACATGTTCCAGGCCTACTACGGTCTTTTACCACCCCGGCTGAGATATGATGCGTTACTCTCTTGAGCCGCGTGTTAAAACTATTACTGGTCTTTATTAGTGAATTTCCTATGGAAAGTGAACTATTAGCATGACCCGCACGGTGAATGCATATACCGGGTGTCCAAAAAGTCCCGGGTCGGTTAAATATTTGTTGAAATATTTAAAATAGAGCTACAAAACTTTGCACAAAGTTACTGGACATAAAAATCTATTTTATCACATATTCAATGATCCGCTACTTCCTCAGGGGGACGGCCCGCTAGGAGTCAGAAGAAAATCTTAAATGTAAGCATAGGTTGATATGCATATCAAATAAAAGGTCTTTATTAGTAGAGTACAGAGCCGCAAACCCGACCTCAAACGGAGAAACGAGTCAAAAATGACAGCCGTTCAAAGATGGCTTGAGTTTGCAACTTAGGTTAATGTAGAAAATAAACTGACGAGCTTTTTGATTTTAACCCTACTAACCCAAGACTGTTTACAATTAATACTGTTGTACAATAATAAGTTTCATTATTTCTGAGAGGGATCGAAAATAAAACAAACAAGGAAAATGAATGAGCCATGATAAACCTAAAAGAGAAAGTTATTTGTGACTGATAGTGTGTTCCATGAACTTGATTACATTTACCTAAGTTGCAAACTCAAGCCATCTTTGAAGGGCTGTCATTTTTTACTCGGTTATCCGTTTGAGGTCGGGTTTGCGGCTCTGTACTCTACTAATAAAGACCTTTTATTTGATATGCATATCAACCTATGCTTACATTTAAGATTTTCTTCTGACTCCTAGCGGGCCATCCCCCTGAGGAAGTATCAGATCACTGAATATGTGTTAAAATAGATTTTTATGCCCAGTAACTTTGTGCAAAGTTTTGAAGCTCTATTTTAAATATTTCGAAAAATATTTAACCAACCCGGGACTTTTTGGACACCTTGTATATATATATATGCAGGCACTCTAGCGGTCGCATTTTTTGTCCGATTTCCTTCAAATTTGGTAGGGACGTTCCTTTCTGTAATCAGTTGGATAAGTTCGTTGGGCAAAACAATCGTAAAACTCTAAACCCCTTTTTTGGGGATTAATCTTTCAAATTCCGAGTTTTTGGGCCCAAAAAGGGTCAGAAAAGCCCTTGATGTGAAATTAACGAATATAAAAAGATGGAGATTAGTGTGGCGAAACTTGTAAGCCCTCTCTCGTCATTCTAGCATATATATTTACCGAGTTATTAAAGGAAATGTGTATTGACCAAACACAGTACGTTGTCTTATGGGGGTTTTACATTAGAAAAGCCTGTTAATCATTTTTTGGTGTACTTTTATCATCCCCAACAACCTCACACCTACTGGACCTTCTCCTAACCTTATAATGCGCAAAATTGTATTCCCAGCATTGCAGGTAAATAGAACCAGGAGTATCAGAACAGCCAAAAAATCAATATTTTCAGATTTGAATAAAAATTGGAATAACTGTATGTTTTTAACTGATTTTGAGTTTTTATAGTTTTTTATGTGGAAATTTACTTCCCTCATGTCAGCGTGCTGCGTGCGAACTCGTTTTTTATTTTAAGAATAAATTTGAACTAATTAAAATATTCTTGAAAATGAAACATTTGATAATGACATTGAAATGACAGGAGCAAGTAAATTATTCAGGAGGGTTTTATTTAGTTTTGAAGAAAGTCACGTGCAAAACCTTGTTTAGTCGATCATTTCATGTCAAATTCAGAAGACGAAACTATGAATAATTATAATAATATACTAACATCATTGACTTCTACAGGATGTATTTTCGTTGCTCCATTACGGATTATTACAGTAAAACTTAAAACACAAATACCTTGGAATAAGGGAAACAATATGTAAAAACAAGAAGCGCCGGAAATGGAAAGTAAGGATAAAAGTCTAAGTGCGCTTGACATTTCAAGGGATCTTAGCATAAGTAGATGTCTTAGTTTGGCGGAGTATTGTAGTATGTCACTTTTGTACGAAGTTAGATAATATTAACATAACTAACGATTGGCTACTATCCCGAGGAAAGGTTATTTGAAGTTGTTGTTTAAATATTCCCTTGTTAAAGATTGATTTAAAAAATAACTAATTTTAAAAGATAGTTAATTTGGTACAATTAAAATATATTAGACATTCAAAACAGTCTTTAACATACTAGAAAGAATTGTGTTACCTAAACAAACATTTCATTCGTTTTATGACCACTTGTTTATAATTTCAGGAGTTACAGATAAGTGCAAGGTTAAATCATTTATAACATTATACACAATTTTACATTTATAACCGTGCGTTTTAACTTAAAATGCATCTGCAACTTAATGATATGTTGAACTAAAAAAAATAAATGAATTATTAGTTTTGTATATTTTTCGTAATGCATAAGTGTTAGTTAAGAGAAGAAGTGGAGATTTGGCTTTGATATAATAATAAATAATACCAGAAGTTGTATACGATATAACATTGTCCACAAAGTAGTATTCGACACGATGTGGTTGTTGTCGGGTCCCAGTCCAGTAATTAGCAATGACATTTTGATACTGACAGTAAATTCTTTTTTGGGTTGACAAAGGAGTTTATTTAAGTCAATAAAATATGATAAATTAACTTCAAAGGACATTTTATTTATTGTAACACGCAAATCCAGTCATACAACCGCGTATCATCAGTATTTCCATCTTTCATAATATTTGTCACGTAAAAGATGTTCTGGCGTACATTTAAAAAATATACGCCTGCAAGTTTACAGTAAATGTGACAAGAAATACTTTTTTACGATATTCACTATTTTTTATAATATATTAAACACCAACGAAAATTTTTGTATTTTTCAATCTTCATACTTTTAATTGCACCGTTTATGAAATTAATAAAATTAGCTCTGGAACTTTTTTGAAGTTGAGGTATATATTAGTCTTGGTTCTTTTAGTCATACAACTGAAATTTTTTACCTACATAATCTTTATTAGTACTACTTGTTATTACTACTTTAATGAAACGGAAATTGTAATAATAAGTTCTATAATATTTTTTATGATTACTGTAAACGGTACTTTCCTGGGACGGTTTTTAAAGTACATGATTCACAATAAATTCAATCAGTTTGCAACATAAGTCAATGCCGCATATGTTATGGTGAGAAAAGAGTTTTAAAGGGTCGATGAATAATCCGATGAATACTCGGAGGTACAGGTTAAATGTGAAACCCTTTAAAACTAAAACCAAGCAAACCATTCCTTGGTATTTATTAAGATGCATTTTTAATAGAAACCCCCTTTCAGCTAATTTCCGCTCCTAAGAATTAACTATACAATTTTAAAAAGAGTTTTTTTTAAATTAGTAAACAAGTCTTGTCATTGGCATATCGCGCCCTCCTACAGCCTTTAAAGGTTTGAGAGGGGGTTTGCAAAATAATACTATACTGATCGTTAAACCCTAAATTAATATACAGCAGCCATATTGCATAATGCCACGGGCGTCTCTAGAAAATACTAATCAATTCAATCGCGGCAGTATAATGAAACTATCTAAAACATTCCAAGATTAAATTAGAGTTTAATGTTAAACATAAACATAATTTAGTTTAACCTCTAATTATTACATAGTTATAACAGATTATGTAACAGCTTGCTGAAGCCTGACATTATTAGCTATTGCATTACAGTATTAGCAAACTTCCTATGGAGTAGTGAGCTATCAGCATGACCCGCACTGTGATACTTAAGCCTGGGACCACGATAGAAGTACCCTCAGGTGTTCACATTTTGTGTTGTCGCTATCATAAAAACGCTTTATATGTGCTTGCACTCTAGCTTATGCATTTTTTTGTGAAATATACTATATAGACTACCTTACAAGTTCGATGGACAAAAAACTTAAACCCTCTGTTTTGGATTTTTCAATTTTCTTCATATTTTTTTTGTTTTGGATTTTTGGAATATTTGTTAATGTAATAACTCTGCAATGAGAAAAATATATTTTGTAAAATAGAAATTCAGAACAAAATGCAAGCAGGGAAGTCAGGATTTCTTGTGCAAGGTTTTGCAAGACGAACAAAATCCCGATTTTCATGTTCCGGTGGTCTAAATAGAACTGGAGACGATGGTTTGAATAGTTCCTTGGGCTAAATGTACAATGAGTTCGGTCATGTACCGGCCGGCGTGGCGTGTCTGGACTCCTGTTATGTCAGTCCGAGGTTTCGGCAGTTAGTTTATCACATATTTAACTTGTAGAACAGTCTACATAAAAAGTAACTTGAATAAATAAACTACTCCAATATAGCTGATTTTGACCGTGAAACTCAACTCGTCAAACATTTGCTGGCGTATGTCACTTATTTAAACCAGACATGTCATTGTTATCGTTTATAGAACTACGTTGTAAAATTCGTTATATGCCTTTATATTGTTATGCAAACATATCTATGTAAAAAAGGTTCACTTTTCAGTATAGCGCTTCCAATAGCAAATAAAATACTTTAATCATATTTACTGTTTTCATAAAAAAGGGCCTAAACAGGGATTATAAATTATCTTATTTCTCGAAAACCAATGAAAAATTTGTAAAGCCCAGCAAACTCTGATAAATGAACCGGTAACTGAACCACTTCGGGACTATGAAATCACAGGTGAAGTTGTTTTGGGGTTACTCAGTCAATAGGCTGTAAGTAGCTGTAAGTGGGAAGCTACCATATATCCAGTTTTCTCTTTACTTGAATTAAGCAATGAAAAGTTGAACGAAAAACAATTTGTTTGCGATTGCAAACATTAATGTACTAAAACGTTTGAATATATCTTTCGAAATTTATTTTTGTTTCTCGCCAAGATTTATAATGTAATCTTTTTCTTATTGCAGATTCTATAACAAATCTGAAAAAGTCTGAATCTCAAAACAAATTTAAAACGGGTTGATTTCAAGAAGTTTTGTTTTACTAATGAACTAAACATATTGCAGTATGGCTGGCCTTCCAGAGGGAAGCCAGTAGGTGGTATTCGTTAATTATTTATTCATCATATTATTTCTGTTTTTCCTTTTGAATGCATTTAATACTCTTTGAAAAGGGAGACTACGAGTTTATCATTGCATGGGGTTAGATGTTTTGATACCAAGTAAAGTAGTATAGATTGTAACACTGTGCCACAAAGTCGGGAGATCCGGTTTTGAATCCTATTACTATGTATCAACTTACCCTATTCCTAGGGTTTTATCCTCCCTAATACCGTAGTGGTTCCTTCCATGTTTTTCCCCAGCCAGGTTGGATGGCGAGCAGGACTGAGCTGTGATAATATCGCATTGGTCCTTATACAAGTGTTCTTATTAGCCATTACAATAAGTCTTCATATTATTTTGAATGCTAAAATATTGAGCTAAGATAACCTTGTGAGCTAATTGGTGGCGCAAGAAGAAATCTGAACGTTTACACACCCTCTTTTTCAGTAAAATAATGAATAAAATCTGAGACAATATATTTATTTTTAATGTATTAGTTTAATGTATTTATTATTAAAAATACTTTAACTACTTGTACTGATTGTTAAACTTGTAACCTAAACTAGTTTTCACGTCTTCAAAAAGGTTAACAATTATATCCTACAAAGTATATGGTTATTTAGGCATGTTTGAATGTACTCTTAAAAACATACAACTTTCAGATGAAAAAAGCTCGCACTTCTAAGAAAAGATTACTGGAGGATTACTGCTATAAACTATATCGTGATAACGTATTCAACCTAGAATACTTGATACGAGCTGCGGTGTCGATTGAAAATTCAGCTTCATTCATATTTGAATATTATCCACATATCGATGATCTCCAGAGACTGTCCATCAAGTACGTTTTATACCAAAGATGTCTAATTCCATGACATGTAAATAATACTGATTATATTGTACTTATTTAGTATATATAAACGGACTATATGTCTAAAATATTGCTAATAATTTCCCCGCCTAATATGTTGTTAATTTTGACCGCAAGTTCAATTTTTTTAGTGATGATGTGAAACCGTCTCTCTTTTACGAAGGTTTGAGATTAAAATAAAAATCTGACAAAAAAGGAGAGTTAAAAAACAGACGTTTGAAGTATAAATTGTTTGTATTTAAAATTTCCTTCGTGGCAGTAATTTCTTAGTTTTGAAGAACTAGTTAGTGCCCGCTCATGGCAAGTTTGAAGCTCTAAATATTGTGCTCTTTGGCATCTTACACTATCTGAGAGCTCTTCTTGAAAATTGGATAGAAAATGTATAATAAGTCCACTTAGCCGCCCCCTCCCCACACGAAAGGACATCTTGTAATGAGACTTGAAATATATCAACAACTGTAATGTTTTTAATGTAAAAAATTTAATTAATGTTTATGTTTATTATCTAACCATATTGATATTTATTCAATGGATACCATATTAACAAGTTTTCCATTATTCTCTGACTCGATGAAATGTATTACGCGCTCTTAACTAAACATGACGAAATTTCGGTTGTTAAATAAACTGTATTGTTGTTTTAATAATAACAGAGCAGTGTCATTTTTGAACCCGGAAGTCCAATGAATATTTATGTGTTGACACTAAAGTTTATACCCGTTAATAACATTCCATTTATGCTTACTGTATATTTGGCTTCCATTACATTTGGTCATTTTGAATCACAAGCTTGTAAAAAAGATCTGAAATGTTTAGTATAACCTCCTACCTTCAGCCCAAAAGTTCTGAAACAAAAACAAAATTTGTAAAGCTGCCTTTCTTACCGAAATTGAATGCTGCACGAAGATGATTAAAGAAGATCTCCGCGATTATCTGTGCCTTTATATCTATGTACAGTGTACACATCACATTGTATACGTTAACACAATCATAAAGTTTCATAAAGTTTGGCCCTAAAGTGAAAAATTAAGAAAATACTTTAAGTTAAATAAATTAGAAAAAAAGTAAATCAGTTGAAGAGAAATCAGAATTCTCGGACTATTGGAAAGGGTTCTCCTCACAAAACCAGTTTTTTTAGTTTTTATCTAAAATTTAAAATTCCCATATTTGGTTTTGGCCAATTTATAAAGCCAACAAAATCCAGTATTTTGAATGATTATTCTAGGTCGATAAGGTTGTAGAGAGAGCAACAAGTTTTTAAAACTTTTCCGAAGTTAATCTTATGAAATAATAAATAATTTAATAAATAGTTAATTTGAATAAAATGCTAATATCTTTCACCACTAATGCTAATCATTACAAAGAAACATAATTTGTGTACATTGGGTGAGTACAGGATACAATAAGTGTGAAATACCGTTCAAAGTCTAGTTCATATATAAAGTATCGAGTTTCTCCCTTGTCTGGTAGAACGTAATAGTTCGAACAAAAATACGATGCAATTGTCTTAAACATATCGTCAAAAACTTTGCGTCTTAAACTGTCAAATTAATTTACAGTTTTATATGGTAAAATTGCACAATTGCGCTTTGGAGTCCAAAATAGTCACATACAATAAAAATGTCTCAAGTGTAAGGAACCCAGCTGAGCGGGAAGTTCTCTCGGAGAGTGTGAATGTTGGTTTTCCATTTGCATGGAACCTCTTAGCCGTGTTTGGTTTATGTAGATACGTCCTGTGTGGAGGCTGATTTATTGTTGGTTTATATTTAGAAAACACATAGAAGACCTTCAATAAACTATAACATGTCATCGTATTCCAATTTGAAAGATAGCAAACGCGATTGTAATGCCAACAAAATTTGTATGGTGATTGTATGATTTGTAATGCGTTACAACAGTCCTAACGTGATAATACACAGGAGTATAGCCTGTTAGAGTAGGATAGCTTACATAACGTAATTTAGGTTGTAATGGAATCCATACACCCACTACAGCAAATTTGTACGTCTTTTCTGAACCTCGAATCGTCAGTAAAAAAATTACTCGCATATCAATATAGTTGGCAGTGTAATTGTATCCAACAACACTTTAACCTACGTTTTTCGGTGAAATGGTCATGTCGACCCAGTGGAAGGACGTTGTATCTACGTCGGTCCTCCACCCGCATTAATAATTGAAAACCTGTTTATAAAATAAGAGAAAAACATCCACGACCTCAGTGACGTTGTCAGTATTCCATAACAAATATTTGTTGTTGTTTTAGTTTTTTTAATACCTCAACTACCCGTCCCCAAATGCCAATAGCCTTGTGCGACGATCAAATACAGCGAGGTACTATTCACCTAAAGACAGCGATTATTTACCCATTGATGACAATCGTCATTGTACCACAATGTACATTTAAACGATACTTAAGTAGAAGGTGAACGTTTGGTCTGAGGGAATAATTCAGTTGCTTAAAAAAATCCTGAGACATAATCACGCAAGTGAAAATATCAGATAAAATACCAAGCAATAAAAATATCCCAAGCTTTTGACACAATCAAGTTGAAGTTTTTAGTCGTACAACCTATCGACTACCAGGATCCTGAGATCAAACATGGCATGCCTGAATACTACAATTGTTCATGACAGTAAGTGTTACATATTTAAAGCCAAATCTTTGATAAAGAAATAAGTAAAAAAATACTATAGAACATGGCATCAGAAACTAATACGCTTTACCTTACCTATCATAATATTAAACAACAAAATAAAAGCGTAAAATTAAAATACAATAACGTAAAACTTGTTTCCAGGAATATAGTAAGCGTTTCAGGGCACGAACTGATGTTATTTGAGGCTTGGCTGTGACCCTGGTCCTTATGGTCCTGTTTTTGTTATTCTAGGTTTGGTTGTGACTCTAGTCCTAATGGTCCCGTTGGAGGTTTGGTTGTGACTTTTTCCGTGAGGGCTCGTTTTAGATCCCATCACTTACTATGTTTTGTTTCTACTTTTAACTATTCCATTTTTTATTTGATTATTTTCATTCTATACAATGTGGTAATATTCACTAACTACCTACTATAGGCTGGGTGCGAAGATCTAAAAGTGTTTTTATTTGGACTTGATAATGTTTTGATAATAGTTATGATGTTTGCTTGGTTTAAACTGTAGTATCCACAAGTAAAGCGGTGCCAGCAGGTACTGTGGTGCAGTTAATTAATCTTGTGCTGGGGTCAACCAGCCCTGGGTGGACAAACCCGTGCGGCGCCGGCGTCTGGACACTGTTTGGACAACCTTCCCCTGTATTTGTTTAGGGTCCGCACAACGCTGCTATCAATTCACTGCCACATTAAACTGTTATATGTCGCCTTATTTATCACTTCAAGTAGTTAAATGCTTATATTAAGTTATTTTTATTAATGTTTTATGTTGTAGGATGCCTCATTTGTTATATTATATATAGCTTTGTAGTTTTAGGTATGAGATGTTGTACATTTTAAATTTTTTAAACTTATTTAAGTAAATCCGTAATTTAAAAATTGTCCTTTGTCCAGGAATGCAATTCCGATTAGGTTTATACTAACATATCAAAGGGAGTACTATTTCAGAATTTACATGTTGTTGCAAAAGGATGCATATGTTGGAAATTGTATATTGCATGTTTGTGGCATAAGTTTCTGTTTTAGATTGTCCTAGGATCACTGCGTTGTAACTTGTAACAGAACGAATACTATAACGATGTTTTCTAGTTCAGGTAAACTCAATTCGGACATGTCATTCCCGAATAATAGCAAACACATACATGGGCACATTTTAAAAGGTTTAAACAGGGCGTGAGGGCGGTGTAAATCAAATTCTAACTTGTTTACAAGTAATGATAACATCCTAGGAAGGATAACAGGTAGTTCAGTAAACTTGGGTGGTTTAGTTTGTTCTCAAAACTATAGTTGTTTAAGTAGCTCAGAGGTAACTTTGTTCACAAAGTCGAGACATTCTAAACAGTACAGGCATTTTAAGGCTAGTGTTTTAGCTATGATTGGGTAATTGTTTGGATTTACTCCATGCGAATGTAAAGTATTAATTAGAGGTTTCGATATTAATTTATCAAAACTATTATCTTATTAATATCTTACTAATATTTTACTAAACAAAATTCAGTCTTGGAATCTAGTTTATGGTAGCTTTTTTGGTCCTGAATTCCTTAAACAACACAAGAATGATTAAAAATATCACTTAAGGAAAATATTATCAAATGAGTTTTTAGTTGATGTAATTATTCAAAACACTCACCCGTGCCGTTACAAACAGATGACAGAAGATCCATAATGGTTAATTGTACAATAAGCTTGCACCCAAATCCCTCGGATTTGTAAATACAGTAATATAGTTAGGTGGAACTGAGAACACTAAGTCATAAAATAAACGATGAATAAATGAAGAATGGATTAAAGGGGTAGTATCGATCATTCCCTATAAATCTCTAGGACTAACCGACTGATGGACCGCCTTTCCACATGTTTTCATATACATAGGATTAAGCGTTCTATTGTTATTTAATATCATTATGACATATATTCCAATATTTTACTTTGAATCTCTGAAAATGGTAATGTTTAATATTGTTTTGTTTTCATACTAAACCCCTAAACATTTTTGTAATTTTCATTGGCACATTATAAGTCCCTAACTGCAGTGGAAGTAAAACGATAACTACATATTTTTATTGGATGGTTCTTAATTCAGCATTGATGAGGATGAAGCGAAGTCTGCCATACCCCTACCACCAGTTTTTAAATGTTTCATGCGAGGTTTCATGTAGAATTGTGTTTTCTGCCAATAAACCAAACGATAGAGAGACAGAAATCAGTAAAATTATACCTTGGCAATATATCTAGTAAGGCTTGTAGTGCTAAGTACTTTGTCTAGACCTAGGTGTATTTAAGTAAGGCATGCTATCCAGAAGTATGAATTTGAGTACGTTCTGCGCAGCCACTAGGTGACGTCACGGTGTTTATTTGATCAGCTGGTTTACAGTGACAGCTGAAGTTACTCTCGGCTAGATCCTATCCAAAACCCCAAGTCGGAATCAGAACTATACGTTCACTAGGCGCGTCACCGAAGTATTCTGACCCATGCCCCCCCCCCCCCACTACGTCAAATAGGATAGTCAGAATACCTTGGTGCCGCATAATCACATAGTAGTATTAAATAATCATATAGTAGTATTAAATAATCATATAGTAATATTAAATAATCATATAATAGTATTTTCTTGCCTCTAGTCTAACTATTGATAATTTCTGTTCCAGATTGGTCGTGTTCTTACTGAAAACCCCCACAGATTATAGCATCTTTGATAGTCAACCAATGTTGTTGCACCCATATGTAGTCAAGCAGCTGATAAATTACGGGTAAATCGGGAAAGCGCCATAATGCGAGGGTCGAAGAAGGGTCAACTTGGCACGCACCGGGAAAGCGCGTTACCCAAGGTGGTCAAGTAGCCGGGTAGCCGGCTAGCCGGGCGGAAGATAAAATGTAAACAAATAATAAACGCTACGGATTGTTATTTTCATTTGGGCTCTAAACTCATCAGACCTTTGGCGTACCATAAACGCTTGTCCAAGTATTCATAGCAAGTTTAAAAATCGCGCCTGTCTTCCCACCCGAACATTAGTATTTTTCTCATCACCCTGAAGGAGGCCCAGATAGATGGATACCTACATTGGTATGAATACCGCTAAAACCAGGGGACCTCCGCAACGAAGGAAGAAAACCACGTGCATCAACATTAGGACATTTTTGCAGCTAAAAAACTGAGAAATTGATATATTAAATGTCTTGAATTGCGTGTCCGTGAAGGTGGGCTGATTGCAAATATCTAAGTCAAATGTGGTTGCTTCAATATTATGTTTATGTTTAAAATAAATACTGATTGTATACTTAACTGATTTAATTTAATATTCCTTGAATTAATTAAACCATAGTTTATATACTGATTTTAATAATCTCAATTCACAGCACAGGTAAATTTGCATTATATCAAAGTCAAGATAAACCGATAATGAAGGGAGAAACTAAAGTAAGTCTATTAGTTTGAACTGTAATTGAGAAGCGTTGATTTGCCTACTGCGAAGGCAGTTTCTCAGAAATAATTATGACAAAAGGAAAGCCGCACTGGCGCTTTGACTGGCGTTTTTGGGGGGTAGATTTGGCAGTGGCGCTTTGCCGGTGTGCTACCTGGCCCTAATGGCGCTTTCCCGGTGGACCGTGAATTACGCATCTGTGGGATGGAAAACGAACACTGGGGCATAATTGTGGTTGCTCTTTTAGTTTCTTGCTCGGTAATCTAGACATCGTAAACGGCTTAGGGCCTTGGACTCTCTTGGGTTACATCAACTCCATAACATTGTTTTTCCATCAAATTTCCTTTAGTGAAATACTATAAACCTTAGGTGTCATGACAGTTCCTAGGTCCGAGACCAAGATAACTTTTCGTTTAGAAACGAAGCTAAAAACACAATTACATTCAAATTTGTAAAATATGGTATGTTTGTGGGACAGAAGCAAGTGAGGGTATCTACCACACATCGGACAATCACGTGTGTCGGCGCTATCTCCCGTGATTTGGTAGTGGAACGAATATGTGGCGTGTGGTAATTATCTGGATAACCGATACTGGTGGACAACACGCATTAGGACAATGCTCACTTCGTTGCGGGGTTATTGCATTTTTAATATAAATCGTAAATATCTTCACACACGCACACACACACACACACACACACACACACACACACACACACATAAAAGTAATAATTATTAGGATGAAAATAAAAATACCTAAGTACCCTGAAATAATTTTAATTGAAACACTTACACGTGTTCCAGACATGTATGCCATGATCACAATGTTCACTTCGACTAAATTAAAATCTTTATAAAACCACAACAAATTACTGATCTTGATTAATTTTCAAAGAACACTAAAAATATATATTTTAAGAATGTTTGTTTAGCTATGAATAGGCCACTCGTAATATATTATTAACAAGTATTAAAATAATACACCTTGGGGGCACTTTTATAATTTTTATTTTATTTTCATCGTAACAATATTTTTCACGTATATTTTATGACAAATTTTAACTATTGATTCTTAACTATGTCAATGATTTAAAAACAATTAGGACTGAGTTATTAAGAACACGCGCAACTATAACTCGGTCAACTTCCTTCGAAACTTTAAATGTTTATTTTAAATGTTTTTAGGGCTCCTCATCCCATAAGAAGTCTGTCACTGTAACCGCTTTGAGTTTATATTATATGTATGTTGAAAGCATGAAATATTTGGTACTTACATAGATATTTTCTATACAAACTTCTTCTGGTTGTAAAATCCTTGTTTCGAATATTACAGTGGTATCAATGTAGCCTTGGCTGAACAAATAAGTATAGTAAATATTTAATCCCTAATCCTGCGCAGTAGTTCTATTTGTAATTTGTCTCTAAAATAAATAAACAAAAAAAATCTCGTTGAGATCGATGTAACATTGTGTAAAGGTAAACTGCACAAAATTGAAACGCCACGTAATCTGCTTAAATCCATGGTTATTTCGTGGTTCATAAGAGAACCAATCAATATACAATTACCTTAATCGTTATTGGTAAAACAAGGCCTAGATTAAATTATCCTTTTAATAACGGGTTTTCATGCTTTCCTGTTAATTTACACGATCTAAGTATATTAATTAAAATATCAGTACGGCATGAGTCGTTTATTTCTATTTGTTGTGTCTCATGGTACTAATCCCGAAACATTACGTTGCAATTTTAAAGAAATCAAGAAAGTGATCCTGATGTTAACCTAAATATCTGTGCAAGTATTCATAGCAAGTTTAAAAATCGCGCCTGTCTTCCCACCCGAACATTAGTATTTTTCTCATCACCCTGAAGGAGGCCCAGATAAGCGGAAATGTGGTAATTAAGGTTCACACACGCCCAGATACAATCTTAAATGTTTATATGTATGTTGAAAGCATGTAATATTTGGTACTTACATAGATATTTTCATGATTTAAAACGAACATTGTGATAGGATAGTCAGAATACCTTGGTGCCGCGCTTCTGCCACCAGATGACGTCACGCTATGATGAGCAATAGCACACCTAGGTCAAGACAACGTTAAAATACCTTGACCTAAACCGCACCTAAACAATAAACCATGTTCTAAGTATACCATAATTAAAACACGCGCCTTTACGAACTTATAAAAACTAGTCACTTATGAACTTATGATGGGTTTTCCGTTTGAATTACTTGTTCATTTTGTAAAGTAATAATTTAACAGTAATGAATATCACAATATTCCGGAAATGTAGAGGTATTCATAATTTTGCACAATTATTACTTAATCTGGCTTAATTTTCATTATGCGATAGTTAAAAATCTGCATGGAACATTTTTGTTGTTGATGCCTTATCAATGTATCAGGTGAACCTGGTGCTTTTCTTGGTTGTTGTTGTGGTACATTGTTACATGTATGTCACATTTATTTTGTGTTAAGCATGTGGTAATTGTTTGTTTTTACTGTCCTTTGCACAGTAATACGGATAGTTTATTTATGGATTTTACTTTCATGTTGGGATGAAATATTCATCTATGTTGATAATTTTGATTTCCAGGTGTACTGTAAACCAGTGTATACAGGGTGTTTACGAAACCCTTGGTCCCCTTTTTTGGAATTGTTCCTTAGGTCGAGACAATCATAAAACATCATATAAACATGTGTCTAAAATGCCTAGTTTTCCGTCTGTCGGTCTGTTTGTGATTTTCATACATTATTTAATGACTTGAGATAAAACCTTAAAACTCGGCACAGATGTGTACCTTAGTAGATAAAACAATGGTATGAAATTTCGTTACGATATCTTAAACCTTTTCAAGATGGCGGCCACTTAAAATCTTTGTTGTCAAATTTTAAAAAACCGTTTGAATTAAAAAAAGATTATCAAGACAGGTAAAAGATGCGGAATTAAAAGGCAGATCGAACGACACTTTATTTGATAAAATCGGATCATAAATAACCGAGCAGTTAATCTTTACTTAAAAATAACATCATTTTCAATTCATTTAGGGGTATCACATTATTACTCTGGTACTGTTTTACCTCTAAATCTATGAAAAATTGTGTAATAAAATGGCTAGTATTAAGTAAATAATTCAAGAACCATAAAATTTGCACATTTTAGTTACAAATCTAACGGTAACTTCATTATGATAATTGGATGATAAATAACCAAAATGTGACTTTGTGACAAATCATAGTGTGATGTATTTCTAACAGTACCACGCTACATGTCTATCACAATGTTAAATATTACATAGTGCCAACTTGTACAACTATTAATCAGCTCTACTATTAATTAATGGATTATTATGAAACTAGAAACATCAATTATAACTTACAAACGAAAAACAAATTATAACAGTTATTCAAGGTGGTGGCCATTGACAAGATTGCACATTCGAAAGCGTTGTACTGCAGATTGGCGAACATGTTCAAAATTTACATCTTGCTGGATTATTGCTGCAGCTTCAGCAATTCTGGCGACTAAGTCCATTTTGCTTTCCAGGTGTACTGTAAACCAGTGTTTTCATGTGACCCCAAAGGAAACACTCCAGTGGTGTCAGGTCTGGAGATCGGGCAGGCCATGGTACTGGTCCCCCACGTCCCACCCATCTATGTTGAAATGTAACATTTAAATAATCCCTAACAATGTTACCAAAATAAGCTGGAGCTCCGTCATGCTAGAACCACATTCCAAGTCTTACATTCAGTGGCACACCTTCCAGCAATTCTGCGAGAATGTCTCTGAGGAAGACTTAATACTCTGTGGAGTTAAGGTGGTTAGGCAAAATGTACGGCCCTATTAGATAATCCCTAATAATACCCATACATTGCCCATACATTCACTGACAATTTTTCTTGGTATCCTCTAACGAAAGTTGCATGGATTTTCTGTAGCACAAACATGTGATGTCCATGAATTAAAGATTCCCTCTCTGGTAAAACTTGCCTCATCAATAAACAATACCTTATCCAGAAACATTGGGTTCTCAGTTTCTTTATTTAAAACCCAACGGGAACATTCCACACGCGTAGGATAATCTTGAGAATTCAGAACCTGGACTTTTTGAAGTTTATAAGGATAAAGCCCTTCACCATGTAAAACTTTCCACACTGTACCGTTATTACACCCGAATTCTCTAGCTACTAATCTGGTGCTCGTTGATGGCGTTTCTTCAAATACCTGCAAAACATTTTCTTCAAAATCAACGGTGCGAACTTCTCTTTGCCGACCATTATCAGCAAAGGTTACATTTAAATGTCCCAGTTTCCCTTAACCTGTTATGAACATTTGTAAAAGTCTTGTAATTTGGAAGATGTCTGTTCGGGAAATTTCATGATACAATCTTATAGTCAATTGATGTCATGTCAGACGCCACGGAGAGCGGCAAGATGTGTTTATACATAGAAGGATTGGACTCAGTTGTTAATGTAAAGTTCATTTTGTTTGTTTTTTCAACGTTGTCACAATAACTGGTTGATGTGACAACGTAATTCCAAGAAAATTAATGTGTTTGATTGTTGTAAGTTTGGGTAGAATAAATTATTATTTCATTATTTCATTTCAAATTGCCCCTTGCCATCCCGTAACAGTAATGAATATCACAATATTCCGGAAATGTAGAGGTATTCATAGTTTTGCACAATTATTACTTAAATCACAGTAAAAAACTCATAACCTTTAACACAGCTTGTTGCAGCCCAACAGACAAAGTTTACTTTCCTCATTTCAACACTGCGTTAGTAATAAACAGCTGATTCAGTTGTAACATAAATTAGACAGAAAACAGCGGATTTGTTATTTGTCAAAGTGTTACATTTTGGTAATTTATCATCCAATTGTCATAGATTTAGTGGTAAAACAGTACCACAGTAATAATGTGAATTTTTAAGTAAAGATTAACTGCACGGATATTTATGATCCGATTTTATCAAATAAGGTTTCGTTTGATTTGCTTTTTAATCCCGCATATTTTATCTGTCTTGATAATCTTTTTTAGTTCAAACCGTTTTCGTGAAATTTGACATCAAAGATTCTAAGTGGCCGCCATCTTAAAACGGTGTAAGATATCATAACGAAATTTCATACCCTTGTTTTATCTACTAAGTTACACATCTGTGCCGAGTTTAAAGTTGTTATCTCAAATAATAATCAAGTTATTAAATAATGTGTGAAAATCACAAACAGACCGACAGACACAAAACTAGGCATTTTAGACACATGTTTATATGATGTTAATGATTGTCTCGACCTAAGGAACGATTCCAAAAAAGGGGACCACGGGTTTCGTAAACACCCTGTATTATAATTAATAAGTTAAGATTAAGGTGGGGCATTATATATAATGAGGTATGCATTTAGACGAACGGATTGCTTGCAACCATAAACTAACTGACACGTGGCGTAAACAACCTTTAGATGTCAACTGTAGCTTTTGCTTTAACGCTGACATGTTTCGTACGAATTACCGTCCATCTTCAGCAGCGGTCGAAGAACTCAAAAAAAACCATTTTTTCATGGTTGTCAATTTAAATACACACACGCGACAAGGTACATTGTTACATGTATGTCACATTTATTTAAAACACTAATTGCGGCACGCTCACACGACGGATCCATTGTACTTTGTCGCCTGTGTTTGTGTAAATCGACAACTATGGAAAATGGACTTTTTTAAGTTCTTCGATCGCTTCTGAAGATGGACGGTAATTCGTCCGAAAATGTGCAGTTTTTAAGAAGGTTTCATGGGTTACTTTAATAGTAAATTATTAAGAGCATTTTCTTTTACAGATTATGTTAATAAGGTGGAAACAAAAGCTACAGTTGACATCTAAAAGCTGTTTACGAAAGTAAATATATTGGTAAACTACCAGATCTTCTCAGGTCAAGGCTATTTATGTATTTAATTGACACCTATAAACTTTCTGTAGCTGGACGTAATACTTGGTTATTGTCTATATGTGCGTGCTCGTGTGGGTGTTTGCGTGAGTGCTGTTGGCGAGCGGATTCAGCAAAGCTACTGCTGATGAAAAATTAGTGATATCGAAGGGGAAATCATACCACGCATAAATTTAATAAGCACTTATTATTATTTAATGCCAGACTCTTTTTAATCACGCGAATGTTATCAAAACAAATCTGTTTTTCTTTTGTTTTTATAAGTCTCAAAGCGAAACATTTACTATGATAACCTATAGCGTTGACTAGCAGGCTATAATATTTCTTGAGGTTAAGAAGTTGTCTTTCAAAATGAATAAAATAAAATCTTTTGTATTTATTTAAACAAACAAATTAAAAATCTTTGTTGTAAAACAAAATAATTTAATATTCAAAAATAAAATAAAAACTTGGTTTTGCTTATCATTTAAATATTTCAAAATAAAAGTAAACTGTTCGATTTTTGATTTTACTGAACTTTAATAATATAAGTCTTCTTTTTGTACTTTGGTATTAGTACCCAATAATAGAAACGCTTCGAACCCTAAAAAAGAAATAATTGTTTTACAGACTGATCCCTTTAAAAAAAAAAAAAAAAAATGAGAAATGGAGCAATGATTTGAATTAAGACTTTTAATTTAAAAACAACTTTTTGTACCTTCCAATCTGAAGAAATTCTCTTCTCGTTGGGTAGACTAGCGACAAACTTCCGACACCAGAAATGTACGTAAACGTACGTGAATTTATAAGCTTTGGACCGAAAGTTCTCGAAGCCGAGACCGCCGGCCGTCACGTGACTCGGCTCCTGTCCCCTCAGGCCAAGCAACAATTCAAACCATTGTTTCCATCTTCTTTCCGACATGCCCGGACACAAAAATCGCGAGTTTGCCCTGACTTGCAAAACCAAGTAGCACCAGCAATTCTTATTTGCAATTGTCAGCAATTATTCACAAAACTTCTTTTGTATTATATAAATTATTTACTTTTTACGTGAAACAAATATTATATTAAATTATATAGTGTTTTAATGGCAATTAAAACGCTATAAACCTTAGTACTATGTAATGGTATTATGACACATTATGTTAATATCTACTACTTTCAACTGATCTACTACCAACGTATTTTATTTGGACAAATACCAACAGTATAAATACATGGTATCTGCATGGTATACATGATATAAATACAAAAACTGAGAATTATTCTTATATTACAAAAATTTGTCTTATATTACAGACGAAAACACATATAATTTACAAAAACCAAGAATATCATGTAAGAGTGTACATAACGATAATTATCACATCATCTAATTTAAAATACGGCTTAAAAAAACTTAACTGGCCGTCGCCATAGGCCAAGAGGCCTGTACGGCGATCTAAAGACAGAAATGAAAAAAGAATGATTAAAAAATGTCACAGACAGAAATATAAAGTAAGGCCAGAAGTCTAAGTGCGCTTGACATCTCAACACGTCGTTCCTAGCGTTCTTAGCATAAGTACTAGGCTTAGTTTTGAGGAGTGTTTCACTTTTAAGATATTACGTTTTTAGGCGATTTATGTGAAGATTCTAAATATGTTAAACCATAGGCTCTCGTGGACATGAGTTTAAAACTTTATATTTATTTGAAATTCATATAATAATACGGTTAACGTAATGCAATAAAGTATTCAAATTGGACGCCATTAATACCTATTTGCACATGAAATATTTATTCAGTGGATATTTAGAGTTATACATTTGTTAAATTTAAACCGCTCTTAAAGTTATTCTGAGATATTATTTGATAAAGTGTAATTGTAGTGAACTGATGAAACTTAAAATATGGTATACGTGTTGTATTAATTATTTACTCATTTATTATTTTTCATTTACTTAATGCAGTATCAAAATAGTTCTTGGATCCAACATCAATGTTGCCGTTGAGAAAATAAATTTGATTTTTCATTAGCAAAGAGATTAAGACAAATCTAATTGCATAGTAACAAAGCTGATCATATACAGTGAAACACAGTCACACAGCCTTCACAAACTGTACCCATTGAAGTGACAACACAGTCCGTAGCATTCCGAGGCCGAAGCCACTGCGCTGCTGTTGAAATTTATGTTCGTACATCCCCTTACGGAAAGAAATATTTTACACAACTAAAAGATTGTTCTTCTAAATCGTGCTATGGAACAGGGACATCAACATTTATATTTCTTGACTTGCAAATATAGTATCATATTTTGTATTACTAGTTTTGTAATACATTCAGTGTTGATACGGCCCACTACTGTTAAAAATATTACGATTAAACCTATTTAGCATTTTTTAGAAAAGTAGTAATAATCATATACTGAATACCGCCCTAAGAGGAGGGGGAGGGATGAACAGGCTAAATGACTTACAGATTAATAATTAAGTAAGTAATATTATATATTATATAAGGGTACAGGCATTATTCACACTGAAAAAGTCCCTTCGCATTGCGATTTCAGCCGCCTAGTGCTGTTGGTTAATTAAATTTTAAACCGCTAATCCTTTAAATAAAATGAAATAATAATTTATATTTTATGTTGTAATATGATAATACACTTTGAGCACTGAAACATACACACCACAGCCAAACAAGATGTAATCATTAAGCATGAGCCCCTGAGCTTTCTTTTCTTGTTTTAGAAATCTCTGCACCCTCTTCAATATCTCATATCAGAACGTCATAAACCATATTTTTAAACTAAATTGACGCTAGATAAATTAAAATCAGGATCAAATACTGGAGTAGAGCAATAACTGTTACTATCTAATCAATTTCAATACACGTTTTACTGATTGTACGACCTATTGTACGCATTTCAATGTTTCATCCTTATTTTAAACATTACAATTCTTACTGACATGTATTCCGATTGTGGTATCCGGAGTTACACATGATAGTTCACAACAGTTGTGATAAAGTAAATTTATTTCAGTGGAACATTTTAATTAGGAATTGCTTAGGTGGGTTTGTGGACTCTAAGGTCTCGTAGATTAGCACTAACTGCCGGGTCTGCGACCTTGACCATTCCATTAATAACCGGAGCTCAGCTGACTTGACCCATTACACTTGCCGCCACCTGGGCTCTGCATAACGAACCAGACTGGATCTGGGGCTGACGGATTATAGGCTCAATATAACGTATATAACTTAAATTGTGATTTTTAAATATATATTTTTCTTACAACTGTGTCTATTGTTTGTTACGAATTTATAATTCGAGCAGCGACTTAACAATATGTTGTTTTATTTCATATCAATATACGAGTTACTTATAATAACTTATTCTGATGATTAGATCAGATTATAAAACCAAGTTTGAAACCCCTCGTAAGATAAAATCGTTGTTTCTGCAAGTATCGCTTACCTCGCCACCCGTGTAGATATAGACATCCTGCGGTACAAAACAACGCTATTTTAAACCAGTAAAGGTGAAATTCTGCATTGATCAGCATAAAAACCCTATACAAATTAGACTTCCATGCAAGTTTGCAATACGAAGAACGGGGAAATACCAAATAATCTAAATGAGCCAGTTTTTTCCATATGAGCCAGTTGTTGATCATATGGAAAAAATTTACCTTTTGGGTCATTTTACTTTGTATTTTCAACTCCATATTCAGTATTTAAAACAAAATAAAAATACAATTATCCATCTTAAAAATTTATAAGAGTTTTGTTTTAATACACCTATAGTGGCTCGAAGAATTTACTTTATTTTGTATTTATATCAAACTAGATTTTAGTAAGTTACTGTGTAGCATATCACTGACCATAACAACTAAGCCAGTTCTGTGTTTCTTGAGGTGAGTTTATACAATAGAATTAACAAAAATAGTTTTTAAATAATTTGTGATAATTAATCAACATTTTTCCGCATGAAATTTAGTATCCATAACTATAATTTGTTATGTTTAAATACTCTGGTAATCATATTCGATACTGATTCCAACATGTTTATAAATTTCACCAATTTCGTTTTCCACGTTTCTGTTAGATACAAAAAAGTCAAATACAATAGGAAGTTTCCTGAGCATTATTACTAGAGAGAAGTCAGCAATATGTTTTGTTGGCAAGTTTATTGTTAATTTACATGCAAACCACTTTCCATTCTATCCAGTGTAAATGTTAAAATATGTCTGATTCAAATACAGAAATGTATATTGAGAAGATACAATAAAGAAATCTAATATGTATGCAAAGTGGTCCTCTCCATGGAAAACCCAATACACCCTGAACAAATGCGTCTGGATACGTGCTGCTGAATTGACTTCTAAGATCGAAGACAATTCATTTTCTGTCATTTGATAACATTCAACTGCATCATTGTGCCTACCATATGATTACTCAAGACGTTGTGGCGAGGGCCACAAAGGGGTTCAAAAGTCAGTGATGATGAATGACTCATGGCCGTACTCCACATCTTCTAACGTCATGTCACGCGGTAGACTAGATCCTGACGGGCAATTTTTCACTACATTACTGAAAATACGTATTTACGTCTCAACAATTCTACTTCACCCTAACAAATCAAGAGTAATCAGTTTCTGGATTATCGGGCTTATGAACAGAATAACATAAAACGCGTCTCACAGTACTACAAAATATATTTACACTTTTACTGCACTTACATACAAGACGGTAAATATACACAAAATATGTACAAGGCGATCGATTTCAACCAGTTACAACGGTCATGATCATGCCCAATCAGAGAATCAATAGTACAGATGATCCTGAACAAAACAATTTTTGATCGCCTTGTATCTTCTTGTACGTAAGTACACTATGAGTGTAAATATATTTTGTTATGTTCTGAGGCTTAGTTTATTTTATTCTGTTTAATTGTAACAACAGGTGTCATGCTACTTTAGCAATTATTTACTAGGTTGTACAAAATTATAAAATAATAATTTAATTTTTTTGGGAGGAAGGGGGTAAAATTGTTATCTGTAGATCTTTGGTCAATGAATAAAAAAAATAGTAGTAATTTGAAAACTTGAGGTATTAATGAGAGAAAATTAATTTACAATGAATATACCTTATAGACTGCCTTCAACACAAATAAAAGAACAGCGCTTCTTTGAAATAAGCATTAACGTATATTTTCCACAAGTACTACATGATTGTTTTTACGTAGCAAGTTTGGAACTACTCAGAATGTTATAGTACCGGGAATATAAAGGACTCCGAGCTTCAACCCCCGCTTTAAGTAGAGGTATTAAAATGTAAATATACTTCACCTTCATTTAATGGTAATGGTAATGGTTTTTGGTACGGACAAGATTAAACGTAATTAAAAAAGGATTTACCAAAGCATAATTACTAATAAAATAACAACAACATTTTGTAATTTGAAATGAAATTAAATAAATAATTAATTAATTAAGTTTACAGTAGTTTATCAATCCAGGATCATATTTCGAAGTCAATTTGTTTTATAAATATTTGTCAAACAAAGGTAAACAGCTTATTAAAGTTGCAGGCCCAATTTACCCTGAGGCAAGGAGAGCTTGTTACCGTGTGAGTGACAGCGGCTTTGTTTGAGAGGTGGATGAATTGCTGCTTATGGTACGGATATTTTTCACCATGCATCTTAACCATATCCATTTCTTTAGGAAGGAATACTTTATGATTTATAAAGGATAAATAATACTGTAATGAATCTGTTGTTTAGTGTATAATGAACACATTTACTTTGTACAGTAACTATATGTAAGAACCTTACATTTTAAATACTAAACCACTTCAAATATTCTTCATTAAAACGATTAAATTGTATTCGTTTTAAGTTACTTAAAATAAATATAAGTTAAATATAGAACCGTTATAAAATCAAACAATTACCCTGTAATGTTCTAGTTTATTTACACTATTCTACATTTAGCATTACGGTCCTCTTAGACTAGGGATTGATAAAATCTTCGTAAAGGAAGGCACAGTCTTACTATAACTATCTCTAAGATTTTTCGGCAAAATTTACGTGTCGTGTTTCGTCTCCGGGGGGATTGAAAACCTCAACTAATAGTTTTTGTTTGTTTTTACTGCATTGAATAATTTGTATAATTGCATAAAACAATAAATAAATACTTCTCTAAATGATTCTTTGTCAATCAAATATTTATTTCCATCAGAATTATGTACCTACTTCATCTTATTTATGTCGTCTTTTCCAAGGAGTTCTTCTAATTTATAGCAAGCTTCATTTATACATATATTTTTAATTTTCTTTTTGTATTTTTGTTTAAAAAAATTGATGTATAAATTTAAGTTCAAATGCATTTTTAAAACAATTCATAAATGCGAAAAAAACGATGCATACATTTTTTTGAAACAATTCTGCTGTAACAATCCGAAATCATCGCTCCAAGATAAATACCATCCTAAAGTCATAATTGAGGTTAGAAACAATGTTGTTTAATATATCGTAAATGGTAAATAAACAAATCAGTCAGCAAGGAAAAACAACAGAATAATTGAGATGATACCTTAATCATGAAAAGAAATATATCAGCGACCAACTTACTAATTAATTTCAATTCAAGTTAGGCAACTTAGTAAACTAAGTAATGAGGAAGATAATTTAAATAAATAAAAATAATTAGGAAATATAAGACGTAGGGAATAAATATTTAGCATAATACAATTATTGTGATAAAATTAAGCTAAATGTTTTCTTTCTTATTGTATATTAAATATCTGAGTATAAAATATTTAAATTCAGAAAGCTAATCTCAGGATGATTATATTTTTCGCGTCTAAAAATTCGAAGAAAGCAATAAGTGTTATAGTGTTATATAAACAGTTTTGTGGGGACTAGATCAAATACACCAGCTGCAGAAATTGTTAATGAAAAACTATAATAAAACACAAGTTTAGTCAAAACAATCACAAACTATATTGAAGACAAAAGAAGATGGAAAATCGTTAAATATTCAAGATATCAGTAACAAATATGAACTACGCAGAACCTCCAAATCTTCTACCTAACGTAACCACTGGTAATACGGAATAGAACTATCCAAATACCGAAGTCCAGGACTTCAACTCAAATTACTAGTTGGTTAAGAAAGTGTCAACCTAAATGGTTCAAACTTCAAATATCAATGAATGATTTTCATTAATTGTTTTAAAATAAAAGCTAAATATAATGTACCATTAAAATATTTAAACAAATCTCTGTCTTAAACGAAATAAATCAGAATACACTTTGTTTTGGATTTTATATTTGAATAACATTTAAATTAAATTATTAAATTTATTCCATGTTTCATGTATAAATGTGGTATCTCTATTGCAAATTTTCCTTTATTTCAAATTGATCCCCATGGCAAAGAACACTGGCCAAGCGTGAGTGTCATATAAACCGATGAAAATTGAGTAGCTGGAGCAAGACTAGTTTTTAAACCATAAATATTTTAATCATTTGAACTAACTTGATTTATTTCCCTGTAGTAATTCAAATAAACCACAACCTGTTATAAGACGAAATTTTATCATTACATTAGAATAAGTATCAGAAATATGAATTATATAATAATTGGCACCCAACGAATGGGACACATTTTTATTTTTAAAACGGCTTACCATTAGGAACTGAAAACTCTTGAAAACAAGTATAATTTGATTTATAAGTGGCCTAGATAATTGGATATACTTCCAAATCCAAAATAAGTCAAATGCTTATAAATAATTAGCTACCCGGTTGGTTTAAATTGTCGTTTTTAAGCACATGTTTTCACTCTAACTCGATTTGCTTAAGATAGTTTTATAAGAATTTGTTATTTTTTCTGAAAATAAGCTTCCAAGATTTAATTATTAAGGGTAACGTTATAGGAAAATTAAACCAATACACTTCATCGCACTTAAATCCAAAATCAAATTTTTAGAATACAGAAAAGTCCAGTTATAAAAGTAAATTTTAGATCCTCCAACTGTAATATTTAGTGATTGAGAGAATTAAATAACAAGTATTCCCTGCAGTATAGTTTTATCAGTCGATACATGTTATTTTGACAGCTATTCTCAAGAGATGAGATATTCGAATGCGAATGAAGCTGAATTTATAATTGAGATATTCGCAGCTCATATCATGTATTCTCAGTAGAATTAATTTCCTGGTGGTATTCTGTTGTAGAATTCTTTCGACATTTGTCTTTCATAATTGTCAAATAATACATGTACTTTTCATTAAAATATTGAAATATAATGAGAAGAATAACACAAATTGTTACTTTTGCTCGCCGCGATAACATCGCTTGAACATAAAATTCATAAATTCATACGAAAGTAATTGATATGATTACTTTAATGACGTAGAGTTAGGTGAATAACTGTACTTAACTTTTACTAAAACTAAGATTGATGCCTCTGTTTGAAACACCCAAATTAAGCCTGGATTTACAAATGTAGATGAGGCCCTTAAAGGCAATGATAAACATATTACTTTAAAAATGTTTATGCATTAGAAGAATATATTGTAAATAAAAAAGAGTACTTTCTTAAAATCAACCATCGTACAGTTAACACCATTGCTTAGGATAGAAAAGCTTTTCAGTTCAACTAGTTATTTTACTCTGTTTGAAGCAAGAAGAAGATATTAATGGTTCCCTTTCGAACCAGTGAAAGCCGAATGGCTTTTAATTGAACCTCAATAATACCTTACCTGTGATTTCACACTTCTGCCTTCACTGGGACTTGGAACATTTATCACAACTCCTCGGTAAAGAATCTTTCTCATTAGTTTCGGTAGAAGGAGAATCATCAATAACGTATGTTTCCTGGAAATAATTGAACTTTTACTGAAGTATTAGTATATTTCACTACTAGTCACGAAAGTGACCCATTTTGTTACGTAAACACAACACGGGTTTACAATTCATTTTAGTATTAAAGTCGGCTGTTTGAACACAGAATCGTCAAAAATAACGAAATCATACTGGTGCTCCTGTTGAGTAAAAAGGGAACTTCAATTTTTTAGGACAGGAAAAGTTTTGTTTGGGACAGGCAAAGCATTGTTTGGGACAGGTAAAGTAATGTTTAGGACAGGCAAAGTCACCTGATAATTTTTTGTTATGTTACAAGAAAATCTATAATTTTCCAAGATCTCAGCTGCATGGTAATGAGTAGGGTGTATTGGACATTCCTGGCTCAGGAGGAGCCAGGAGGAGCGCCCCCCCCCCAACCCCCCCCCCTAATTAGTATGCAAATTTTTTTTTTAATTACCCTAATTAATATGCAAATTTTTAATTACCCTAATTAATATGCAAATTTTTAATTACCCTAATTAATATGCAAATTTTTTTTAATTACCCTAATTAATATGCAAATTTTTTTTTTTTTCATTTCAGGAGGAGCCCCCCCCCCCCGGTACATCAATCAGGAGGAGCCCCCCCCCGACGACCCCCCCCCCCGACGACCCCCCCCCCCCCGAGGTCTCGTCTGTGACACTTTACCCCCCCCCCCCGAGGTCTCGTCTGTGACACTTTAAGGGGGGGGGGGGATATCGGTTACCATAGGTCGGATCTGAATTCTGATTGCAGATTCTTGTTCGTCTAGTCAAGCCGAGTCATTCGAGTACCCACATCGTACACTTTGGATGATGTTTACAAAAAAAGGGCCCGCACCGCACTTTTGACCTTTTTTTTTTCTTTGCATTTTCGGAATCCCCTCTTCAAGCCGAGTATTTTGAGTACCCACATCGACCACTTTGGGCTAACCTGATGATGACCTTGAACTTGAACTTGACCCTCTTTTTTTTAATGCATTTTCGGAATCCCCTCTTCAAGCCGAGTATTTTGAGTACCCACATGACGTACTTTTGATAATTAATACAAGAGTTGAGCAGGGTAACGCTACAACCAACAGAGCTAGCCCATCAACGCCTGCGGACAATAAAACTACCAGTGAATGCGAATTTTGATGAGAATATAATTGCAATTCTTTGGGTTAGAGCACTTGAAAGGGGGTGTATCGATACATCCCCCTTCAAGTACTCTACACCAAGGCAGCTGTTCACACAACCGACCGACG
Source organism: Allygus modestus (assembly GCA_963675035.1). Lineage (NCBI taxonomy): Eukaryota > Metazoa > Arthropoda > Insecta > Hemiptera > Cicadellidae > Allygus > Allygus modestus. The sequence goes on along the minus strand of OY776111.1, from coordinate 71,904,304 downwards.
CGGTCGGTCCTGTCTGGGATGCAGTTGCTGTAACTGGGTCCCCAGCAGGAGGAGCGCGCGACCCCAGCAGGAGCTGCGCCCGACCCCAGCAGGAGCTGCGCCCGACCCCAGCAAGAGGAGCAGGAGCTGCACCCTACCCCAGCAGGAGCTGCGTCCGACCCCAGCAGGAGGAGCAGGAGCTGCGCCCGACCCCAGCAGGAGGAGCAGGAGCTGCACCCTACCCCAGCAGGAGGAGCGCGCGACCCCAGCAGGAGGAGCAGGAGCTGCGCCCGACCCCAGCAGGAGGAGCAGGAGCTGCACCCTACCCCAGCAGGAGGAGCGCGCGACCCCAGCAGGAGGAGCAGGAGCTGCGCCCGACCCCAGCAGGAGGAGCAGGAGCTGCACCCTACCCCAGCAGGAGCTGCGTCCGACCCCAGCAGGAGGAGCAGGAGCTGCGCCCGACCCCAGCAGGAGGAGCAGGAGCTGCGCCCGACCCCAGCAGGAGGAGCAGGAGCTGCGCCCGACCCCAGCAGGAGGAGCAGGAGCTGCACCCGACCCCAGCAGGAGCTGCGCCCTACCCCAGCAGGAGGAGCAGGAGCTGCACCCGACCCCAGCAGGAGGAGCAGGAGCTGCGCCCTACCCCAGCGGGTAATGCAGCAGCGGGCAATGGATCCACATGCCGTTGATTCCCCGTTGTTTGGAGTACAGAACGTCGTCAAGATCTTGGGTAGTTGAAAACATTTTTGGTTCATGAACGTACTTGAACCTTTTGACAATACGCCATAGCCTCTTCTTATGGAAATGCTTCAAGGTGCAATCATCGTCGTCTTTTCGGTTGTAGAATTCACCACCTTCAAAGTAATCATCTTCATCGTCAAACGGTCTCTTCTTATTATTGCTATTCATTGTCGTTTCCGCTGCAACACATACATCCTCCAACTCGACGACTGTGATGTCACAATCCCACCTGGGAATGCGGATGCTCTAATTGACTGATGGCGCCAGACCCTTGCAGGAACCCATAATTATAGACCACCCGCGTCGAATTCCGAGCAATAGAACAATAGAACAAAACATCAGCAAAGGGGGTTGTATCGATACACCCCCCTTCAAGTACTCTAATCTAAGGCAGGTGTTCACACAAAAAAAACCAACGCGTTGAGACCTGTCTGGGAATGCGGATGCTGTAATTGGATACCCGACAGGAGGGCGACCGACCCTTGCAGGAACCCATAATTATAGACCACCCGCGTCGAATTCCGAGCAATAAATCACCAGTTGTCAAACACCCACGGGCTCATTCTTGTTCTAGTCTCCAACAATTCCTGACGCATGGGGGAGCGAAAATCTCCCCCCTAACCCATTATGTGTTAGGGGGAGCGAAAATCTCCCCCTAGTAATTAAATCAACAGAACACCAGTTGTCAAACACCCACGGTCTCATTCTTGTTCGGGAGTTTGAAGTGTGTAGTTGTGTAATAGTGTTGCTGTGTGACGTTCTGTCAGAGTGATCACCCGACGTTTTGACCTAACCTATAAAATGAACCACTTAACCGCCTATGTGTTTAATGATCAGCCTTTGTCTGTACTGTTTGACAGCAGCGATAATCCATGGTTCAAAGCTAAGGATGTAGCTACAATATTGGGCTACGCTAACCCTAAAGAAGCAATCAGAGTACATGTTAGAGAAAAATATCGCAAAACAATTCCTGAAGTATGGGGGAGCGAAAATCTCCCCCTAACCTATAACGAGAAACATTCAATCTTTCTTAACGAGCCGGGATTATATTCGTTACTTATGAAATCTAAAATGCCCATTGCCGAGAAGTTTCAAGATTGGATCTTTGAAGAAGTTTTGCCATCCATTAGAAAAAATGGACAGCAGAGACTTATAAACGAGAACCAACGGCTGCTACAATCACTTACAAAGTCGCTAACAAATAACCGAAAGCTAGATCAAACAAATTCCGAGTTTAAAACTACAAATGATATATTGTGTATGAAAAACCAATCCATGAATCAAACGCTGATCGAACAGACACCTAAAGTGGCAGTGTTGCCTGAAGATGTAAATCTGAAGCATATATTTTGTGTGATGATTAGGGAAACCCTTCTAAAGCAGTACGGAGTTTGTGAATACAAGTGCATTCGAACACAGAAGAGGAATTTCAAACAAGCCTTGAAAAAAGCAAAGGAAGAAGGATTTACAATGTGCTATTGTAGAGAAAATGTCCCCAACGGCATAAACATAGTGAATAAGGCTAAGGAAGTGATGAAGAGTTACGGCATGCACATTGACTGCAGATACAACAACATCCTAACCTCGCACAATTTCATTAATATAGTTGAACATATCTTTGACAATGCATAGGTCTGCGCTTGTGGACTCGTTCCAGAACCTTCGACGCTAGTCAGGTAGTAACAGTCGATACGTGCTCCAAAGATGACCAGTGCGGATGACGCAAGAAAAGTAATCACCATATCAATGGCCAAAATACGTTATAAACGTAACAACATCCGAGAAAGGCTCGCAATCAAGTTAGTGTTGGATAGAGCGAGAGATGTGTTTGAGAGAAAATATCATATGAAACAGCATACTTATGAAGAAAACAAAAATATTGAATATCATGTGAAAGAATATAACTATGAAGAAAACAAAACAGACTGTTAAATTTATCGAGGAGCTAAATACACAGTACACTTATGAGCCCTGTGAGGATGTACAACAACTAACGTGGACTCAAATCGCAATAGATGAAATGAGATTCCGCAGACCGTTGGAACTAATGTTGGGTGAAAAAATCAAACATCTAACCTATTGCAACAAGATGTGTCACAGCGAGTGCATACAGTTTACTTCAAGGGTGAGCAGACGCACCACCAGTCCGTAGTACGGTTGAAGTCACACGGTAAGGACGTGAACATGGACGCTTACGCTTCTGCGGACGACTATATCAAATCGTTTATTCAGGAGATTGAGGTTATGAACAATAATGCTAGTGATCAGACATTGACATCACCTCAGGCGTCATCTGTAAAACCGATCACTGCCTGCAAGAGACGAAGGAGGCCAACTCCCATCGAAGTGGAAACGAAGAAACCAGGATGGGTACCAAAACCAACAGATGATTGTCCCATAGCGTCATGGATGGAGGATGGGAATACTTTTGCTGTTCAAAACCCGGGAAACAAAGGACAAATGTTATTGAAAATGGAAATGTACGATGGTACAGATATGGTGTTCATGTGCGGTTTATTTTTGGACAAAGATGGTGAAATGCACCAAAGTGTTAAACAAGTAGTTGATAAAGTGGAAAACATGTGGATCGATAAATCAACAGGAGTACCGAAAATTACAGGCTTAACTCAAACTGTTACACAACGCAGTGCAGTTTCGCAACCAACGTCGAAGAAGCGAGCTGTGAGGAAGAAACAACGAGTGTCGCCAGCAGTCAATTAGAGCATCCGCATTCCCAGACAGGAGGGCGACGCGTCGGGTTTTTGTGTGTGTGTGTGTGTGTGTGTGTGTGAACACCTGCGCCCGGCCAACTACTACTAGAGATGTCGAGCAGAAGCACTTTCATGTCAGAGTTTCCGAGCGTGAACGACACTGCAGCAACCGTGGACCTGAGAGCTATCCTCAACAACTGCAAGTCTGACTCCCGCTCCTGGTGTAGACCAGGATAGCCGATCTCCGAGAGGAATGCGGCTATCTCATCACTGCGATGGAGCGAGCCACCACACCCTTTGGCGAGACGATCATCGTGATCCTGGAGGAGCAGGTCGGGGACAACTTCTTTCTACGAGTCTACCTGCCTAGGCGCTTCAACGAGGTCCTGAGCAACACCGACATCGAGCGCTACAACGGCGGGTTTGGAGAACGCCATCGCTTGGTGAAGCGCAGCCCGAGGGGTGCCAATAGCAGATTCACACCTTTGGAGTTTATGTAAAGCAAAACTTGAAGATTATGTAAACACATTTGTAAATTAGTGTTCGTAGTCAATACTTATAGCCACGTTCAGAACATAACCACTGTGTTATTTATTTCACTTAACCCCAAAAATGTCCTTTAGTAGTAAGTTTAAGAGCGTGAGTATGGTAACTGTGAGGTGTTTAGCTCATCAGCGTCATCATCAGAATCATCGATATTTGTACATAGATGTAACCAACCGCGTAATGCTATACAATTGGTTAGAGCGCATCGTGTGTGAGCTGTCTTGTGATGGTGACATCGCACTGCGTTTGTTGATAGTAGACTGTTGATTGACGATAGTGATCCGCAACCAATATTGCTGATATCAATGACATTAGTAGCACAGTGATCCGTGATGAAATTGCATCGTACAAACTCTATTTTCTCAGTACCTTTGACATAGACAATCGGTCGTTTGACGATACATGCACGTAACTTTTCCTCTAGCTCATGATACCAGATATCACCTTGAGCCCATTCCAATCCGTGACAGTGTTTTGTGAGCCAATAGCGTTCACGTAGTTTCTCTTGTGATAGGAAATCTCGACTGAATGGTGATTTGGCGATATGATGCATTAGCAGTGTTCCACTGGCCAATTCCAAGTCACACACTTCCTTCAGAATATAATCGCTATTGCTGTCCTTGAAACATTGAAAATCCAAAATAATGGGAGATGCTACATTTTTACGAGGTACTCTGCGTAAACAATCCATCTTGTATGAGTGTTAGTTGCCGACTGATTATGATTTAACCGACAAAGTCCACATTTAGATCGCGATGTTGATTAATTTAGATGACGTTGGTAAATCCGCATATACCAAACAGTTGCCAATCTCTGTGAGTGCAGGCATGCATTATACCACATCGATATCGATAGTAGCAACAGTAGTACTAGTAGTAGTAGTGGTCATCGACACATCGATCACTCTTCTTTATTCTTCCGCAATGTGCATTATCTTGTACGTGACAACTGGTACTAACAGCGATCTTCATCGCCTATGTATTTAATAACCAGATAGGAGCTGCTCTGTATGACAGTAGTAACAACCCTAGGTTCATAGTTACAGAGGTTGCTCAAATCTTGAGCTGCGTTAATCATAAAAAAAAGCACTTCTAGCACAAGTTAGTGAACAATACAAGTCAACAAACTTAGAAACGGGAAACTTCAGTCTTTGCAATCCTTTACAAAGCCACTAACAAATAACAGAAACTAGATCAAATTACCTCGGAGTTTAAACTAGAAAATTATATGTATATATATATATATATATATTGTGTAAGGAGATCCAGACCATGATTCAAATTTTGTCTGAACAGACCTCTAAAGAAGCAGTGTTGCCTGAATAACTTGACTTCGAGCCTTTATCGTATGTTAGTTCGTTAACAAAATAACTTGTACATTAACACGACGATCACTTTTCTTGCTTAAGTCACGATGTGCATTATGGCGTACGGGACGATTGGTAATAACAGCGTTTAAAGTAAACTGTGCACATTCGTTGTGATACGTCTTGTCACAGCAGGTTAGATTTCACATTCTCACATTCAACATCAATTACAATTGTAGACGTTATCTCATTTCATCTGTTGTGATTTAAGTCCACGTTAACCGTTGTACATCCTCACGCGGCTCGTAAGTGTAATGAGTATTTAGTATGACAATAAACTTCTCGAATGTTAGTACGTTAAATCGTAGCTTGTTCATTGACGCATCGATCCCTATTCTTGTTTCAGTCTCAATATGCATTATGGCGTACGTGCCAGATGGTACTAACAACGCTTGAAATAAACTGCACACATGTGTTGCGATACATCCAAACACAACAAGTTAGATGCATCATTCTAACATTCAGCATCAATTGAAATGTTATGCGTGGTATCATTTCATCTGGTGTAATTTGAGGGAATAACTCGACTACGAACCTTTATCGTATGTTAGTTCATTAACAACGTAACTTGTACATTGACGCATCGATCACTTTTCATGCTTAAGTCACAATGTGCATTATGTTGTATGTGACGACTGGTAATAGCAATGCTTGAAGTAAACTGAGCACATGTGTTGCGATACGTCTTGTCACAGCAGGTTATATTGCTCATTTCCCCATTCAACATCAATTTCAATTGTATGCGTAATCTCATTTCATCGGTTGTAATTCAAGTCCGCGTTAACTGTTGTACATCCTCACGCGGTTCGTAAGTGTAACGAGTATTTAGTTTTACATTAAACTTCTCGTATGTCAATCCCAAGTATTCGGTGTTTCAAGAAGTTTGCCTTTCCCTCAAGAATTGTCACTAGCATTATAACATACGCGTTTAATAACCAGATCGCACTTGTAATATTTTTGTATATCGATAAAAATTCCAAGTAATCGAGGTTTGAAGAAGTTCGCACATTGATAAAAAAAAAAATCCAAGTAAACGATGTTTGAAGACGTTTGAGTTTTCACCATCACACAAGTTCCAATCTTGAGTAATGTCAACCCAAGAAAATGAAAGCTAACAGCATCACGTAGTTGTGTTAAGTTGCGATAGGTATAGTTAGGTTTATTAAGACTGTGTCCAGTTAGAAAGGGGAAACATGGAGAGACTTATCTCATCGTTAGGTTACGATATCCAGTGTAAAGTTAGGTCCCTGCATAGAAATAGGAAACGTAGGCAGTTGTATCTCATCCTTAGGTTATGTTATGCTCTGTTAAGTTAAGTTTGTGCTTATAGATAGGAAATATTGTCAGGAGTATCTCGTCGTTAGGTTAAGTCATGCTCTGTTAAGTTAGGTTTGTTGTTGATTATAAAAAAAAAATCTGTGCATTAATGTCGGCGCGCGCAATTTAAATGGGTATAATCATAATGCGCGCGCCGACATTAATGCACAGATTTTTTTTTTATAATCAACAACAAACCTAACTTAACAGAGCATGACTTAACCTAACGACGAGATACTCCTGACAATATTTCCTATCTATAAGCACAAACTTAACTTAACAGAGCATAACATAACCTAAGGATGAGATACAACTGCCTACGTTTCCTATTTCTATGCAGGGACCTAACTTTACACTGGATATCGTAACCTAACGATGAGATAAGTCTCTCCATGTTTCCCCTTTCTAACTGGACACAGTCTTAATAAACCTAACTATACCTATCGCAACTTAACACAACTACGTGATGCTGTTAGCTTTCATTTTCTTGGGTTGACATTACTCAAGATTGGAACTTGTGTGATGGTGAAAACTCAAACGTCTTCAAACATCGTTTACTTGGATTTTTTTTTTATCAATGTGCGAACTTCTTCAAACCTCGATTACTTGGAATTTTTATCGATATACAAAAATATTACAAGTGCGATCTGGTTATTAAACGCGTATGTTATAATGCTAGTGACAATTCTTGAGGGAAAGGCAAACTTCTTGAAACACCGAATACTTGGGATTGACATACGAGAAGTTTAATGTAAAACTAAATACTCGTTACACTTACGAACCGCGTGAGGATGTACAACAGTTAACGCGGACTTGAATTACAACCGATGAAATGAGATTACGCATACAATTGAAATTGATGTTGAATGGGGAAATGAGCAATATAACCTGCTGTGACAAGACGTATCGCAACACATGTGCTCAGTTTACTTCAAGCATTGCTATTACCAGTCGTCACATACAACATAATGCACATTGTGACTTAAGCATGAAAAGTGATCGATGCGTCAATGTACAAGTTACGTTGTTAATGAACTAACATACGATAAAGGTTCGTAGTCGAGTTATTCCCTCAAATTACACCAGATGAAATGATACCACGCATAACATTTCAATTGATGCTGAATGTTAGAATGATGCATCTAACTTGTTGTGTTTGGATGTATCGCAACACATGTGTGCAGTTTATTTCAAGCGTTGTTAGTACCATCTGGCACGTACGCCATAATGCATATTGAGACTGAAACAAGAATAGGGATCGATGCGTCAATGAACAAGCTACGATTTAACGTACTAACATTCGAGAAGTTTATTGTCATACTAAATACTCATTACACTTACGAGCCGCGTGAGGATGTACAACGGTTAACGTGGACTTAAATCACAACAGATGAAATGAGATAACGTCTACAATTGTAATTGATGTTGAATGTGAGAATGTGAAATCTAACCTGCTGTGACAAGACGTATCACAACGAATGTGCACAGTTTACTTTAAACGCTGTTATTACCAATCGTCCCGTACGCCATAATGCACATCGTGACTTAAGCAAGAAAAGTGATCGTCGTGTTAATGTACAAGTTATTTTGTTAACGAACTAACATACGATAAAGGCTCGAAGTCAAGTTATTCAGGCAACACTGCTTCTTTAGAGGTCTGTTCAGACAAAATTTGAATCATGGTCTGGATCTCCTTACACAATATATATATATATATATATATATATATACATATAATTTTCTAGTTTAAACTCCGAGGTAATTTGATCTAGTTTCTGTTATTTGTTAGTGGCTTTGTAAAGGATTGCAAAGACTGAAGTTTCCCGTTTCTAAGTTTGTTGACTTGTATTGTTCACTAACTTGTGCTAGAAGTGCTTTTTTTATGATTAACGCAGCTCAAGATTTGAGCAACCTCTGTAACTATGAACCTAGGGTTGTTACTACTGTCATACAGAGCAGCTCCTATCTGGTTATTAAATACATAGGCGATGAAGATCGCTGTTAGTACCAGTTGTCACGTACAAGATAATGCACATTGCGGAAGAATAAAGAAGAGTGATCGATGTGTCGATGACCACTACTACTACTAGTACTACTGTTGCTACTATCGATATCGATGTGGTATAATGCATGCCTGCACTCACAGAGATTGGCAACTGTTTGGTATATGCGGATTTACCAACGTCATCTAAATTAATCAACATCGCGATCTAAATGTGGACTTTGTCGGTTAAATCATAATCAGTCGGCAACTAACACTCATACAAGATGGATTGTTTACGCAGAGTACCTCGTAAAAATGTAGCATATCCCATTATTTTGGATTTTCAATGTTTCAAGGACAGCAATAGCGATTATATTCTGAAGGAAGTGTGTGACTTGGAATTGGCCAGTGGAACACTGCTAATGCATCATATCGCCAAATCACCATTCAGTCGAGATTTCCTATCACAAGAGAAACTACGTGAACGCTATTGGCTCACAAAACACTGTCACGGATTGGAATGGGCTCAAGGTGATATCTGGTATCATGAGCTAGAGGAAAAGTTACGTGCATGTATCGTCAAACGACCGATTGTCTATGTCAAAGGTACTGAGAAAATAGAGTTTGTACGATGCAATTTCATCACGGATCACTGTGCTACTAATGTCATTGATATCAGCAATATTGGTTGCGGATCACTATCGTCAATCAACAGTCTACTATCAACAAACGCAGTGCGATGTCACCATCACAAGACAGCTCACACACGATGCGCTCTAACCAATTGTATAGCATTACGCGGTTGGTTACAACTATGTACAAATATCGATGATTCTGATGATGACGCTGATGAGCTAAACACCTCACAGTTACCATACTCACGCTCTTAAACTTACTACTAAAGGACATTTTTGGGGTTAAGTGAAATAAATAACACAGTGGTTATGTTCTGAACGTGGCTATAAGTATTGACTACGAACACTAATTTACAAATGTGTTTACATAATCTTCAAGTTTTGCTTTACATAAACTCCAAAGGTGTGAATCTGCTATTGGCACCCCTCGGGCTGCGCTTCACCAAGCGATGGCGTTCTCCAAACCCGCCGTTGTAGCGCTCGATGTCGGTGTTGCTCAGGACCTCGTTGAAGCGCCTAGGCAGGTAGACTCGTAGAAAGAAGTTGTCCCCGACCTGCTCCTCCAGGATCACGATGATCGTCTCGCCAAAGGGTGTGGTGGCTCGCTCCATCGCAGTGATGAGATAGCCGCATTCCTCTCGGAGATCGGCTATCCTGGTCTACACCAGGAGCGGGAGTCAGACTTGCAGTTGTTGAGGATAGCTCTCAGGTCCACGGTTGCTGCAGTGTCGTTCACGCTCGGAAACTCTGACATGAAAGTGCTTCTGCTCGACATCTCTAGTAGTAGTTGGCCGGGCGCAGGTGTTCACACACACACACACACACACACACACACAAAAACCCGACGCGTCGCCCTCCTGTCTGGGAATGCGGATGCTCTAATTGACTGCTGGCGACACTCGTTGTTTCTTCCTCACAGCTCGCTTCTTCGACGTTGGTTGCGAAACTGCACTGCGTTGTGTAACAGTTTGAGTTAAGCCTGTAATTTTCGGTACTCCTGTTGATTTATCGATCCACATGTTTTCCACTTTATCAACTACTTGTTTAACACTTTGGTGCATTTCACCATCTTTGTCCAAAAATAAACCGCACATGAACACCATATCTGTACCATCGTACATTTCCATTTTCAATAACATTTGTCCTTTGTTTCCCGGGTTTTGAACAGCAAAAGTATTCCCATCCTCCATCCATGACGCTATGGGACAATCATCTGTTGGTTTTGGTACCCATCCTGGTTTCTTCGTTTCCACTTCGATGGGAGTTGGCCTCCTTCGTCTCTTGCAGGCAGTGATCGGTTTTACAGATGACGCCTGAGGTGATGTCAATGTCTGATCACTAGCATTATTGTTCATAACCTCAATCTCCTGAATAAACGATTTGATATAGTCGTCCGCAGAAGCGTAAGCGTCCATGTTCACGTCCTTACCGTGTGACTTCAACCGTACTACGGACTGGTGGTGCGTCTGCTCACCCTTGAAGTAAACTGTATGCACTCGCTGTGACACATCTTGTTGCAATAGGTTAGATGTTTGATTTTTTCACCCAACATTAGTTCCAACGGTCTGCGGAATCTCATTTCATCTATTGCGATTTGAGTCCACGTTAGTTGTTGTACATCCTCACAGGGCTCATAAGTGTACTGTGTATTTAGCTCCTCGATAAATTTAACAGTCTGTTTTGTTTTCTTCATAGTTATATTCTTTCACATGATATTCAATATTTTTGTTTTCTTCATAAGTATGCTGTTTCATATGATATTTTCTCTCAAACACATCTCTCGCTCTATCCAACACTAACTTGATTGCGAGCCTTTCTCGGATGTTGTTACGTTTATAACGTATTTTGGCCATTGATATGGTGATTACTTTTCTTGCGTCATCCGCACTGGTCATCTTTGGAGCACGTATCGACTGTTACTACCTGACTAGCGTCGAAGGTTCTGGAACGAGTCCACAAGCGCAGACCTATGCATTGTCAAAGATATGTTCAACTATATTAATGAAATTGTGCGAGGTTAGGATGTTGTTGTATCTGCAGTCAATGTGCATGCCGTAACTCTTCATCACTTCCTTAGCCTTATTCACTATGTTTATGCCGTTGGGGACATTTTCTCTACAATAGCACATTGTAAATCCTTCTTCCTTTGCTTTTTTCAAGGCTTGTTTGAAATTCCTCTTCTGTGTTCGAATGCACTTGTATTCACAAACTCCGTACTGCTTTAGAAGGGTTTCCCTAATCATCACACAAAATATATGCTTCAGATTTACATCTTCAGGCAACACTGCCACTTTAGGTGTCTGTTCGATCAGCGTTTGATTCATGGATTGGTTTTTCATACACAATATATCATTTGTAGTTTTAAACTCGGAATTTGTTTGATCTAGCTTTCGGTTATTTGTTAGCGACTTTGTAAGTGATTGTAGCAGCCGTTGGTTCTCGTTTATAAGTCTGTGCTGTCCATTTTTTCTAATGGATGGCAAAACTTCTTCAAAGATCCAATCTTGAAACTTCTCGGCAATGGGCATTTTAGATTTCATAAGTAACGAATATAATCCCGGCTCGTTAAGAAAGATTGAATGTTTCTCGTTATAGGTTAGGGGGAGATTTTCGCTCCCCCATACTTCAGGAATTGTTTTGCGATATTTTTCTCTAACATGTACTCTGATTGCTTCTTTAGGGTTAGCGTAGCCCAATATTGTAGCTACATCCTTAGCTTTGAACCATGGATTATCGCTGCTGTCAAACAGTACAGACAAAGGCTGATCATTAAACACATAGGCGGTTAAGTGGTTCATTTTATAGGTTAGGTCAAAACGTCGGGTGATCACTCTGACAGAACGTCACACAGCAACACTATTACACAACTACACACTTCAAACTCCCGAACAAGAATGAGACCGTGGGTGTTTGACAACTGGTGTTCTGTTGATTTAATTACTAGGGGGAGATTTTCGCTCCCCCTAACACATAATGGGTTAGGGGGGAGATTTTCGCTCCCCCATGCGTCAGGAATTGTTGGAGACTAGAACAAGAATGAGCCCGTGGGTGTTTGACAACTGGTGATTTATTGCTCGGAATTCGACGCGGGTGGTCTATAATTATGGGTTCCTGCAAGGGTCGGTCGCCCTCCTGTCGGGTATCCAATTACAGCATCCGCATTCCCAGACAGGTCTCAACGCGTTGGTTTTTTTTTGTGTGAACACCTGCCTTAGATTAGAGTACTTGAAGGGGGGTGTATCGATACAACCCCCTTTGCTGATGTTTTGTTCTATTGTTCTATTGCTCGGAATTCGACGCGGGTGGTCTATAATTATGGGTTCCTGCAAGGGTCTGGCGCCATCAGTCAATTAGAGCATCCGCATTCCCAGGTGGGATTGTGACATCACAGTCGTCGAGTTGGAGGATGTATGTGTTGCAGCGGAAACGACAATGAATAGCAATAATAAGAAGAGACCGTTTGACGATGAAGATGATTACTTTGAAGGTGGTGAATTCTACAACCGAAAAGACGACGATGATTGCACCTTGAAGCATTTCCATAAGAAGAGGCTATGGCGTATTGTCAAAAGGTTCAAGTACGTTCATGAACCAAAAATGTTTTCAACTACCCAAGATCTTGACGACGTTCTGTACTCCAAACAACGGGGAATCAACGGCATGTGGATCCATTGCCCGCTGCTGCATTACCCGCTGGGGTAGGGCGCAGCTCCTGCTCCTCCTGCTGGGGTCGGGTGCAGCTCCTGCTCCTCCTGCTGGGGTAGGGCGCAGCTCCTGCTGGGGTCGGGTGCAGCTCCTGCTCCTCCTGCTGGGGTCGGGCGCAGCTCCTGCTCCTCCTGCTGGGGTCGGGCGCAGCTCCTGCTCCTCCTGCTGGGGTCGGGCGCAGCTCCTGCTCCTCCTGCTGGGGTCGGACGCAGCTCCTGCTGGGGTAGGGTGCAGCTCCTGCTCCTCCTGCTGGGGTCGGGCGCAGCTCCTGCTCCTCCTGCTGGGGTCGCGCGCTCCTCCTGCTGGGGTAGGGTGCAGCTCCTGCTCCTCCTGCTGGGGTCGGGCGCAGCTCCTGCTCCTCCTGCTGGGGTCGCGCGCTCCTCCTGCTGGGGTAGGGTGCAGCTCCTGCTCCTCCTGCTGGGGTCGGGCGCAGCTCCTGCTCCTCCTGCTGGGGTCGGACGCAGCTCCTGCTGGGGTAGGGTGCAGCTCCTGCTCCTCCTGCTGGGGTCGGGCGCAGCTCCTGCTCCTCCTGCTGGGGTCGCGCGCTCCTCCTGCTGGGGTCGGGCACAGCTCCTGCTCCTCCTGCTGGGGTCGGGCGCAGCTCCTGCTCCTCCTGCTTGGGTTGGGTGCAGCTCCTGCTCCTCCTGCTGGGGTCGGACGCAGCTCCTGCTGGGTTAGGGTGCAGCTCCTGCTCCTCCTGCTGGGGTCGGGCGCAGCTCCTGCTGGGGTCGGGCGCAGCTCCTGCTGGGGTCGCGCGCTCCTCCTGCTGGGGACCCAGTTACAGCAACTGCATCCCAGACAGGACCGACCGCGTCGGTCGGTTGTGTGAACAGCTGCCTTGGTGTAGAGTACTTGAAGGGGGATGTATCGATACACCCCCTTTCAAGTGCTCTAACCCAAAGAATTGCAATTATATTCTCATCAAAATTCGCATTCACTGGTAGTTTTATTGTCCGCAGGCGTTGATGGGCTAGCTCTGTTGGTTGTAGCGTTACCCTGCTCAACTCTTGTATTAATTATCAAAAGTACGTCATGTGGGTACTCAAAATACTCGGCTTGAAGAGGGGATTCCGAAAATGCATTAAAAAAAAGAGGGTCAAGTTCAAGTTCAAGGTCATCATCAGGTTAGCCCAAAGTGGTCGATGTGGGTACTCAAAATACTCGGCTTGAAGAGGGGATTCCGAAAATGCAAAGAAAAAAAAAAGGTCAAAAGTGCGGTGCGGGCCCTTTTTTTGTAAACATCATCCAAAGTGTACGATGTGGGTACTCGAATGACTCGGCTTGACTAGACGAACAAGAATCTGCAATCAGAATTCAGATCCGACCTATGGTAACCGATATCCCCCCCCCCCCTTAAAGTGTCACAGACGAGACCTCGGGGGGGGGGGGTAAAGTGTCACAGACGAGACCTCGGGGGGGGGGGGTCGTCGGGGGGGGGGGGTCGTCGGGGGGGGGGCTCCTCCTGAAATGAAAAAAAAAAAAATTTGCATATTAATTAGGGTAATTAAAAAAAATTTGCATATTAATTAGGGTAATTAAAAATTTGCATATTAATTAGGGTAATTAAAAATTTGCATATTAATTAGGGTAATTAAAAAAAAAATTTGCATACTAATTAGGGGGGGGGGTTGGGGGGGGGGCGCTCCTCCTGGCTCCTCCTGAGCCAGGAATGTCCAATACACCCTACTGTAATGAGCTATTTTCAAATCCAGAGTGATGAAAAGTATATATTCCCAAAATAATTTGTTAGGCTGGAATCGCTTTATTCAGATTTTCCACGTGGTTTACACTAAAAAAGTAATCGACAGAAAATAGTTTTGCATTCTGTCTTTCAATGTTGATAGCACTATGGTTAAATTTCAAGTCATTATTTTTAAAGGTAACACTATGCTCATTGAGCCCCTTTTTTAGTTATTGTAAATCGTCAAATTTGTTTTGTGTTAGGTAACTTTTTCATTTTTTTGTATTTTTCGCATTTAGATATTGCCACGTGTTTTGGCATATCAGAATAGTTTCCCTTATGATTCTTAGCGAATTTCCCCTATAGGGATGAAACCATTACCGTAGGTGGCATGGTTAAGACTTAAGCCCGAGACCATGATAACGTTTCATTTTGAGGTCCTCAGATGCCAAAAACACCATTCGTTCAAATTTATATATATATATATATATATATATATATATATATATATATATATATAATATTTTGTCCGTAAGCACAATAACTCTCGTTAAAAAAGTCCGATCTTAATGAAATTTGGTACAACTGTGTAAAGTACCATTTTTTTGAACGAGTTCGAAAACCAGATGAATCGCACCATCCGAAGAGGGGTTTATGGGGGGTTTTGTACCCCAAAAGTAGGTTTTTTTGGGGGTTTACACATCTAATTTTTATTTAAATCAAATTTTAATTTTTACTATTGAATTCAGCATAAAAAAACAAACAATTTGGTATTTTGATCATTGCTCTACGTCAATTGGTTACTGAGATATTGAAAGTTTTGAACACAGTACGTTGTCTAATGTTATTCTTAAGGAGAAAAAGAAAAATTGTATATCTCGCTTATTTATGAACATAAACTGACGAAATTTGGTATATGGCTTCATCTGGTTGTGATTTATTGTTGTTTGCACAAAAAACAATTTTTCGCCTATGGTTCCCGAAGCAGCAAACTTAGGTACTTGGTCCCCATGTTATTCTTATGGAAAATAATTAAAATTTTATATATCGCTTATTTGTGAATGTAGATAAAACTTATTTGTGAAACTTGGTTTGTGAATTCGCTAAGATGAGTTCCATTTATATTTGCATAAAAACCCATTATTTTCTGTTCCTTGATGCAGCAAACCTACGTACTCATCCCCAATGTTATTCTTATGGAGTATAATTAATATTTTAAATATCGCATGTTTGTGAATAAATTTCGTATGAATCCTGTTAAGTGTTATAATGTGTTGTGTAATTCATTGGAAATTCGCTGAGTATGCAGGTTTGCTGCGACGGGGGTATTTTCTTTAATCATTGTTGTGTCTCGGTTTTTTATCAATCAAGTCCTTTAGTTTTTCGTTCATCATCTCGTTAAGTTTGGTATTATTAACAGTTTGTCGACATACTCTTTGATTTCCACTCGCGAATTAGTCAGTTCGTTTCGGATTTCGTTTCCGCTGTTTCTCATGATGATTTAGTTTTGTTCGGTTTGTGTTTGTATTTGTCGTTTAGCATTTGAGATTGTGTTTGTTTGGTATGTGGTTCGATATCATGGTTCCATGATTTACCCCTCATTTGAAAGCTTATCGTGCCGGCTATTGACGAAAAATAGACACACGGTCTAAAAATGTACCGCTTCTCAAAAATTTAAATAATATGAAAGATAACTAATTTTTTGTTTGTTTTGACAGGAGCAAAAATGTAAACAAAATAAAATCTGATCAGCTGACAATATTTGGTTCGCAGTGCGGAATTCCGCACGGGTAGACTAGTATTTGTTATTGATCTTTTCCCCCATTTATTCTATTAAGAGAATAATTCCTAAGTCTACATTATATTTAAGGTGTTTTCTTTCAAAAATTTTAACAACAAATCATAGTACAAATTTAAATTATTTCTGTATGTTAATATATAAACAAATATGTAAATAAATGAGTTTCATTCTTTATTCGTCAAAGTCCGGATGAGGTGTACCGTCTATAATTTTACGAAGGACAAGAATTATTATTTGTAATAACGCTGCTGATACTGGTGCGATCGGGCTTTATTGGAACCTAGCCCACCGTTAGAGTAGGAGCAGAAGTTCCTCGACTGTTTTACATCAAAATATTATTTTTATGTTGACCTGGCTCACCGGGCATGTTACGATAACAGCCTAATAAATATGTAATTAGAATTATAAACACATAAGCAGTATATCGATAAAACAAACTTAAGTACTGTTATTGCACTGCAATTAGATAGAAAGAAAAACAAGATACGATAAATGTTGGCAGAACCTGTTAACCTGTGTCGGAACTGCAGAACCAACTTCTGAAGTTTTCCAAACAATTTGTGGTCACCTAAGTACATTTTGTTTTGTTATACACAGTGCACTTCTACAAACGTTTGACGATACTGTACAAGGTTTATAGAATATCGCTAACAGTAATAGTGGAATTGTTTACCATATAGTCGTTTTATGGGTTAAAACTGAAAGGTGACAGCGTAATATTCCCCAGTGGATAGAATTATATTCTTTTAAACAAATTGCAGGTTCATAGTGGCGTTTTCTTTCAACCTTATATCAAAAATAATGAAGTGTCTTATTATAAAAAAAAACACGCTATTTACAATTACCTAGATAGTATGTTTCAAAATTGTAAAAAAACATCAAAGCTAATGTATTGAAATTAGTCAATTTAGCTAAGAGAAGGTAGTTAAATATTTAATCTACAACTTGTGGAATTATGCATCTTGCTAGTTTTAAACTTAAGAAATAACTAAAAAATCAGAACATGTCATAGTGGGAAATGGTTATTTTCAAACGTTCCTTGAATGATCTGGTAAGTATTAAGTTACCAGATTATTCAAGTAATGTTCGTTTAAATTATAATAATTGAATTTAATTTAATTTAAAATGTTTTATTTAAGAGACGAAGTTAAGACTAGCAAGTCTACCACTTAAACTCTACAATAATCTGATTGGGTAATAGGAAGGGGTGGGAAAATCAGTCCGCAAGCCTTAGTAAATATCAAGTTTGAATTACATGGTCAATCCGTGTTTAGCTGTAAAGCGTTTGTCTGCGGAAGCCTGACGATTGAGATCACGACATTATTTAAATACATACTTTCAGATTCAGATTTGACTCGCAATACATTTTAAATTATGGAGAATTAGCTTAAGTTCTTATGGATATTAAAGTCAAGTATATTTTTAATATAAACGTAATGTACACTCGCCAATAAAGATAAAAAAATTAAAAGTTTGTTTTTATTTTAAATCCAATAAATTATAAATTTTGGTGTCAGTATGTCTTGTTCCTTGTTTTTTTAGAATATTATCTACATTACACGTTGCATATTAAATTAATTTCTTAATCAAATTTATTTGTGTTTAGCATGTCATAACAAAATAAGGCCGGTGCTATATTGCAACAAGTTAAGTCATGCATTTCGCTAATTTAACATTAATAAAATAATGACTACAGGGTGCACAAAAATGCTTAGTGTGCTATGCAGAACCATATTCTACATACAAAAATAAGTCGAAAATGTCAAGTAACACTTTTTTGATTTCGGCTTAGTTTAGCCGTAATCCGCTGTTTTGTATTTTTTTGAAAATAATTAATAATTTTAAAATACTTGAAGATATTTTGATGAAACTTGGTTTAAAATTTAAGTTTGTTATTATTAAAAGTTTACAAAAATATTTGTTATCAAACTTATCAAATTACAAAATGGCGGCCATTAAAAAGTTTCAAAGTCAAATTACATAAAAACCAGCTACAAAACCAAAATTTTACAAGACATCAAATTTAAAGCCCTTTTAAATCCCAATCCAATGACACTATGATTGTAAAAACGGTTAATAAATAAAAAAGGTGATGGTAATTTTTAATTATCAATTTTATAATGTTTTTATAATTTTATAATCAATTTCCATGCAAACTAGCTAAACAAATTTCCAATATTCAATTTTAAATACTGATTAATACAAATCTAAAGACACCATAACTGTTAAAATCTGTTAAACAAAAAGGTAGGGTATAATGGCTATTTTAATGATTCAACTATTTACAATTTGACAACAATTTAAAAAGTAAAAAGAACAAACAAATAAAGAAAAAGAAGAACAAGACAAATAGTTAAAATTTAAAATATAATAAAACAATTAAACATACTCTATTTTCTTTCTACTAAAAGAACGTCTAACGTTTGAACTTTTTATGTGACCTCCATTGACAACTACGCACTGCTCCAGTCAGTCGTCGGCTCATCGACTGCCTTACCCGTTCGAATATCTCTGGCATCTCTCTAATCCTTCGGCACCCATCTTCAATCCGCTGTCTTAGCTGTTTACTGTTGGTGAGTTACGAGAAGAGCCCTGGGCTGATTCGCAATACACCCATGGGTTCCAGCGGTATCACTCATTTTGAAGGCACTAGTTAAAATAATTCCTGAATAATTACTGTCCGCGAGAGTTGAAAATGTCATCCATCAATCAGCTGTTTCAGAGCGATAAAAAATAATATTTTTTATTTCGTAATAAGGTTTGTTGTTGTTGGAACGTCAACTATTAAAGCAATAGACGGATATTTCAGTACAATTTAACAAGTTTTTAGCTTCCCTTATATTATTTATACTTAATGTTTCCTTCATCTCATCTTTATATATTTATTTACAATGCATTTGTGTTATCCTTAGGTTTTATCATTCTTTCTTTGCTTTGTGAAATGGAAGGGGTTCGGAAACGTGGTTCTACAATACACAGTGAAGCGAGGGAAGTTATCAGAAGTGTAATTGAGTGTTGTGACAGAGAAGCGAGTGGAAAATCATTAACTGAAACGCTGGAAAAGCCAACCGAAAGGGCAGCTACATATTGTAAAGATTCAAAATCAACCGTCAAAAGAATTCGGAAGGAAGGGAAGAATACTCCTAATGAAAACTGTCTTCGCCTGGAGAGAAAATAAAACGGCCTGAGCATTGAAATGCAGTTGTGGACGATTTTGATAGGCGTGTTATCCTGGATACAATTAGAGATTTTTATGTTAATAAAAGTGTTGTGCCAGCTTGTAAAAAATTGTTACCCGTTCTAAACGAAAGAAATTGTTTCAAATGGGGAGAATGGACTCTTCGTCGTGTGTTAAGGGAAATGGGGTTTAAATTGAGAAAATGTGCATCGAAAAGAAAGATTTTAACTGAACGTGACGATATTTTTTATTGGAGGCTCGAATATTTGCGCCAAATCAAGAGCTACAGTGACAATAAAGTTAAGATTTTCTACTTAGATGAAACATGGATCGATGGCAACTTAACGTTTCGAAGGTGTTGGCAGAATGACGACGTAGACGGAGTGTTGCCCGATATAAACTCGTCAAACCGCCTAATTGTGGTTGACATTGGGTCAGAAGATGGGTTTTTACCTAGTGGCCGCCTTATTTATAAGGCTAACTGCTCGAAAAGAGATTACGACGGGCAAATGAACTCCAAAATTTTTGAGAAGAGGATTAGAATACATGTATTGCCAAATCTACCTGACAACTCAGTACTCGTAATTGACAATGACCCATATCATACAGAACAAGATGATAAACCCCCTAATAAATCGTCGACAAAAAATCGATGGTCGAGTGGCTGCAAAGGCACGGTGAATGTTATGAGGAAAAGTCAACCAGGAAGGCAACACTCTATGAAGCGGTTTTACGACTTGAACCAAAGAGAAGCAGTTTAAAATGGACAAGTTGTTAAAGTAATCAGGTCACAGTGTATTGTGACTTCCCCCTTACATGTGTGACCTGAACGCAATTGATTTTGTTTGGGCCCAAGTGAAACATCATGTTTGTAGTAAGAACACATCTCTGGTAACATGTCTCTAACAGCGCTTCAAGTTAAAGTTAATGAAGCTGTGGACAGTGTAACACCTTCGGACTGGAAAAAGTACATAGATCATTTAAAAAATAATGAAAAGCATTATTGGATTAAAGATGGAATTATGGAAGAAGCAGTTGATCAAGTTATTGTACGTCTTGGAGGTGATAGTGACAGTGAAACAACCATTTCTTCTAACGACGAAAGCGACATTGAAAATGAATCATTTGATGAACTGTCTCACCTTTTACAGGATGAATAGGGGGATGTTTAACTCCTCAAATAAACAAAAATTAGAAGAAAACGAATGATTTATTTGTTATTTTCTGCTATTAGTTCCACAAAATCACACGTCCTACTTTGTGTTTAATATGGTATAAGCAATTAAATTATGAATTAATAATTACTGATTTATTATTGTTTCCGATTTTCATATTATATTAGTTAATATATAATTTATTTATGTAAATGATAATTTTTATGACCAAAATGAACATTGATTTTACGTTCTGGTATCCGAATTCATGCAATGCCCGAGGACTGTGCAAGCCGAGCTCCAGCACGGGGCGCATTTCCCTGAGGGCCCACCCGGTGGCGCGTTGCACTAAACTGTTATAAAAACACCACAGATTATTTGATTTTTTTACGATTTGATCTCTTAGTATAACTTAACCTTGTATTTTATTTCTAAGTTTAAGACACGACTACAGATTAAAAAAGATTTGCAGTGAACCGAGTTTGCACGCAGCACCAAGCCATGAGGGAAATGAATTTCCACATAAAAACGTTTAAAACTCAAAATCAGTGTAAAAACAGACATCTAGTCCAATTTGTATTAAAATCTGAAAACATTCATTTTTTGGCTGTTCTGATACTCCTGGTTTAATTTACTTACAAAGCTGGGAATACAATTATGCACATTATAAGGTTAGGAGAAGGTCCAGACAGGCTTGAAAGTAGGCGTGAGGTTGCTGGGGATTATAAAAGTACTCTAACAAAGAAATAACAGGCTTTACTAGTGTAAAATCCCCATAAGACAACGTACTGTGTTTAGTCAATACACATTTTGTTTAATAACTCAGTAAATATTTATGCTAGAATGACGAGAGAGGGCTTAAAAATTTGCCTCTCTAATACCCATCCTTTTAAATGAATTAAATTTACATCCGGGGCTTCTCTGACCCTTTTTAGGCCCAAAAACTCGAAATTTGAAAGATTAATCCCAAAAAAAGGGGTTTAGAGTTTTCCGATTGTTTTGCCCAACCAACTTGTCTACCTGATTACAGAAAGGAACATCCCTACCAAATTTGAAGTAAATCGGACAAAAGATGCGACCACTAGAGAGCAAACACATATACATACATATATATATATATTTATATAAAACATTTTGAACGACCCCCCAAAACATGGTCAGGGGGTCACGTTAGGAACTTCTATGGTGGTCCGGGCTTAAGTTTCACTGTGCGGGTCATGCTAATAGTTCACTTTCCAAAGGAAATTCACTAAAAAATAGCTTTTTCACGGAGTGTAATCAATTTTCTTCGAGATCTTTGAACTGGCAAGATTACTTATGGTATTTCTACTAATTACTACTAATGAATGCCAATAATTCATTTACAATGTACTCACTATTTCCAGTATATGGAATTGGCATTAATTATTTAGACTTACAAATGTAAAATAGTTCACCCACAAAAAAAAATAAGTTGACAACATTTTTGAGTATTTTTGTTTTAGTAGTTTTTGATTTGTTGGTAGCGTATTAAAACCTAATCCAAAACACGAAATAGACTTGGTGTGGGGGGGCCAAAAATTTTGGCTCTGTCCGCCCGCTGAAAAACTAGCGGACCGCTAGTTTGTCCGAATTTAATCGTTTATTTATTGCATATTCATTTTATTTTGTAACCGCCGGTATTCTGAAATTGCAAGCAACTAACATTTATCAAACAATCGTTAATATAGGCCTAATTGAAACCCATATTTATTACGCACACAAAAAACTAACATAAAAATTATTACGGTATACCTATGTTTTTTGTTTTCTCATAAGTCATCTTTATTGCCACATAATGTTTTACAATGTGCTGTAGATTTTTTACAGAGAAATAGTTACGATCAATGCCTCCTTCAGCGCTAATGTTATGGCCATATGGTAGTGCCTGCATTTTTTGTTTTGCAATTTTCTCAGGGCTCTTCTCGTAACTCACCAACAGTAATGTTGTCAACAGGTGTCGAGTACACAATAGACTTCAAATGGCCCCATACAAAAAAGTCAATTGGGTTTAAATCCGGCGACCTCGCTGGCCACGCGATCGGGCCGCCACGACCCATCCACTTGTTCATGAACTGTTGATGGGTAAGTAAGCTTAAGTAAGCTTTTACATCATTACCAAAGTGAGGAGGTGCACCATCGTGCATAAACCACATGCGACGCCGGATGTTTAGGGGCACATGTTCCATGATTTCCAAAAAGTTATTTTGGAGAAAATGTAAGTAGCTTACTTTATTCTGCCCTGGCGGTAGAAACACTGGACCAATCAAACTGTCCCCAATAATTCCTATCGAAACATTTAACGAAAATGTATTTTGGAACCTGCATTGTTTTATTTCATGGGGGTTCTCATCTGCCCAGTGGTGAGTATTGAGGAAATTCATGATTCCATTTCTGTTAAATCCTGCTTCGTCAGTAAAAAGTACAGCTGTCAAAAACTCGGGATTTCTAGCACATTTACTTCTTATTTGTTCACAAAAACGTTGCCTATTGGGATAGTCACGCTCTAAAAGAGCCTGAACTCGTTGAACATGATACGGATAAAGTAGCTGACCTTTCAAAACCCTCCAAACCGATGAATGGTCAATCCTCACAGTAGACGCTATTCTTCTCGTGCTTGTGGTAGCATCTTCCACAGCTCTTAACACTCTCTCTTCTAGATCAATTGTTCTTGTAAATCGGGGTCTGCCCCGAGCACCAGAAGGAATTTGAAAACTGCCATGTTGTCTAAGGCGATCATTCACATTTACAAACCTCATTTCACTCGGGAGTTGGCGGTTTGGAAAGCGTTCCGAATACAAACGGCGCGCTAACACCCGATTACAGTTTGCAAGGCCATACATTAAGGGAATATCAGACAGTTCCATGTTTGAAAATTGCGCTGGCATTTTTAATTGATTACTTAAGTGACAAAATAACAACCAAAAAAGTGAACCCTGGTTTACATTTCTCGCACGAGAACCAAAAGAATAGGTCAACAACAATGAGTTTGTTAAACAGCTGACAACATTTATACCAGCTGTTTACAGGTAAGGTGGACTTAATAGTCATGAAATAAAAATATTTTAGCCCTTTAAAAATCACTGTTACTTCTTCAGTTTTATAAGAAATATTTTAAACATTCGATGAATACTTTTAATTTTAGTTTGAATAATTGTAATTATTATTCCATTATCTAATAACAGGGTTGCCACCGACCGGGAAAACCGGGAATCATGCGTGAACTTTGGGAACCGGGAAAAAATGCGTGGATTATGCGGGAATTTTCGGCTGAAGCGGGAATTTCAGATCGCGATCTTCGGCGATTGCGTAACGCGTTCTGAATAGTAGGTGAAGTTAGCGATACTGATACTGATACATGGGGAGAAGGATGCACTGCGACCTAACACTTAAGATCTTTTGTGCCCCCGCTTCTGAGCTCTCAGTTCCTACCTAGA
The DNA here is from genome assembly GCA_963675035.1 of Allygus modestus. Taxonomy (NCBI): domain Eukaryota; kingdom Metazoa; phylum Arthropoda; class Insecta; order Hemiptera; family Cicadellidae; genus Allygus; species Allygus modestus. The sequence continues at coordinate 71,880,054 of OY776111.1, read as the reverse complement.
GATCCTCCTCCAGCCCTAACTCTTTGATGAAATTTCAGGGTTGCCACCGACCGGGATAACCGGGAATTATGCGTGAAGTTTGGTGACCGGGGAAAAATGCGTGGATTATGCGTGAATTTGTAGTCCAACCAGGAATTTTCAAAATGGTACATTTAAAAGCACTGTACTAGCATAGAAACGTTTCAAACGCTAGTTTGAGGTAATTTCAGACTATTCAAAAATCGTAAGTTTTATCTGGCGTTAAAATAATATTTTTCAAATAATTGTATGCATTGGAAAGCGACATAGTATGCAACAGACCATGTGTTGCGTAAATGCGTATGTCTGAGTCACATGTCAGATGTTTATCAGCGCCGTTGAAAGCTGATTTCTCCCGAGAGCAGCCGATCAGAAAAATCGTAATCGTTCTGAAAATCCTGGCCATTTCATTAACTCAGGGGCTTCAGATTGTTGAATCTAAAACCGTCATATTATGTCTGGAAAACTGTTTACACATGATATCATTATTTACAACTTCTTAACATAACATGAAAGGGCATAACGTTATAAGACTAATGGACTTGTCATGTTTTCCCCGGGTATACCTGTACTCAGGCTAATAATGTTACAATAAAAGTGATTATGTTAAAAAAAAACATTTTCACACGATACATTTTATTTAAAAATAAATTTGGCTACAATTTGACGTAAATTGAAACAACAAATGCAAAGTAGCATAACCGTATAACATATATACACATTAAAACGGCTGTTCTGAAAAATCTGTAAATTGTGACTTAACAGATATTTCCACATTAGTCTTCTTAGTTAATATGAATGGAAAACGTTCCTTTATGTATTAACGTTTTAAAAATATAATTACTGATATTTCAACCTCAGGGTGGGACTGAATATAATCGCGGAATGTAAGTAGACTATTCCATATATTGTATGGAGACCCAGGAGAGCAATATGGGTCCCCATACAGCAGTAGACCTGTCGCATCGCCACATAACTCGGCGGTCTGGTCGCGGTCTGTGGACTGGCGCCGCCCCGCCGATGACTTCCTACAAACTTTTACCTAACAATCCTGTAAGGCTTTATGTTTTATATATGTTCTTATAATATGGTATACCTTAATGTTTTCAATTTATAAATTATGAAGAGACACGAGATTGTATAAAAGGTACTATGATTTAGTATTATGATTATTAGAAATATTAATAATATTAAAAAAATAATATTAAGACTTTGATATTGCTGAAAGTTTTAAGACTATTAAAAACACTTTTATTTGGTAAAAAATTTCCTTCATAACAGTTAAAAAAATAACCAAAGTTCTGACATTTAAATGTTGGTGCATATTATCATGTACATATTTTGAGTCAACAATACTCATATTAATAATTTGTATATTCTATAATTAATGTAAATAGTAGGTAAAAAATTACAAAAATACACATCAATAGCTGCCCAATGATTGATAGACAGTTTCTACTGTCTATTGATGTGATGTAATACGTTGAAACGAGCACCATTAACGATATCAAGGAGGGTGGTTAGTCGCCACAAACTCAATCCTCTTGTGACAGGGACAAAGACGTAGCCCCTCTGAGGCCAGTTGATGGACTCACTGCAAGATGGCTTCACATCCGTAACAGCGTCTACGGTATACAGATGTGATATAATATGCTGGAACAAGCGCATTAATGGTATCAAGGAGGGTGGTTAGTCGCCACAAACTCAATCCTCTTGTGACAGGGACAAAGACGTAGCCCCTCTGAGGCCAGTTGATGGACTCACTGCAAGATGGCTTCACATCCGTAACAGCGTCTACGGTATACAGATGTGATGTAATATGCTGGAACAAGCGCCATTAATGGTATCAAGGAGGGTGGTTAGTCGCCACAACCACAATCCTCTTGTGACAGGGACAAAGACGTAGCCCCTCTGAGGCCAGTTGATGGACTCACTGCAAGATGGCTTCACATCCTTAACAGCGTCTACGGTATACAGATGTGATGTAATATGCTGGAACAAGCGCCATTAATGGTATCAAGGAGGGTGGTTAGTCGCCACAACCACAATCCTCTTGTGACAGGGACAAAGACGTAGCCCCTCTGAGGCCAGTTGATGGACTCACTGCAAGATGGCTTCACATCCGTAACAGCGTCTACGGTATACAGATGTGATGTAATATGCTGGAACAAGCGCCATTAATGGTATCAAGGAGGGTGGTTAGTCGCCACAACCACAATCCTCTTGTGACAGGGACAAAGACGTAGCCTCTCTGAGGCCAATTGATGGACTCACTGCAAGATGGCTTCACATCCGTAACAGCGTCTACGGTATACAGATGTGATGTAATATGCTGGAACAAGCGCATTAATGGTATCAAGGAGGGTGGTTAGTCACCACAACCACAATCCTTTCGTGACAGGGACAAAGACGTAGCCCCTCTGAGGCCAGTTGATGGACTCACTGCAAGATGGCTTCACATCCGTAACAGCGTCTACGGTATTCAGATGTGATGTAATATGCTGGAACAAGCGCCATTAATGGTATCAAGGAGGGTGGTTAGTCGCCACAAGCTCAATCCTCTCGTGACAGAGACTAAGACGTAGCCCCTCTGAGGCCAGTTGATGGACTCACTGCAAGATGGCTTCACATCCGTAACAGCGTCTACGGTATACAGATGCGATGTAATATGCTGGAACAAGCGCATTAATGGTATCAAGGAGGGTGGTTAGTCGCCACAACCACAATCCTTTCGTGACAGGGACAAAGACGTAGCCCCTCTGGGGCCAGTTGATGGTCTCACTGCATGATGGCTTCACATTCGTAACAGCGTCTACGGTATACAGATGTGATGTAATATGCTGGAACAAGTGCCATGAATGGTATTAAGGAGGGTGGTTAGTCGCCACAACCACAATCCTTTCGTGACAGGGACAAAGACGTAGCCCCTCTGAGGCCAGTTGATGGACTCACTACAAGATGGCTTCACATCCGTAACAGCGTCTACGGTATACAGATGTGATGTAATATGCTGGAACAAGCGCCATTAATGGTATCAAGGAGGGTAGTTAGTCGCCACAACCACAATCCTTTCGTGACAGGGACAAAGACGTAGCCCCTCTGAGGCCAGTTGATGGACTCACTACAAGATGGCTTCACATCCGTAACAGCGTCTACGGTATACAGATGTGATGTAATATGCTGGAACAAGCGCATTAATGGTATCAAGGAGGGTGGTTAGTCGCCACAAGCTCAATCCTCTTGTGACAGGGACAAAGACGTAGCCCCTCTGAGGCCAGTTGATGGACTCACTGCAAGATGGCTTCACATCTGTAACAGCGTCTACAGTATACAGATGTGATGTAATACGCTGGATCAAGCGCCATTAATGGTATCAAGGAGGGTGGTTAGTCGCCACAAGCTCAATCCTCTCGTGACAGAGACTAAGACGTAGCCCCTCTGAGGCCAGTTGATGGACTCACTGCAAGATGGCTTCACATCCGTAACAGCGTCTACGGTATACAGATGTGATGTAATATGCTGGAACAAGCGCATTAATGGTATCAAGGAGGGTGGTTAGTCGCCACAAGCTCAATCCTCTCGTGACAGAGACTAAGACGTAGCCCCTCTGAGGCCAGTTGATGGACTCACTGCAAGATGGCTTCACATCCGTAACAGCGTCTACGGTATACAGATGTGATGTAATATGCTGGAACAAGCGCATTAATGGTATCAAGGAGGGTGGTTAGTCGCTACAAGCTCAATCCTCTCGTGACAGAGACTAAGACGTAGCCCCTCTGAGGCCAGTTGATGGTCTCACTGCAAGATGGCTTCACATCTGTAACAGCGTCTACGGTATACAGATGTGATGTAATATGCTGGAACAAGCGCCATTAATGGTATCAAAGAGGGTGGTTAGTCGCCACAAGCTCAATCCTCTCGTGACAGAGACTAAGACGTAGCCGCTCTGAGGCCAGTTGATGGTCTCACTGCAAGATGGCTTCACATCTGTAACAGCGTCTACGGTATACAGATGTGATGTAATATGCTGGAAAAAGCGCATTAATGGTATCAAGGAGGGTGGTTAGTCGCCACAATCTCAATCCTCTCGTGACAGAGACTAAGACGTAGCCCCTCTGAGGCCAGTTGATGGACTCACTGCAAGATGGCTTCACATCCGTAACAGCGTCTACGGTATACAGATGTGATGTAATATGCTGGAACAAGCGCATTAATGGTATCAAGGAGGGTGGTTAGTCGCTACAAGCTCAATCCTCTCGTGACAGAGACTAAGACGTAGCCCCTCTGAGGCCAGTTGATGGTCTCACTGTAAGATGGCTTCACATCTGTAACAGCGTCTACGGTATACAGATGTGATGTAATATGCTGGAACAAGCGCATTAATGGTATCAAGGAGGGTGGTTAGTCGCTACAAGCTCAATCCTCTCGTGACAGAGACTAAGACGTAGCCCCTCTGGGGCCAGTTGATGGACTCACTGCAAGATGGCTTCACATCTGTAACAGCGTCTACGGTATACAGATGTGATGTAATATGCTGGAACAAGCGCATTAATGGTATCAAGGAGGGTGGTTAGTCGCCACAAGCTCAATCCTCTTGTGACAGGGACAAAGACGTAGCCCCTCTGAGGCCAGTTGATAGACTCACTGCAAGATGGCTTCACACATCTGTAACATCGTCTACGGTATACAGATGTGATGTAATACGCTGGATCAAGCACCATTAGCCGTGTTAAGGAGGGTGGTTAGTCGCCCAACCTCAATTCTCTAGAGAGACAGGGACGGTCCCACTGGGGCCGGGTGATAGCCTTGTTGCTAGATGGCTTTACATCCGTCACAGCTTCTGCAATGTACTTACCTACATTTAATTCCGGAAAATTCACTGAGCAAGAGAAAGGTAACGATACAAACTATACTAGCTGTCAAAGGTTTTCGAATACAATGATGTTGGTACTTTTTACTGCTCTGCTTTAGCTCTTTTGTAATATGTGTCCAGCTTTGTTTGAGTTGTTGTCTAAAGCTTTGTTATGCTCAAAGTATTATTCCTACCTGAAGACGGGAAACGATTTAAAATCACAAAATCTCATAAAACCTGATTTTCCCTAGCCAGTGATGACAAACCAAAAGTTGATATGAACTATACGTTATGTTAACCCGCTTATGTTTATAATAGAGTAATATTAAGGCCCAAAGCAAATTAATACTGAACCCTCTTTCACTATACAAATATTACACATTCTTAACTTGTTCGAATTTCAGCGTAAATTAAACTGTAACTTTATTGTTGTTTTCGATAATAACAGGGCAATGTTCCATTGTGAACTCAGTCCAATGAATATTGATGTGTTGACACTACTGTTTATATCCGTTACTAAATAGTCATTTCTGCGCAGTTTATCCGGCCGTACCGGAACGTCTTTCGTAGGTTTTATTTACAATACTATTCCAAAACTAGGATGTAAAATCTGTAATTGCTTAATTTCTAATTTAATTTTAAAATAAGTAAAACAATGGAAATGTTAACGATGAAGATTGAATAGCGGATTGTGTAATTACAACGTCAGGTGAATTAGTGGCTCTAATTGCAGACTTAGCTTTGGCAAAAGTAATTAAAGTAGTTGAGTCATTTGTAAGGCTGAAATTTTGGAACCTTGGCATTATTTGTTATTGCATTTATGGCTTGTTTACGTGAACAAGATGTTTTAAACAATATTTATTTACTAAACATAGCAATGTTAAACTAATACAAGTAGGTTTTTTATGATTAAAGAGGCAGAATTTAATTTTTTAGGAATGAAAGTGCCAATATCTAAATGTCTCAATATTCTAGAATGAATCAAACTTCAAACTGATATATAATTCTCCTAATTTCAACTGGTACTAAAATAGAGCAATAATGTGATTGTTTTAGCAAATTTACCCAATAAGGAAGAAGCTATTACCGTAGTCGGCATGATAAGACCCAGGCCCGGGACCATGATAAATTTTCTTTTTTTTTTTTGCATAAAACCCCATTTTTTATTTTAGTTATCCTATTTAGTTATAACAACACGTTTCATGCTAGTAAAGAAATTATTTTTTATTTATACAATCATTCCATGAATCACCTCAGACCGCGATACACTCATTTTTATTTCCTAACCTTTAATTATACTATATTATAATTTTCTAATTTATTATCAGAAAATAAAATTTGTAAAACTATTTTATTACTTTCTCCCCCTATATATAGTATATGGAGAAAGTATTGTTTTCGTAAAAATTTTCGAATTTGAGTTGTTAGTGGAAATATTCGTTTTGGTGCTCCCTGAACCCAAAAAAGTGGTTTTTACGAGATGTCTGTCTGTGTGTGTGTGTGTGTGTCTGTGTGGATGTGTACAGAGCTAGAGCCCTAACCTATGGGCCGATTTTTATGAAATTTGGTATGTAGGTACTAATCCACGATATCTCCAGGCGTTTTTTTCATTTTTTTGAATTTTTGATTTTTAAGGGTAATTATCCCCCAAAAACCGCTAAAAAACATGAAAAATCCAAATTTCTCAAAAACGGCTCTAACGATTTTGATTAAACTTTCGTGGTTTGTAGAACTTTAGGTTTCCAACGAAATGACACTACCCGCATTTCTGGAAAAATTCGGGTTCAGAAATTACAGGACTTAAAACATCCAAAATTCAGTTTTTTGGATTTTTCATAAAAAATCATAAATGTTAAAATAGATTACTATTCACCATTAAAAAGAGCTCAAAAAACTAAATAAATTAGTATTTTAAATTACTATTCTACGATTGCTAGTTTAACAAAACCTCCTTAGCCTTTATTTTAATTTACCTAACCTTGCTTTACATAACCGTAGCCTAGATACTCAATGATTAGTCCAAAATATACAATTACATCATAGTTAAATTTATTCAAGAAAACAATTTAAAATAGTGAACAAAATTACAGTTAGGGCCTATTGAATTATAGCTACAAAATTATTTTTTCAAATATCTGCTCCGACTCTCAAATGTAAGATATGATGACTCTTAATCTCAAGGGCGGTTCTTTGCCATGGCACATAAAAAAATCATAATTATCAAAATTTGAAATAGCCTTAAATAAAATATCTAATAAAACAAAATTGAGTTTCCTTTTTTTTAGCGGCAGCTACCAAACAAAGAGCTTTGCTGAGATGGATTTAACTTAGTATTTCTTCATGTTGAAATCTAATTTTCAAAAGTCTTTTACCTTGTTTCAAAAGTTCTCTTGTTTAAGTTGGAAAATTTAGATAAATACAATTAAATTAAAGATAGTTTGCAAATAATTTAGATTACAATTTAAAAGATTCAAAAGGATTAAAATATGATTATTTGGTTCACTATATGTCTCTCTTCTTCAGCTTCCCATTTCACCACCACTTTTTAGATTTCAATTTTTCTCACTTCCTTTTCACACAAGAATCACCACTGCACACTAGATCTTATTCACTGCTATCACTTTTTCCATACTTGTCATACTATATGTAAACCACTTGGTAGCTGTTAATATCACGTTAATAGTAAAATAAAATCAATAAAAAAAACACTATTTAATTTTAATATATGTTACATTTCATATAAAAAATTATCAAGTTGTGAGAGAAAATATTCACTTACAGAGTTTATATGCCTGATATAATTACAATTGTTATTTTCTTGACTTTACATTAAGTAACCTCAAAATTATGATTTCTTTTATACTATTAATTAAGATTCAAAAGTATTATACAAATCATATACGTTATAAAAAATACTTAGAGAAGTGACAAAATGTGCTCTAATATAACAATATCATACCTCTATGACCTCTTTATGTTGTACATCCTATCCTCACTCTATTGCCTTCTGATTGGCTCTGGCTGTCAGTTCAGTTTGAGACAACATTTCACTTATAACAGTCCCTAACCTTACATAATATTTTAGCATTTTAATTTCACTTCAAGCTTTAAATAAATAGGCCAATCTGTACCATTTGGGTTATTAACTTCTTCCCTACATATTAGAAACTGTTTTTATACTACACTGTCTTTTTAGTTTGTTGGAAATATAATTTGGCTAGTATGAAAGGCTAAATTTGGTTCTGACAGATTGATTAGTGGGTAGTCCTAGCTTGTTATGAAATACTTAATGATATGTAGGCTTATTGTTTCTTTAAAAAAAAATACATTTACATAAATTCTAAGGTTATCTCTCCTAAACTGTTTAACATTTTGAAAAGAATAACTTAAGGTAGGTACAATTTAAGTTAGGGCCTAAGTTTAGAAGCAGGTTTGTACATAGAAGTTACATAAAGTTGTTTCAAATGTGTAGGCTAATTAGAAGTAAATACTTAAAAACATTTAGGCTATGTATGTACTGTTATAATGCCCCCTCATTTATTTGTAAAAAGAGTTTACGAATTGCACAAATAAATGATTAAACTGGTTGGAAAACTAGGTCATATCAATCTATACAGTAGTTCTTGCTGTAGGCTAATGTTTCATTTGTAACTATAACTCTATTTACACTAAACATTTATAGAAAGTAAAACATAATGGTAATAAACATTTGATGAAAACATTACTAAATAAAAACTAACTTATTTACAAAATCTTGAAATAAACACTGCATAGGCTATGTCCTACCTACTGCTGTTGTTAGGGTCAAATACCTTGTAGTCCTAGTCTTTCTTTTAAATGTTCACTTATACTGACTTCAATAATCCTTCGTTCACTGGTGAATGTCTTTACAGTTTGCATTTAAATCCACTTTCACTTAAATAAGCGTCCTTTTATCTTTTAAACTAAAACTTTGGCAACTTTTGTTACACATATAGGCTCATCTAACTCTACTTAAACATGATTGACTAACTAAACTAAACTAACTATTTACAATGTTCTGAATCTTTTAAGACTTGAAATATTGTAGGGTCCCTTCATACATAGGCTAAATTTATTATATAGGCTATTAAATTTTATTACACAGACTGAATTTATCTGAATTTATGTCTTTGTATCTATACAGCAAGTTTATTTAAATTTTCCCCTCTCATCAGAACTTAACTAAATTATTACTTCCATTTTTAATCTATTAAATTGTAATTTACTACTACGTCTTCTTCATTGTCTTCTTGATTTTGATTACATTGCTTCCAACTCACATCTTCTCCTCCGAACAGCTGGCATTCCAATCCTAATTTATTAATCTTCTCAAACTTAACTTTGTTTATTTTATCATTATTATTATTCTGGTTTTGCCTATCGGTCTGCGATTCATTACTATTTATATTTATTTCTTGTACACTGGCACTATTATTATTTGCACTAATATTACTCATATTAACTTTATCATTATTAATTATTATTATCTCTTCTTTAAAATTTAAATCAATACCTAATTCTTTCAAAGCATCCACTCCTAAAATAACTTCTTGTATGAGAGACGGAATAATCAAATACTGTAGTTCCTTTTCACAGTTAAGTACACAGCTTTTTATTAAAATTGTCTTTCTAATTCTTTTGGACTTTTGGCCCGTTGCTGTGATTATATTCATGTTTGTAATAGGGAAAGTTTCATAGGGTTGTAAATTTATTCTATTTAATTCAAACCAGTCTTCGTTTAAACAATTTACGGTTGAACCCGTGTCGATTAATGCAGTTGCTTCTACATTATTTAACTTAATTTTAATTTCAGGGCAAGATATTCTTTTAATATTTTCAGTTTCACAATTTTCTTCATTTAAAAGCCAATCTTTGTCACACAATATGTTTGAAATTAGATTATTGAATGTAGCTTGATTATTTATCAAATTAGTATTATTTTCGGGATTATTATCATAATTACGCGCCAAACAATTCAATAATTACTTAATGAAGGTCTTTCAATATTTACAAATCCCGGTTCTGTGGAACCTTCAGCGCTTACAGGTTTCCCTGTGTCGGACTCCCCCTCTGAACTTGTCCTTGAGGTCTACTGTCGTGTTCTCTGTTAGGTGGTCTATTATTATTTGTAGGTCCCTCAGAGTGATTCCTATTGTCTGTAAATCTTGGGTTATTATTCCAATTTTGATTTTGCCTATTGTTTTGACGATTAAATTCAGGTCTTCTGTTATCGAAATACTGGTCATTATTATAATGTCTTCTCCTTGGTGAGTTTCTCCTGTTATGTCTCTCGTCCTGTCGATCGCTCCACATTCTGTCGTTCCTTTGGTGGTCTCCTTGGTTTCTGTAGCGCAATTGGCTGTTTTTTTCGTCTAGGTCTTCCCTGGCTAAAAGTTTTTCAAACCCTCTGACAGTACACACGTTCTGTACTCTCCTGGCATCTTGTACACGATCGCTGAATTGTTCGCTCAGAAATTCGACAATTTCTTGTTCCTGCATTTGTGGAGTCATGTTCTTTAGAGTAAGTACCCTATCAATAAAGTACTCGGTTCTAGTGAGTTTTCCCCCAGGTCTATATTTTTCGAGTTCCAATCTACGTTTAATTCCCCGTTGTATGTCAGTGTTCCAATACTTCTCTAAAATAGCCTTTTCGAAATCGTCCAATGTCTTTATGTCAAATTTAATGACTTGCCACCATCTTGCAGCACTATCTTCTAATACGTTTTCTAGAATGTCTTCAAACCTAACTTGATCTTTGCCTCTTCGGTTTTCCAATTTTTCGATGTGCCGTCGAAATCGATTGATAAATTCTACTGGGTTTCTTTCTCGTCCATTGAATTTTAAGTTAGGGTCGTTTGTTTCAGTTCCCTGGCATGTAATGTAAATTTCTTTACTGCCCCCTAAGTTTGGATTTTGTGAATTCCTTTCAACCTTTTCTAACTTTTCTTTAATGTGGTTCGTGTCCTCTTTTAAGTTCTGAATGTCATCTGTCGTCTTAGTAACACCTTCCCTAATTTCTCTTAGATCGTGATTTATGTTTGTGAATTTCGCCTCAGTGAATTCTTTAAATTTTTTATGTTCGGAAATAGATTTTTGGTTTTCCTTTTTGCATGTTCCTACTTCTTCATGTAAATCCTTTGTAAGTGTTTGACATATGTTTATACTTTCGTGAACACATTCTTCCTTGGTATTGTTGTAAATTTCCCGTTGCCTAGCCTCAAGTTCACCAATCTTTTGGTCAATAGTCTGGATTATTTTTTCATTGTTTGTTTCAATTTGTGCAACCATTTCCTGGTGTAGTTCTTGCGTGATGTTCGTTATTTTTGTTTGAATTTCAGCTAGCTCTAATTTTTGTGTTTCGAGTGTGCCTAAAATTTGATCTTGGGTTTGGTTTAGTTTTTGTTCCAAATTTTGTTGGTTTTGTTCAAATTTTTGTTCAATTTTCTGTTCCATCTGTTGTAGGAATTTTAATATGTTCCCCAAGTCTGAGTCGGTTTTATGTGATGTTGTTGGTGTTTGTGGTGTAGTATTAGGGTTTTCTGGGTAGTCTCCTCTGTCAAGTCCTGTATCGTCTGGGTGTTCTTCCGTTTCGGATGTGTGTTCTAGTTCTGTATTTTCGATCACAGTTGTGTTATCTGTAGTGTCATCTTCTCCTACATTTAATTTTTCTACGCCTAACTCGTCCACGTTCCTATCTCCGCTCCTTTCCCTAATTTGTGACCTAGTCCTAGCTTTTTCTGTTTTCTTTGGGTTTTCTCGCAGGTTATACTGTTTTTCCTTCTTATCAGCCATATTTTAATGTAAAATTGGTAAATAATCAAAATAATCAATAGTTCAATGTAGGCTAAACTTATCCTTAGATTAATGAAGCTTATTATTTCCCTAACTTGTCTTATTATACACAACTTATGCTAATACTACTCTTAACTTAATGCTAAACCACAAATTAATAGCCTACTCCAATGATTATTTTCTCTCTTAATTAAGTTACTATTTTTATCTGCCTTGGCAAATCCCCTTCACAATGTATTATGAAATAATTAAATTTAGTTTAATAATATAGTATTAGTTAAAATATTATTCTGTTCTAGGTTACTGTCCCTAAATTTTGTGCCACGCGTTGGAGCGCCAAATTTAACAAAACCTCCTTAGCCTTTATTTTAATTTACCTAACCTTGCTTTACATAACCGTAGCCTAGATACTCAATGATTAGTCCAAAATATACAATTACATCATAGTTAAATTTATTCAAGAAAACAATTTAAAATAGTGAACAAAATTACAGTTAGGGCCTATTGAATTATAGCTACAAAATTATTTTTTCAAATATCTGCTCCGACTCTCAAATGTAAGATATGATGACTCTTAATCTCAAGGGCGGTTCTTTGCCATGGCACATAAAAAAATCATAATTATCAAAATTTGAAATAGCCTTAAATAAAATATCTAATAAAACAAAATTGAGTTTCCTTTTTTTTAGCGGCAGCTACCAAACAAAGAGCTTTGCTGAGATGGATTTAACTTAGTATTTCTTCATGTTGAAATCTAATTTTCAAAAGTCTTTTACCTTGTTTCAAAAGTTCTCTTGTTTAAGTTGGAAAATTTAGATAAATACAATTAAATTAAAGATAGTTTGCAAATAATTTAGATTACAATTTAAAAGATTCAAAAGGATTAAAATATGATTATTTGGTTCACTATATGTCTCTCTTCTTCAGCTTCCCATTTCACCACCACTTTTTAGATTTCAATTTTTCTCACTTCCTTTTCACACAAGAATCACCACTGCACACTAGATCTTATTCACTGCTATCACTTTTTCCATACTTGTCATACTATATGTAAACCATTTGGTAGCTGTTAATATCACGTTAATAGTAAAATAAAATCAATAAAAAAAACACTATTTAATTTTAATATATGTTACATTTCATATAAAAAATTATCAAGTTGTGAGAGAAAATATTCACTTACAGAGTTTATATGCCTGATATAATTACAATTGTTATTTTCTTGACTTTACATTAAGTAACCTCAAAATTATGATTTCTTTTATACTATTAATTAAGATTCAAAAGTATTATACAAATCATATACGTTATAAAAAATACTTAGAGAAGTGACAAAATTATGTTGTACATCCTATCCTCACTCTATTGCCTTCTAATTGGCTCTGGCTGTCAGTTCAGTTTGAGACAACATTTCACTTATAACAGTCCCTAACCTTACATAATATTTTAGCATTTTAATTTCACTTCAAGCTTTAAATAAATAGGCCAATCTGTACCATTTGGGTTATTAACTTCTTCCCTACATATTAGAAACTGTTTTTATACTACACTGTCTTTTTAGTTTGTTGGAAATATAATTTGGCTAGTATGAAAGGCTAAATTTGGTTCTGACAGATTGATTAGTGGGTAGTCCTAGCTTGTTATGAAATACTTAATGATATGTAGGCTTATTGTTTCTTTAAAAAAAAATACATTTACATAAATTCTAAGGTTATCTCTCCTAAACTGTTTAACATTTTGAAAAGAATAACTTAAGGTAGGTACAATTTAAGTTAGGGCCTAAGTTTAGAAGCAGGTTTGTACATAGAAGTTACATAAAGTTGTTTCAAATGTGTAGGCTAATTAGAAGTAAATACTTAAAAACATTTAGGCTATGTATGTACTGTTATACTAGTTGCGGAGAAAATTGAAATGTTCATTTAGCGGTAAACACAGTACGTTGTCCAATGTTATTCTTATGGGGAATACAAAAATAACTATTTCTCTCTTATTTACTTATCAATTTCATTAAAATTTGATATGCAGGTCAAGTTAGCATTGACCAACAGATGATGTTCGAAATGTGTTGCTATTTAACCCTGGGGGGAGCAAGGGGGCATTTCCCCTCTCAAAACCACTGTGTGTAGCAACGGACTCTATGGTGCCTCCCAAAAAGGGATTTGGGTGGATATTTCTGAAATAAACTATTTTAGACAATTTTATGTACATTTATCTATACTTCATATTCTATATTTAGTAAATAACAAATATTTTTGTCATTAAAGTTTGGCTAAAAGGGAGAAAGTATGTGTCAGTTTCCTGATACCGTTTATTGACTTCAGATTTAAAATCATGGATGTCTGATTGTCAATTAGTTTACCACGTTGAAATAAATTGAGTTGTTTAATCGTAGGATTAAGATAAGTAATGTATTATCTTAATAAGTAATGTATTATCTTAATATATGTTTCACTATCTGAAAAACAGCTGATTCAAATCCCTGCTGCAACTACATTCTTGGCAGCCCTAAGGGATTGCCAAGATGGGAATAGGCCTATATAAAGCCCAGATAAATTATCTACCATAATTTTCCAATTTTCAGCTTGATTGTCAGTAGTTTTTACGTTAAAACGGAACATATATGTCAACAAACAGACAGACAGACACAAACTTTCTTTTATAAATGTATAGGATTTATATATTTTTGACCTTCCAAATACATATCACATGACAAATTCAATTATGCCCGAAATAGTAAGACTACTGTTCACAATCAGTAGCAGATTACATTTCTCCTCCCTGCATTGGACTCAGTATTGAAGAGGCCAATTTGCATAGATATTATACCTCTTTATTGTAACTCTTCAGTATATTATGAAATGCTTTTGGGCTAGCTAGAATTGGCTTATAAACACCACCCAAAGTATACTATAGGAACCATACATTATTATTTGTTGTTTTACATATTAAAATTGGTTAATTTCTATTGATTTTAAATTTACTTTATTATGGTGTAAAGAGTGTTTTACAGATTTTACAAAAGTAGTAAAATGTAGGTTTTCTAACAACCGACTCAATACACTTGTTGTTCAGTCAACACTTGCTGTATCGCTTTCACGATCTGTCTTGGAGTATTACCCTAATGAACCGTGGTCCATAGTCATTTATAGTAACAAGGCCGTAGCGTCCATAGTCATTTATAGTTACAAGGCCGTAGCGTCCATAGTCATTTATAGCATTGATTATACATCCTACGGAATGAATGAATTCCGTAGGATGTATAATCAATGTTTATAGTTACAAGGCCGTAGCGTTCGAACTGGTAACGCAATTTTTGATCGCAGCTTGAGCTTTGCCCGGCTGCAGTAAAAGGCACGACGATGATTCCTTTTACTCTTCTCCTATATTCTTAAGCAAGCCATACTTGTTCCTATTCATATCTGTATTACATTAGTGATACAAAACGAAACTGGCAAGTTTTCTTTCATCAGAACAACTTTGACAGATTAGAGTGCCTATCCCATCTATATGTTACACATAGGCTCTCGCCACACCAATCAGCGCTCTATCCAGTGTGTATACATATCGATGACTTATCCTGACCTCGGAATAATTTCTTGGCAAATACTTTACCCTCTAGGTTAATCATTTTGTTACTCCTACACACGACCCATTAACGCTACTGTCATTATTAAAAGCTAAAACTGCCAATGAGCTTTAAACGTCGTTCTGGTTTCCAATTTAAATAAATTTAAACTGAAGTTTAGCCACCAGTGTCATACAAATTAACCACCAATAATCGCCAGATCCAATATTTCGCTCAAGGTGCGTTCCGCCACGCCAGAGCGGACGATGATTAGTGGCGTAAGAGGTACATTCACTAACCCTAACCACCTCTTTTGGAATAGGGGATGAATAACGTTTGAGAATAATAGTGTAGTGGGTTTAAGGTAATCTTAAGTTACTATTGACACTAAAACTCGTTGAATAAAATTAATTTCAGCCTCAAAAGTGAATAAGATAGGTCAGTCAATAAGAACTAAATTGTTATTACTGAGTATGGCGATCGATTAAGTGGCAGTAAACTTCATGCTATTTGTTAGTTTGCTGGCCACAGAATGTAACTAGTTGGCCAACTGTCAATTAACTGAATAATTTACTAATTTTAGACCAAATCCAGCCTACATGGTAGGTCAATTTGATTTGCGTATCCAAAACTAAACTAAAAATAAACTTCAAACAAATTAAAAACCAAAATCTTTTGTTTTAACATAGTTTTATATTTAAAAAATATATTTTCTTTGATAATAGTATTTTATTTTACATATACTTAGTTATATGTAGAACGTACAAGGTACTATTTATTTTGTTATGTTAAGATTTTCAAGCCTGTAAAACTTTATACCGATGATTTGGAAATAAAAATACTAGAAACGTTTATCATTATTCAAATTTGAATAGCAATAGTAAATTCAAAGAATTAACGGTAATTTTGAATTTATTTTACTTGATCACATTTACTTGTCTAAGATATTTACAAAAAATCCTGCTTTTTGTTCACTCACTTCCTGAAGATAATACTTAACCAATTTTGATGATTTTTTTATTTAAAAGATAATTTCAAGTTCTAAGTCACTGTCGAGCCAGAATTTCGATTTAGGCCCCAAGGCTCTGCCCCACGGGACTTCCAAGTCCCCATGTTATTCACATGGAGGAGAGTTTTATTTGGTTTATGTCACATGTGTTGTTTTTTCTTAATTCAATAAACAGCTGTTATCCGCAACATATTGCAGGGGAGCGTCTCGTCATTTTTAAACGGGAAACAGGTTTAATAAGTCGTTGGTTGGATGTTTATAAACTGATACAATTTCTAGCTGTAACGAAGTAAGAATCAGTAAGCTGGTCTCTGAAATATAACTAACGGCTTCTTTGGAATTAACAACACGAACTAGTAAACATAGTATACAAATTTTTAGCAGTTGCATGCATATTTATTAGCAGAAACACCAATTAAAGACATATATTTTTAAAATTAACACTCTTTTTAATATGCATTTGAATGCTGACTTATTGTTCATTGGGTTTAATTACTTTTAGTACGTGCTTTAAAAGTAATTGGTGTCGCAGTAAGTCTTAGGACAAATTATGAAACTCGGTAATAGTTTTTAAATAACCTTGGGTGAGGTAAAAATTAAAAAATCTCATTATTTTTGAAATGTAGTTAAATATAATAACCTAGTAAAAGCTGTGCTATTGCGCGTTGGTTAAAAAAGACTTTTATGATGTAACTATATTATTATATGACTGAAATTGAATGCAATTATTCCCTCAGACCTTCCCTTGGGCAGTCTTCAAACATCCCCAAGACGATGGACGGCACTCGACAAATATATGAGGGTAGGAACCTGTTTTAACAGGATGAATACTGATTGGAATTTTAACATTGCGATCTACAATAAAATCTCTTCAAATTCATTACAATTACATCAGCTGCGAGGCTCATAGGATCAGACATTATTATCCAAAATAAACCGAAGATTCATTTTATTATTGTTACTATAAATTATTAAGTATATTTGTAATTAGTTATGTTATTTAGCCGAAGAAAGTATAATGTGAAATTCAATAGTAAGCCTAGCAGCTTAGTGCTGTACCTGTTCACCATGGGTGCACCTTGGTCGAGTGCCACGATATAGCCACCGTGCACCAGCCCTACGTGGCCTTGCTCGCAGTCGCTGTGCTGTGATAGGATGAGCGAGACGCTCGCTATGCCTCCAGGGTCCCTAGCAGTTTGGTCTCTTGACGTCGATTGGGTTGAATTATTCAGACATGGCTCTAGTACATTATTGTTAATATCTCTCGAGGATCATATCGTTGCTTCCACTCCCTGTCTTTATTTTCTATTTGAAGTTACTCTTTTATATCTAAACCACAAACTTAAGTAAGCAAAAGGTTATGCAAATGATAAACCAAAAACCTCTAATAGTTAGTTTATAAAGTTTGATATTTAATATAGCTTTAACAGATTTTCAAAATTACATTTAATTATTTATTTTGTTGTATGGAAAATCACGTTGTATCATAAACTTTTTGCAGCAACGTCTGGCAGCTGTCTGTGACTGTTGCTCTATTTATCTATGAAATGACAAACGTAGGACACGCACGAGAGATAGTAGTCTGTGACTTTTGCTTCATTTGTCTATGAAACCGCAAGTGTATGACAGCCACACGTGAAAGCTGACTGAGGCCGTTGCTTCATTTCCCTAAAAAACTACAAGTGTAGATATAGCCACGTGTGCAGCTGTCTGTGGCTGTTGCTTAATTTATCTAAGAAACCACAAGTGTAGGTAACAGCCACGTGTGGCAGTTTTCTGTGGCTGTTGCTTAATTTATCTAAGAAACCACAAGTGTAGGTAACAGCCACGTGTGGCAGTTAGTTGTCTGTGGCTGTTGCTTAATTTATCGAAGAAACCACAAGTACAGGTAACAGCCACGTGTGGCAGCTGCCTGTGGTCGTTGCTTCATTTACCTAAGAAACCACAAGTACAGGTAACAGCCACGTGTGGCAGCTGTCTGTGGCTGTTGCTTAATGTATCTAAGAAACCACAAGTGTAGGTAACAGCCACGTGTGGCAGCTGCCTGTGGTCGTTGCTTCATTTACCTAAGAAACCACAAGTGTAGGTAACAGCCACGTGTGGCAGCTGCCTGTGGTCGTTGCTTCATTTACCTAAGAAACCACAAGTACAGGTAACAGCCACGTGTGGCAGCTGCCTGTGGTCGTTGCTTCATTTACCTAAGAAACCACAAGTACAGGTAACAGCCACGTGTGGCAGCTGTCTGTGGCTGTTGCTTAATGTATCTAAGAAACCACTAGTGTAGGTAACAGCCACGTGTGGCAGTTGTCTGTGGATGTTGCTTAATTTATCTAAGAAACCACAAGTGTAGGTAACAGCCACGTGTGGCAGCTGTCTGTGGCTGTTGCTTAATGTATCTAAGAAACCACAAGTGTAGGTAACAGCCACGTGTGGCAGTTTTCTGTGGCTGTTGCTTAA
Organism: Allygus modestus; assembly: GCA_963675035.1. Lineage (NCBI taxonomy): Eukaryota > Metazoa > Arthropoda > Insecta > Hemiptera > Cicadellidae > Allygus > Allygus modestus. Next base: position 71,861,340 of record OY776111.1, on the reverse strand, counting down.
TTTATCTAAGAAACCACAAGTGTAGGTAACAGCCACGTGTGGCAGCTGCCTGTGGTTGTTGCTTCATTTACCTAAGAAACCACAAGTGTAGGTAACAGCCACGTGTGGCAGCTGCCTGTGGTCGTTGCTTCATTTACCTAAGAAACCACAAGTACAGGTAACAGCCACGTGTGGCAGCTGTCTGTGGCTGTTGCTTAATTTATCTAAGAAACCACAAGTGTAGGTAACAGCCACGTGTGGCAGCTGCCTGTGGTCGATGCTTCATTTACCTAAGAAACCACAAGTACAGGTAACAGTCACGTGTGGCAGCTGTCTGTGGCTTTTGCTTAATTTATCTAAGAAACCACAAGTGTAGGTAACAGCCACGTGTGGCAGCTGCCTGTGGTCGTTGCTTCATTTACCTAAGAAACCACAAGTGTAGGTAACAGCCACGTGTGGCAGCTGCCTGTGGTCGTTGCTTCATTTACCTAAGAAACCACAAGTACAGGTAACAGCCACGTGTGGCAGCTGCCTGTGGTCGTTGCTTCATTTACCTAAGAAACCACAAGTACAGGTAACAGCCACGTGTGGCAGCTGTCTGTGGCTGTTGCTTAATGTATCTAAGAAACCACAAGTGTAGGTAACAGCCACGTGTGGCAGCTGCCTGTGGTCGTTGCTTCATTTACCTAAGAAACCACAAGTGTAGGTAACAGCCACGTGTGGCAGCTGCCTGTGGTCGTTGCTTCATTTACCTAAGAAACCACAAGTACAGGTAACAGCCACGTGTGGCAGCTGCCTGTGGTCGTTGCTTCATTTACCTAAGAAACCACAAGTACAGGTAACAGCCACGTGTGGCAGCTGTCTGTGGCTGTTGCTTAATGTATCTAAGAAACCACTAGTGTAGGTAACAGCCACGTGTGGCAGTTGTCTGTGGATGTTGCTTAATTTATCTAAGAAACCACAAGTGTAGGTAACAGCCACGTGTGGCAGCTGTCTGTGGCTGTTGCTTAATGTATCTAAGAAACCACAAGTGTAGGTAACAGCCACGTGTGGCAGTTTTCTGTGGCTGTTGCTTAATTTATCTAAGAAACCACAAGTGTAGGTAACAGCCACGTGTGGCAGCTGCCTGTGGTTGTTGCTTCATTTACCTAAGAAACCACAAGTGTAGGTAACAGCCACGTGTGGCAGCTGCCTGTGGTCGTTGCTTCATTTACCTAAGAAACCACAAGTACAGGTAACAGCCACGTGTGGCAGCTGTCTGTGGCTGTTGCTTAATTTATCTAAGAAACCACAAGTGTAGGTAACAGCCACGTGTGGCAGCTGCCTGTGGTCGATGCTTCATTTACCTAAGAAACCACAAGTACAGGTAACAGTCACGTGTGGCAGCTGTCTGTGGCTTTTGCTTAATTTATCTAAGAAACCACAAGTGTAGGTAACAGCCACGTGTGGCAGTTTTCTGTGGCTGTTGCTTAATTTATCTAAGAAACCACAAGTGTAGATAACAGCCACGTGTGGCAGCTGCCTGTGGTCGTTGCTTCATTTACCTAAGAAACCACAAGTGTTGGTAACAGCCACGTGTGGCAGTTGTCTGTGGCTGTTGCTTAATTTATCTAAGAAACCACAAGTACAGGTAACAGCCACGTGTGGCAGCTGCCTGTGGTCGTTGCTTCATTTACCTAAGAAACCACAAGTGTTGGTAACAGCCACGTGTGGCAGTTGTCTGTGGCTGTTGCTTAATTTATCTAAGAAACCACAAGTGTAGGTAACAGCCACGTGTGGCAGCTGCTTGTGGTCGTTGCTTCATTTACCTAAGAAACCACAAGTACAGGTAACAGCCACGTGTGGTAGCTGTCTGTGGCTGTTGCTTAATTTATCTAAGAAACCACAAGTGTAGGTAACAGCCACGTGTGGCAGCTGCCTGTGGTCGATGCTTCATTTACCTAAGAAACAAAAAGTACAGGTAACAGCCACGTGTGGCAGCTGTCTGTGGCTGTTGCTTAATTTATCTAAGAAACCACAAGTGTAGGTAACAGCCACGTGTGGCAGTTTTCTGTGGCTGTTGCTTAATTTATCTAAGAAACCACAAGTGTAGATAACAGCCACGTGTGGCAGCTGCCTGTGGTCGTTGCTTCATTTACCTAAGAAACCACAAGTGTTGGTAACAGCCACGTGTGGCAGTTGTCTGTGGCTGTTGCTTAATTTATCTAAGAAACCACAAGTACAGGTAACAGCCACGTGTGGCAGCTGCCTGTGGTCGTTGCTTCATTTACCTAAGAAACCACAAGTGTTGGTAACAGCCACGTGTGGCAGTTGTCTGTGGCTGTTGCTTAATTTATCTAAGAAACCACAAGTGTAGATAACAGCCACGTGTGGCAGCTGCCTGTGGTCGTTGCTTCATTTACCTAAGAAACCACAAGTGTTGGTAACAGCCACGTGTGGCAGTTGTCTGTGGCTGTTGCTTAATTTATCTAAGAAACCACAAGTGTAGGTAACAGCCACGTGTGGCAGCTGCCTGTGGTCGATGCTTCATTTACCTAAGAAACAAAAAGTACAGGTAACAGCCACGTGTGGCAGCTGTCTGTGGCTGTTGCTTAATTTATCTAAGAAACCACAAGTGTAGGTAACAGCCACGTGTGGCAGTTTTCTGTGGCTGTTGCTTAATTTATCTAAGAAACCACAAGTGTAGATAACAGCCACGTGTGGCAGCTGCCTGTGGTCGTTGCTTCATTTACCTAAGAAACCACAAGTGTTGGTAACAGCCACGTGTGGCAGTTGTCTGTGGCTGTTGCTTAATTTATCTAAGAAACCACAAGTGTAGGTAACAGCCACGTGTGGCAGCTGCTTGTGGTCGTTGCTTCATTTACCTAAGAAACCACAAGTGCAGGTAACAGCCACGTGTGGCAGTTGTCTGTGACTGTTGCTTAATTTATCTAAGAAACCACAATTGCAGGTAACAGCCACGTGTGGCAGTTGTCTGTGGCTGTTGCTTAATTTATCTTAGAAACGACAAGTGCAGGTAACAGCCACATGTGGCAGCTGTCTGTGATTGTTGCTTCATTTATCACAGTCTCTTAAGTTCACAGCTCTTTCACTGTTGATTTTCTCTGAATGGGCGATCATCAATAACCCCTATTGAGTGGGTTTAGACCCATTACGGGAATGTTTCTTTTCAAGCTGTTTCTCTATTTTACGATTGAATGACTAAAGTAAACTAAATGAAAAACTTTGTATTATAAACATGTGTTTATTATTTGTATCATATATCTACAAATAACAAAAATCCATAAGTTTAATGGTATATTTTTAATTAATATTAACAATATTGTAACTTGAGCTTTTGTAAAGATAAGTAGTGATCGACCCTTCTGTTCTGGTATCGAATTGACAGGAACTTCCCCAAATTGAGTGTTACTGCTCCCCAAATGGGGTAATTGAAAGTTTTTTTTGAAGCAATTGATGCCTATTCATAATCCATGTTTATAGCCCCTGAGCTGTAGGAACAATTATTGTAAGACTATACTACTTACGTATATTCACGTCAAAACAGCTCAAAATTTGGTAACTGGTGCGTCAGGACATGTTTCAATATAAATATATCATCTTCAGCTGCTTCTGATGGTAATTATAATTAATGTGAATTTGTCAACCGGATGGTTTCGTCAAAAAACACATAAAAAACTAATACAAACGAACGATAAAACATGTGGTTGTTATTGCCTGGCCCCTGGCTTATATTATTAATGGCTGTCTCAAAACAGGTATTTTCCCTAACTACTGAAAATTGCTCGTACAGTTCCAATATACAAGAAGGGTGATACCTCTAATATAAATAGTTATAGGCCGATTCGGTCATCTCATTCGGCAAGATTAAGGAGACGGTGATGAAAAACCAGCTTGTACTATTCTTTGAGACTAACAATCTGTTCTCTGACCTCCAATATAGCTTCCGACAGAATAGGTCCACGGTGACTGCAGTGGTTGAGCTTGTGGTAAGAGTGCAGGGGCTTTTAGAGTCTACTGATTCGCTTTCTTTGACCTTATATATGTGATCTCAGTAAAGCGTTCGATTGCGTTTCGCACCAATTCTTACTAGGTAAGCTTGAACGCTATGGTGTAAAGGGTGCTCTCTTGGAGACATTTAAATCTTATCTGAATAACAGACAGCAGGTAGGGTCAGTGAGTGGAGCACAGGCTATGAATGTTAGACACTGGGTCCCTCAGGGCTCGGTAATGGGTCCTGTGCTATTTATAATCGCTATAAACGATCTGGAGCTGCACGGTATGGTGCTGAGATTTGCTGATGATACCACCATCTGTTCGTATGGCCTAAACCCTGCTTTGGCGCTTGAGGAGGCTGACGTGTTATTTAGAGCTGCTCAGTCTTGGTTTATGGCCAATAAATTTCAACTTAAAGGAGAGAAGACCCAGAGGCTCATGTGTACTCTCAGCCCTTCGTATGAGCAGGATGTCAAAAGCGTCACCCTTCTTGGCTTTACTATAGATCCAAAATTAACCTGGGCTAACCATATTGAAGGAGTCTGTAAACGTCTAGCTAGAGTTGTTTACCTCCTGAGGAATCTAACACGCTTGGTCAATGAGCCATATTTACTGATGGTGTATCATGCACTCTTTCACAGTATTTTAAGTTACGGTTTACTGCTCTGGGGGTATGCGCCAACTTGTAAAGAGGTCCATAAGCTGCAGCAGAAGGCAGTTAGAACCATAACATTCAGCAAACGTTTGGACCACTGTAAGCCACTTTTTGTGAATACAGGAATTTTAACCATCTATAACCACTTCGTCTATCTGTGTGCGGTCCATGTCAGGGCCAACCTGCTGAATTTCTCTACTCGTAGTACATATCATAGCCACAGAACCAGGCACCGACTGGATATTGATATCCCATACTGTAGGCTGTTGAAGACCAGAGACTCGTTCCCGACACTTGCCTTAAATATCTACAACCGATTGCCAGATACACTGAAGAGTTTTAGTATTAACAAGTTTAAAGTTACCTTAAAGAATTGGCTCAAGACAAAGCCCTTCTAAAACCTTCAGGAATTTTTTAAGACAACCTGTTAGGTATGGCCCAACTCATCCATAATCTCTTAAAGGTTTTCCTGTAAAATGTGTAATAGATCATTAATTTATACACAATTTATGTACACCTCATTTGTGACGAAACTAATTATAGGACATGTTACAATTTCAAAAAGTGTTAATACTTTTTCATTCTAGGTGTTTTAACATGATAAACATATTCAGCGATAAATAATTTACATGAGTTTTTGAATAGCATAGAATTACTATATTTAAAAACACTATTTAATCAAACAGTCGAGATGGTGAAAATACGAGTATGCCTAAGAAAATAATATTTGTTTAAACATACATTTGAAAGCTGAAATTTAGGAAAATATATTACTTTACCGTTAGTGTAAGTTTGTAACATCTGAAGCACAAGGTGTACTCAACTCTGAGAACGAGGAGGCATGTGTGAATTGGCACGTGAATTGCAATGTCACAGTGCATTAATTACGAATACTGAAATAAAACCGTAAGAAACTCGATAAATAATCGACAACAAATACACTTGAACACTGGTTAAATCATTTATTCTTGTTTGAGCACAGTCTCTTGCCGAGATATTTTCAAACAAAGTGTTTTTTTTTATGAAAGCACACTACCGGATATCACTTCAGGCCTGGAACGGGTGATTGTGAAAAAGTGACCCCAGGAGGCCTTGTTACCAACGATCTCGCCCTCCGAGGAAAATAACATCTCGGGCAGCGTTCATATGAGAAAGTTGAAGTGTTTCTAAACAATAGTTTGAAAGAATGAGTGATTTTAATACTGACCTATAAATACCTGTGTTATACCTATGTAAATAATCATCATATATATTAACAAAATTGGAAAACCTTGTCGAGTCCATCAAACCGTTCTATAGGATCGATTTGCATGATTATTTTCTTAAATGATAGGTAGTTATGCCTAGACATGTCCTACTTATCTGAAAAATACCCATCCAAACTAACATATCTTCAATGGGATTTGTCCCAGTGGTTCTTAAAGTTCCCATAATAATCTCATGGACGAATTTTGTTTCCATCCGATGATTAATTACAACATGTGTTTATTAACCAAGAGAGTGCATTCGGTTCGCCAAAGAATAATGCAGCACATAATACAAATACTTTGTTTGCGGGTGTTTATCTAGCTAAATTTATTGCTAAGTTATCTTGTAATAAATAATATTATTATTTATTATAAAACTTAAACTAATGTGCACCATTAAAGTGTATACATGTGTTTATTAACATCGATGTATGTACAATAACTTTAGTAAAAAAATAATACTCATACAGATAGTTTATTTTTAAAATAGTATAATGAATGGTAAAATCCCTGTAGACTGAATGAATCGGAAATATTGTTTGTTGACGATCACCGTAATTTCCTGATATATTTGATACAACCGTCGATCTTTCATGAACTCGATTGTTCGATTGACTGGACGTAAAAATTGAAAACATATTGATAAAACATTTTATTTATGATTTATATTTAATCCCTTAACATAGGAGCGCACTACTACTTGTATATTGTAATTTCGTCTAACGGACATGATTTCAGTTTCACGTGATAAGTTTTCCCTTTTATTTTTAATTTTTCAATTCCTGTTTACAGGTGTGTAACACGTTGGTAGGTCATATTATAGGAATCAGATCATTGTGATCGGAACCTAACCTAAACCTGCAAACCGACAACAATACTAATTTTATACATAGTTATGTGTTACTAGTGAGTAAATAACTCATTTTTAGCGAATTTCCCCTATAGGGAAGAAGCTATTACCGTAGTCGGCATGGTAAGACCTAGGCCCGGGACCATGATAACTTTTCGTTTTGAGGTCCCCAGACCCCAAAAACACCATTCGTTCGATACTGTATATATATATATATATATATATATATATATATATATATATATATGTGTCCGTGAGCACGATAACTCTCGTAAAAATTATCCGATTTTGATGAAATTTGGTATACACGTGTAAAGCAACATTTATGACTTTAAGTTCGAAAACCAGCCAAATCGCTCTATCCGAAGGGGAATTTTGGGGGGGTTTTGTACCCCAAAAATGGGTTTTTTGAATTTTTTATATATAATTTTGGAAATAGTCAAATTTTAATTTTTACCATTGGATTCAGCTTAAAAAAATACACAATTTGGTATTTTGATCATTTCTCTACGTCAGTTGGTTACCGAGATATTGAAAGTGCTAAACACAGTACGTTGTCTAATGTTATTCTTATGGAGGAAAAGAAAAATTTTATATCTCGCTTATTTATGAACGTATACTGACGAAACTTGGTATACGGCTTCATCTGGTTGTGGACCATTGATATTTGCTCAAAAAAACATTTTTTTACCAAAGGCTCCCTTAGCAGCAAACCTGCGTACTCAGCCCCATGTTATTCTTATGGAGAATAAGTAACGTGTTATCTCCCTTAATTATAAAAATAAATTAATGAAATTTGGTATGTGGCTTTACCTAAATGAGTTATATTGATATTTGTATAAAACCCCATTTTTTGTGTTCCTTCCTTCAGCAAACCTGCATACTCAGCCGCCATGTTATTCTTATGGAGAATAATTAAAATGTCATAAATCGTTTATTTATGAATGTATAATGATAAAACTTGGTATGTGGCTTTATGTGGTGTTAAGATACATATATATGCATTGGAAATTCGCTGAGTACGCAGGTTTGCTGCTACGGGGGTATTTTAATTATATTACAAGCTGAACAACTTAACGTTTCTTGTGCCCGGGTGACACTAGGCAGCCGGACATTTCAAGATGACCATCACAGGATCTGCCATTCGCGACAGTGACCCAAGCGACTACGGCTCAACCACAGACCGGCCTCAGAAATAAAACGCAGCGATTCCCGATTACCACGGTGCTAGACTTGGGACGATGTGGTTTGGTCTGGGAAATCGGGGTATTTTATACAACAAAAATTAATCTTAACATATAAGTCGACAAAGAGACTGTCTAACACAGTTTTTGTCGTGTTCACATCTTTACATATATATTGACGAATATTTGTTATGACGGGTTCTTGGGGGAAGGACAAGTGATGGTGTACAAAGATTTGGGTATAAGTTGAATATTCTTTCTTGGTAAAACATGTAGCCTCGTTATACATTTCTCTGACCTAAAAAGCTTGGTAAGGAAAGTTTAGTACTCTAACTATACCAGTCTCGTATTCTTTAGACACACATACACACACACACACAAAAACCTAAAAATATTTAATAATTTATTGACAGCTGTTAGACTAAATAAACCCTGTTAATAGATGCGAGTGTTTAAATTTAATGATAACAGGGATAAACCTGTGCTGGTGTATCGGTGGTGTAGAGACATTATTTGTTGCCGGGTTTAAACTGTCGGCGTCCGAGCGGGGATTACAGGGCCCGACATTATCTCCGGCCTCACAGCTTCTCCGACCCGCGTCACGTGATCATCCATGGTCAGGTGTCAATTAATAAAACTCATGATAGCGAGTTGTCGGTAATTTAATAAATCATTAATATTTTTCCTAATTTTCTCGTCTTTATATTTATACTCACAATAAGTTTCCGTATAGAATACATTTGTAAAAGTCTGGTTAATAACAATGGAGGGAGGTAATACCTAACCAGGTAAATAAATTGGGCCACGAGAGACGCAACTAATTTTTTCAGCGTTTGATTTTACAACGGAGTGTATGGATTGTATAAAACCGAGTGTATGGTTGTATACAGTAAAATCAATCGATTAAAAACTATTTAACTTACATCAAACAACACCAACTTGAGTTCAGGCAGCGCAAACGTTAATCAAAGGCAGGTGAGATTCAGACTCTGACTTGTGAGGTGACCTAGTAGTACATCAAAAGACATGGTACAAGAGATGGTAGATTTTTGAACTAGAATATGGTAAAATTTATAAACTATACAAAATATATAATACGGGGTATGTATGTCACTTGCAACGTTACGAGATGAAAACTATCTTAGAAGATTGCGAGTCTTTGTGAATTCCTTAATAAAAGTAGAAAGCGTTCACACAGAAAAACAATATTCAACCTAAAGACATTTTTATAAAAATCCCGTCATTTATTTCTAATCGGTATCACAATTGTTTATACAATAGTCATACAAGAAAAACTTAACAATGTGTGATATGTGACATGCATAAGAGCTAAAAATACTTAAGACTAGTATATATTCTAGAATAATTACATGGGAGGACATAAATTAAAATGCAGAATCAAGCTAAGGACCTAAGACTAGTATGCTTCTAAAATTTAAAAGTGAGTATATACACTAAACATGCTGAACATGCGCTGATTTATAAGTGACAAAGCACAGAAATTGTGCAAACTACCTGAAAGAATATAAACAATTAAAAACATGTTTATTGGGAAAAAATTGAAACGATGTGAGAGGGAGGAGAAAAATGCATTCTACTACAGTAATAAAAACATGACAATTGATGATGAGATGAGTTGTAAACATAAAAAATATATGTATGGCAAGCAAGGTATTTCCATTTTGTAATTAGAATAATTACCAGCATTTACATAATTGGAAATGCCTAGAAATGAAAATTGGTGCAAATTTAAATGTTGGGTAGATGCAATTGATATAATGAAGTATCTTCTGTTATTGTCCTCTTAATAATATGGTATCTCAACAAGAATGGAAAAGTATTGAGAAGTAGATGTAATCGTTCTCTGATCACTCACCACTCCAGTCCAAAATGACCGGCCGCGCCCGCCAAGCCACTTGTCACCGCCACTCGCTGCATGCGTTATGGCCACTGACTGCTGTTTAGTGCACTTGCAACTGGTTCCATAATTAATTAAAACGTCATGTCGTTGACAACTATTTCCCATGTGCAAGCTAAACAGCCGCTTCACTTACCTTAACTGGTATAATGCGATGCGTACGTTTGCTTGACAAGATTCAATATGTAAATTACAAGTGTTTTACTTATTTCGAACATTATCTCTTATTGTACTTCCAAGATAAGAAATAGATCTTAGTTAAAAATTTATTTTCTGTTCTAGAATTAAACATACAGGAAATATACAACTGGGTAAGTAATAAGCAATGTTAAAAGTGTATTTTTAGTGTATTACATAATGACACATCAATTTTTTATGAGAACTGCTGATTAATCATTTCTTGCTTGAACGCTAAATTAACTTGGCTTTAAAACTGAACTGATTACCAAAGTAAACTAAGCACTAACTTACAACGAGAAATGGATTTGCTGTAATAGGCAAAATTGTGATCTCAACTACTAGATAAAGTTATTACTACATTTTACCAGCTGATGGGCCCAACAGCTTCTCCCGGTAACCTGATATATGTTTAGAACTAGAATAAAATGCATAGCTGGTTAGCTTAAAATACCTTAAAATTGGATTAAATTAGTAAATTGTATTCGATATATGCCCTTGATTAATTTATAATCTATATCGACAAGACCTATCATTAAAATATGGGGTTGATAAGTGTCAGACTCAAGGGTTTCTCAATAGATTCCGGTAGATGTAACGTTAGACTACATACGCAGTATATACTAGTGGCTTGTAGGGGAATTTAGTATTTTGAGTCATTAACCTAGGTTGCGGATAAAATCCAAAAAAACGTGTCCCATGTTAATCTTATGGGAAAAAGGTTTTTAGATTTTTCTCAGATAATTTTACTAAAAACTTCACATTTCTGTTTATTAATGAGTTTAGCTCAACAAAACAAACATTTTGGTGTTTTAATCGTTGTTCTACGTCCAACCGTTGCAGAGATATTCAAAGTGCTAAACACAGTACGTTGTCCAATGTTATCCTTATGGAGAATAAATAAAATTCTACATCTCGATTATTTTTGAATGTATATTGATGAAACTTGGTATGTGGCTTCAACTAGTTGTGGTATATTGATATTAGCACAAAAAACAAGTTTTTTGTTGATAGTCCCCGTAGCAGCAAACCTGCATACTCGGCCCCCATGTTATTCATATGGAGAATAAGTAAAGTTGTATATCTCCCTTAATTATGAACCTAAATTAATAAAACTTGGTATATAGCTTCACCTGGTTCAGTTATAGTGATAATTGCAAAAACAATATTACTTATCTTCCTTGTTGCAGCAAACCTGCGTCCTCAACCCTAATGTTATTCTTATGGAGAATAAATAAAATGCTATATATCACTTATTTATGGATGTATTTTTGTGAAACTTGGTAAGTAGCTCTATGTAGTAGTGAGTCACATATATATGCATTGGAAATTCACTGAGTACGCAGGTTTGCTGCGACGGGGATATTTGATAATGTGTTGGATCCAGTTTTCTACATAGTTCATATATGCTTCAATAAAATCGTCATGAAATATTTGATTTATACCTCTTCGGATACCATTTAATGTGTCACTAAACCTATTTCATTATAGGTAGTTTATTTCTCATTAAGTCATTAGGAATAGAAGCTTGTAGCACTCACTGCATGGGCGGAAGAACTAATCTTCACTACCACGTTTGATTTGGACAGCACTAAATAAGAGACGACGTAGGATCTTCATTTATTCGAGCAGTTTTTTATTTAAGCTTACTGGTTCCTCTACCACCAGCGAAACTTAAGTAAAAATGGCATATTTATTATTATTTTGTGTGCATCGGCTTCATTTATTGATAAAACTCATCTTTCATGTTTATAGGTAATATGTAATGCATATTAACAGTAACTACTTAAAAGTTTTCATTTATATTTTGTGCTACGGTTATCAACGGCCAATAATTTGTGCAATCTAATATAAATAAAAACTTAACCAGAAGTAACGGGAAATTCTACTGAATTGATGGAAGTGACAACGGACAAAGGTAAAGCCAATTTCCTGTTCGGTATGAACCAATCATCACTCTGTCATTCACAAGGTTATTTAATTTCCTCTACAGACTGAAATAAACTGCTTGGAAAACGGGGTCTGTTAGTTGAGCCATAGTCATGGGCATGATTTTTTGTGTAATTGTTACACAGTACGATTTTAATCCTTCTACTGAGCTTTTGTTATAAATTAAATAGCTTGTGAAGTAATGAGCAATACATAACTAACACTATATGTTTCAAAATACAAAATATACATCGAAATTTGTATTTGTATAAAGATAATTTATTTATAATAAATTAACAACATTTCCTTCTCCAATGAGAAATCTACATGAAATACAAAGGGTGTAATGCAAACCTTAACAAACAGGAATACAATGTTGACGTTGATTTAAAAATTTTCAATGTTGAGCAAATAAATGTTGTTTTAGAATTGTGACAGAATTGTTAATGGTTTTAACATAAATCTTTTTTAAAACTTCATTTTTCAGTTTTTGAACATTTTTCAAAATAAGCACAACAAATTTGATATGGTCTCACTTGATCCAATTAACAGTCCAACTACTTCATATTTTGTCATTCCGTATTTTTCTTTTAGAAATGATATTGAGGGTTCGTAAATTAACTTTTTTGCGTCGTCCACTTCAACCGGTTGAGTTTTACAAGTCTCAAATGTCACGGTAGAGTATATAGTGACCACTTGTTTGCGTCGTCCACTTCAACCGGTTGAGTTTTACAAGTCTCAAATGTCACGGTAGAGTATATAGTGACCACTTGTTTGCGTCGTCCACTTCAACCGGTTGAGTTTTACAAGTCTCAAATGCCACGGTAGAGTATATAGTGACCACTTGTTTGCGTCGTCCACTTCAACCGGTTGAGTTTTACAAGTCTCAAATGTCACGGTAGAGTATATAGTAACCACTTTTTTGCGTCGTCCACTTCAACCGGTTGAGTTTTACAAGTCTCAAATGTCACGGTAGAGTATATAGTGACCACTTGTTTGCGTCGTCCACTTCAACCGGTTGAGTTTTACAAGTCTCAAATGTCACGGTAGAGTATATAGTGACCACTTTTTTGCGTCGTCCACTTCAACCGGTTGAGTTTTACAAGTCTCAAATGTCACGGTAGAGTATATAGTGACCACTTTTTTGCGTCGTCCACTTCAACCGGTTGAGTTTTACAAGTCTCAAATGTCACGGTAGAGTATATAGTGACCACTTTTTTGCGTCGTCCACTTCAACCGGTTGAGTTTTACAAGTCTCAAATGTCACGGTAGAGTATATAGTGACCACTTTTTTGCGTCGTCCACTTCAACCGGTTGAGTTTTACAAGTCTCAAATGTCACGGTAGAGTATATAGTGACCACTTTTTTGCGTCGTCCACTTCAACCGGTTGAGTTTTACAAGTCTCAAATGTCACGGTAGAGTATATAGTGACCACTTTTTTGCGTCGTCCACTTCAACCGGTTGAGTTTTACAAGTCTCAAATGTCACGGTAGAGTATATAGTGACCACTTTTTTCTTGTTTGTATAAACCTAATACCAAATGTAACCTCACCTGTTTGAACCTTTGTCTGATATACATGGCACTTCCTCCTCAAAAACTGTAAAATTACTTTCCCGGAAGGAATCAGCAATAATTTTTCGAATAGAGTGATGCCTATTACCCCTCAAGAGCTCTCCATACGGGAAAAATCCAAGAATATGTTTAATAATCATTCAGACTAGAAGACAAACCATTATTTTAATACAAAATCATACATCAAACTAACAAGACAAGAAAAAAATAAATATACAGTTTATTTAAAAGTTTAATATCACTGAGATCGTTTTATAATAAACACTACTTTGACTACTTAGTGTTACATTAGTCTTACAATCGTACAACTAAATTAAAAAGTTGTTTAAATTAACTGTTTTGATAATGCACAGTGATGGATACAAGTATTTATGTAATGAAGATGTACTCAGTGAAAAGGATTGGAGTTAAAAGTGGTTCATGTGTCGTAAATTGTATAATGTCATACTTACTTTTAAATTAGACTGAACCATTATTTAAGGGTTCGTATACTTAAATAGCCTTTCAATACGACACATCCAAATCGCAGAGTCTTCCGCGTTCGAATAAGGTTACTTGAGACTTGCAAAGGAGGCTTGTTAGAGAACAATGAATAAAGCATATGCCACCTGGTCCTCTGCAGAGGATGAACGTGCGTCAAGTGCTGGCAGAGTGTAAACGATCAGTCGGTTATATGAGGAAAATGATAACGAGCGCCTTCTCTTATAACATACACACATTTCCTCCTTGTTAACTTAACTTAGAAACATGGAACCTTTTGAGTTAACACCTATTTAATGAATATATATTTTTATCCCATCAAAAGAATTTATAGTCTAGTACAGTTTATAAGTTCTGTATTTAAATTTCTCTATAAGTAAAACTACTGCTCTGTATTGTACACTGATTTTATTTTACGTAGCCCACTTATTCAATACTGGCACGTTTTGTTGTTGATCTTGAGGAATTTCTCGGATAATGTCTCCCATTGATTTGTAAGCTTGGGCATAAGGATTAACTTCACTTAATAAACTTGTAAGATCTTTCATTACAGTAAAGTCACGACCCATATTTTGGGGTGCATCGTGTCTCATTCTAGCTGCTTGT